>JAKLTH010000115.1:0-600000 GCA_025175895.1 Wurfbainia villosa | reverse complement strand
GAAGCCAACGGAGTTGGTTTGAGTTGAGGTGACTAGGCCATCGATGGTTTTGGAAAAATGGATCTGAAATTACATTCAAATCTTTACATCGTGATTTGAACTAGCTACGTGATTGCGTCGAGAAACTTCCTTGATCCTCCTACCTCCTTTAGGCCTTGGTGCCAGCGCGAGCACTGATTCATGGGTGTAAACCTAATCACCTTGAAAATCATTTTGGACCACGATACGGAGGGCAAGTCCCAAAGCCCGAGTTGGTTTGGACCGGTTGTGACGGTCCATCAGGTTTTGAAACCCATTGATGGACTACAAGTCCAAATTTCAAATCTTTACATCGATCGAAAGAAAGATGGCTTCACATGTTGTTTCGAGAAACTTCCTTCGATCCTCCTATCCCTTCGGCTACTGCCTGACCTCGATTTTTGAAAATGTGGTGTTGAGAATTAAATCCCAGGAACATAGTGGTCCTGGAAATTTTATTCCGAGCACCACGTCCATTCGGAAAGAATTAAGATGGTCTTAGGAATCTTAATCCCGAGAACAGTGGTCAAAGTGAATTCATAATCTGATTTGATAAGCGAGATAAAATATGGTCTGAATTAATTTCAGAACAGTGGTCTGAAATTTTATTCCGAGCACGCCCATTTCAAATTTTATTAAGCACCACGCCCATTGCGGTAGAATAAGTCTTTGGGAATCTTAATCCCAGAACACAGTGGGTTGTAGTGAATTCCCGGCACCACGTCTGAATCGCCGCAGAAAAATGTGGTCTTTGGGAATTAAATCCCAGGAACACAGTGGTCCTCGAAATTTAATTCCCAGGACCACGTTCATTTGGGACCTGGCCGAGACATAAGGTGGTGCTGGGAATCTTAATCCCAGGAATACGGTGGTGCTGGCAAGTGAATTCCTTTCACGTCTGATTCAATGGAGAAAAAATATGGTGATGGGAATTAAATCCTGTGAACACGTGGTCGAAATTTAATTCCGGACCACGTCATTTGGGACTCGGAGTCATAAAGTGGTCGAATCTTAATCCCGACAAAATTATAAAGTGAAGTGGTTGAGATTTAACACGTCTGAATAATTACAGAACTGATGGCTCTTTTCATCTTGAAATAATTTTGCGATTGGGAATTAATCAATTTAATTTGTAGGACCATGACATATAAATTAGTCTTTGGAATCTTAATCGAACAAAAAGTGGTAGTGCTTTTATTCTATTCCAGAATCTAAAGCTCCTCGATGCATCGAATCTTTTAGGTCTAAATAATAGGTCTCGAATTAACCATTATTGAAATTTTATTCGATGCACATTGTAAAAACTTAAGTTCTATAAGGTGGTCATTGAATCTTAATATGTATTTCTGGTCTTGGAAAGTGAATTAGGACCTGCGTATATTCGAGCAGTCGAAAAAATTTGCATTACAATTTCCCGAACTGATGTCCTCGATTTATATTCTGAAGGGTGCATCTTTTAAGAATTCAACCTAGACCCAAAAATCTATGAATCCTTAATCAGCGGTTTATTTAAGTAACAATAAAATTGCACTACGTCTGAGTTTCTTGAAAATATGTGTAATTAAATCCCGGACAATGAGTTGTAGTGGATAAACTCGAATTTTTAATCCACCACTAGTAGGATTGAAATGGTCATCACAGTTATTAATAAAATATGTGTCGATTGGATTCATGCGGGTAAAAGTCTGCTGAATGCTTGGCGTCTTATATTAAACATACCGAATCGTGTATAAAAATTTGCGAAAGTTATCCATTCCGGGGCAAAAATACGGGAATCTAGGAATATTGAGCTATAATCAGAACACGGTCTCCTTTTTCTCAGTGAATCTAATCTAATTTCGCCGAAAACATTCCAATCGAATATTAAAAAGAGTCCATGTATAAGTTAATACATTCGTCTTCCGTCACTCTTTGTAATACACAAGGAAAGGGTTATTCAAAATCTCAAAACATAAGATTACTTATAAGTATATGATCTTACTCCAGTTTCAATAAACTCAAATTGTGGATCCATCTTAGGTGAATTCTTTATAAAATCCCGTATACAAAAATAGTCCTAGAATATATATTTTCTCGAAAATACGCGACAAATAACTTATGCTCAGGAATCTTAATCCGAACACTGGTGGAAATTTAATTCTGTTGGTGGACTTGTCAAATAAAATATTTTTCATAAAGTCGAAGTATATTGATTTCCATATCAGATTCCATAATTTGCTCTGATACTACATTAGACACTGAGGATGACTAATGACTTTATAGGCGGGCATTTGAGTTCAACTCTCCTTCTTTTAGGATGTTAGTCTTACAACCATATCAGAGGCTTGCACAAAATTGGGTGATACACCATATTCCCCCCACGAATCAAGCTCCTCATTATTGTATCTTTTAGGTAAGAGCTTTAATGTATCAGTATTATAAAATGCACAATCATAGATTGTAAAATTAAAAATTATTAGTCCATTGCTAACTTATAAAATATGGTATTTACATTAAGCTTATTTGTCTTAAAGAGATTATCCCTTTCACTTATCTCAAAACTGTTTGACCTCCTCAACTCTTGAAGAAGTTCTGTATTTTCATAATTTCTTGCATCTTTTTAAAGAATTCTTTAAAGAAATAAATGCTATGAATCCTTGCTTACTAGCTTGGTATTTATTTGAAATCTAATATAATGCTTCTCTCAAATCTTTGGAAAGCCTTCTCTCGACAAGGAGTTGAGTGGATGAACTCTGAATTTTCCAAGTGGAGAAGTAGGGTGGCGGTCTGATCGATTATTGGAATTAAAATATGTATATGATTGGATTGCTTAGGGTTTAAAAAGTTACATTTGTGCACTAATCCGTCTAAACATATCCTGTATAAAAAATCAAGGAGGTAGATACCAATTCCTTGCACAAATCTCACGGAATCCACAAAATTAGTTTAGTTAATAGCTTATCTCTACTTACCGAAAGACTAAAATGAAATATATTCATATCAACCCATGTGTAAAACATTCAATCAAATATTGTAAGGAAAGAGTCCATGTATATAAGTTAATAGCATCGGTTCTCGTCTACCAATTGACTCCTTTGAGAAAGGGTTATTAGCAACTCTCAAACATAAGATGAAAGGTATATACAAAGAATATAAAATCCTCTACTCTATCTATAGTTTGATAAAGACTCTAGATGTTCTGGATCTTCTTTCTTGGTGGTATTCTTTATAAGCTTATTGTATACAAATATAAAATGTTGAAATATTTTGTCCCAAAATAGGAGACAGGATAACTTTCATTAAATCCTCCGATATCTTGTTGCTGGCTTCCAGTGTTGGTTGTTGTCGCGGAGACTTGTGTGCGATGTCGATATTTGGATCACATCGATTGATTTCCCTGAAATCAATTTCTTGCTCTGAGAGATATAGGTCTCTTGGGATACTCAATTATCAAACATATTTTGAGTTTCAACTCTCCTTCTTTTAGGATGTTTGAAAACCATGCGGGAGGCTTCAGGCTAGGGGTGATAGAGTCAAGAGCCTTCTTCCTCACACAAACCTTCCGATAGTGTATTTAAAGAAGTAAAGCGTTGCTTTTCGATTCATTCTCTTGTGATTCTTCCTCGCATCTGCGAGTTCTTGAAGTATAAGCGATGATTCTGATTAAAGCCATGTCACGATTAATGCTTCTTTTTCAATTATATCATCCCTTTCACTTATCTCGTTGTCCTTCCCTCTGAATCCTCAACTCTTGAAGAAGCTCCTGTATCTATCTTTTCTTGTTGTTCGATGGTCGCTTCCTTAAGTAGGAGGTGCTTTCAAAATCACACCTTGCTTGACTAGGTGCTTAGATAGATATAATGTGATTCTCCTGGCATCTTGGGATGTCATTCCTCATGCGTCGACACGAGTTTGGGTTGAGAGTTGATCACGAAAAAATCTAGGGGAAGCGGTTTGTACGGAAAATCTGCGGTCTTTGGAATTAGATCGACAATGATTTTGTCGATCGAGACCATCTACCATCTAACGACCCTTACATTTGTAGAACTCCACCTCCACTCAAAGCATTCTGGCAAAGCACGAGGGGCGTGGAGGTAGGATATAGTTTTACATCCATTGATAACATTCAGATTAGTTGTTAATAGGCAGTTTATCTATACTATTTGCGGAAGACATAAAATATATTCACTCACGGACAAGTGTGTGAAAGCATTGGTCGAGATCCACTCGGACGTCTACTTTTGAGCATGACGACTCGTACACATTGAGATTGCGATCATAAAAGATCGCGTACTGCATCATCATTGCAATCCCTATACAATCATCTACAATCTATCGCAAAATATAATATAAAATACATAAGAATAAACAAGCGATAAAGTTTTGCATCTAAATTGGACATGCATAAATCCTGATGCTTGTTGCATCATCTTCCACGAAATATTTTCATTGGATGAGAGACATCCGTCTTTGTGTCTTGTCTATCAAACATATTCAACGAATGTCCAAAACTCACCTTCTTGAAATTTTTAAAGCTGTGAAATGTTGCTTTTCAGTTGTTAAAACTTAACATTAACATTAACATTGTTTCCTTTAAAAATATTTACACAACCACTATTTACACTTAGGAATTAGTAGTGTGGCATTCTACAAGACCTCTATTATGCCCAAGTTGTTTGCATCTGCTGCATTTATTTTCACCCTCCCAAGTATGTTTGGACTCTATGCATGCCTTTTTCTTCATTTGCACAAGGCTACGAGGAGGTAGAACTCAAAATTTTGTCACCATTAGGCCAAAATTTCTTACTTGACATGGGTAAATCTGATCCATGTAAGTGGCCTCCCGAGTTTCCCTTAGAAAATAATGCTCGCGATAGCGGTATGGATCTATGTTAGATATATGATGATGTATGATAGCATGCGAGCAAGGAATTCACGAAATTTGAAACTCACATGAGATGCAACTTCGCCTATCCAAATCAACAATATACGAAGAAGCTATTGTCTGTACTTCCATTTCCATTTGTGAATATGGGAATACCGAATATAATCGAGTTCTTTCTCTCCTTTCATCAATCTCTTTAATGACATAATGTGTTAGAAAACCTGACCTTTTTGAAGATTCTTCCCTACAGTTATAGAACCATTGAGCAACCTTTCTTCTAGTGTTGTCAATTAAAGCGTGATGGGAGTTCACGTGTTTCCTTGAATAATGCATTTAAACTCTCGGAACAATTAGTGGTTAACATTGTGTACCTCCTGCCAGGAAAGTGTGCATTGACCCATCTTTTTGGATCGATCTTTTGTAGCCACGCATATGCTTCCTTGTGTTTGTCATGCATGTTCTGCATTAATCGATCAAAGTCAACTCTTGTATTGGCTCTTGCTGCTGCCCAAAATAAACCTAATGAGGATCTATCCCGGGTATCTGTTACCATGTTATAAGACAAGTGATAGCAACAAAAAGCATGATAGGCAGATGGATACACTTTGTTAACTGCTGATATAATCCCCCTATGTCTATCCGATACAATGCTCAACGACTTTGGCAGGATATCAAGGAATGTCTTTACATGATCCAAAAACCACTCCCAAGCAGATCCATTCAACTTCGGCAATTCCAAATGCAACTGGCATAATTTTTGCATTACATCATGGCGTGTATTAGCAAAACACTGCCGGATACTTGCGGTCATATGTGTAGCATCAATTCCAATTAGTTTTCGCAAATACGACCTGAATACTCTTCGACAAGCACCAAATGCCCAAAAACATCGTTGGAATTGATTTTCACCATTTCTTAGTACTGCAATATATGTATCAGGATCTCTAACTCTTAACTCACGCAAGTACATTGGAAGATCAATATAGGCTTGATCAAAATCACCTAACACTCTTTTTAATGCTTTACATGCATGTATGCTTTCTTGTATGAAATGTGAACACGAAACCTAGCTTGCATTTCTCTTGAATTGAACTTGGTTTGTAATCATCGAGGTAGCTAACCGTCTACAATGTTTTGCTACAAATGTGGATGTCAAGCATGGTGATCTCTTTGTTTCCCTAACACCGTCACATTCATGCTTTGCTACATATTTTGTGATTGTGAACTCACGTCTCCACTTGCAACTAGACTCCATGAACAAGGTGACTAAAGTAAATAACTTTAATTCTATTAAGTGGTGTCAATGCTATCTAAGTTTTTTACCATCGCATGCCTTACTAGTGCATCTTTAAACTCTTGTCGAGAGGAAAAACTTGTCTAGTGAAAAATTCATTTGGATCGATGAAGACATTAGTCTTATTTGTGGATTTAAAACATAGGGATCATCAGCAATTGGGAATACTTCCTCTAAGTCACTGTACTGATCTGGGTTTAACTCACCTTCTTCATATTGGATATCATCAGCTAAGAATTCTTCTGAAGGATTTGTATATTCTAACTCTTCTATCCCATGTATATCACTTACCTCCTCTTCACTCCAAGTTTGTTCAAAATATTCATGATCTCTCTTGTGGTAGCAGTGACAAACTCTTCTTCGAGTATGGAAGAATCGTCTCTATTTATATCAATGTGTTGATCACTGGTAATTCTATTGCCCACATCAGTAAACTGAGATGAAGATGGAATATTACTTGAGCACAAATTTATGGAATCTTGATCATCTAACTCTCTATCCTTCAATTTTGATTCAATTGTTTCCAAAAATGTTAACACTTCATCAGGAAAGGGGTCGTCCCTGCAAATGTTTTTAAAATCAAAACCTTTATATTATATGTGTGCAAGTAAATTTGAATTTTTTTAACTAGGCTTTAGAAGTGTGAAGACAAGTGGAGGATGAGAGTTTATGGTTAGGTTTCCCAATTATGCACTTAACTAATTAGAACATTTGATGTTGATAGGGCCATCAATGGGTTTTTACCGAAACCAATTGATGGACCTTTCAATGTTGAAATTATGAACGGTTTATATGGAATGGAAGAGGAAGACATTTACAGGGTTTATGCGCAGAGGGATACTTAGTTCCCACACAGTTATGGGTGCGTGCCAATTGCACGCGCACATGCCAATTACACACTTTGAATGTTGGTACAGAGCATTAATTTTCATAACTACTGTTTGGGAGCATAAGGAAAGGTGGAGAATGATAGTATAGGCCACGCTTGGACTCGACCCGCTTAGAGGACTTTATTTATCTCCAATATAAATTGACAACACCACTCTTTTTCTCGGCCAGGTTCCCTCTCCATGGTGCTGGAAATTTATATCCCAAGCCCAGGTGGTGCTGGGATATAAATTCCCAGCACCACCATTTATCTCGACCAGTTCCATCTCCCTGGTGCTGGGATTTTTAAACGCAGAACCACTGTGTTGCTGGGGTTTTAGTTCCCAACACCACCAACAATTCCGACAAATTTTATGTACATGGTGCTGGAAATTTCATTCTCAGCACCATAGTGTTGCTGGGAGTTTTAATCCCATTACCACGGAGGTGCTGGGATATAAATTCCCAGCACCACCATTTTTCTGGACTAGTTCCATCTCCCTGGTGCTGGGATTTTTAAACGCAGAACCATTGTGTTGTTGGGGTTTTAGTTCCCAGCACCACCAACAATTCCGATAACTTATATGTACATGGTGCTGGAAATTACATTGTCAGCACCATGGTGTTGCTGGGGGTTTTAATCCCATTATCACGGTGGTGATGGGATATAAATTCCCAACACCACCATTTTTCTGGACTAGTTCCATCTCCCTGGTGCTGGGATTTTTAAACGCAGAACCACTGTGTTGCTGGGGTTTTAGTTCCCAGCACCACCAACAATTCCGGCAACTTATATGTACATGGTGCTGGAAATTACATTCCCAGCACCATGGTGTTGCTGGGGGTTTTAATCCCATTACCACGGTGCAATCCAATGTCAATGGTGCTGGGAGTCTTATTCGCAGGACCACAGTATTGCTGAGGTTTCAAATCCCAGCATCACCCTTAATGTCAACCATTTATATCTCCCTGGTCTAGTGAATTAGATTCTCAGCACCAAGGTGTTGCTGGGAGTTTGAATCTCATTACCATGGTGGTGCTGGAATATAAATTACCAGCACCACCATTTATCTCGACAAGTTCATTCCCTATGGTGCTGGGAGTTTTAATCTCAGCACCACGGTGGTGACGAGATTTAAATTCCCAGCACCAGATTTTATCCCGAATTTGTTGAACCTTAATGGTGCTGAGAATTTGAAGCCCAGCACGATATTCTTGGGATTTAAATTCCCAAAGATCACTTTTTATCCAGACCAGTAATTTGAATTTCATTAGACCACCTACTTTCCCATGGTAGTCGATTTTAAATTTTAGGATACGGTGGTCTTTGGGAATTTCATTGCCAAAGACCACCTCTCTCGCATGATTATATCTCTAGTCTTTGGGAATATCAATCAGGGAACTTCAGTAATCGTGGGATTTAATTGGAAGCATCACCTTTTAAGTTAGGTGGAATTTGTTTAGGTGGCGACAAAACTCGATTATGAATCTCCTGCATCGCAATTATGGGTGCATTGGTCTACTTTAGTATGATATGCCTACATCGTATTTATGGGTGTGTGACAAACTTGGTTATACAACCACCTACAATGTATTTATTAACCTCATAGCAGTCTCAAGAATAAAAAAATATACATACACGATAATACTATGTGAAGCGGCTGGTGAGTGAGCTGCGTCAACTTCTGGATCAAGTGCTGATATATTCGTGAGAGCAGTGATGTCGTTGATAACTATTAGGGTTTCATAAAAAATGATGTTGTTCAGTTGGTTTATGGAGGAAACCTGCGTGTGGTGCTCATCAATAGCATGGGTCTGCCGCTCCCACGCGGCCGGAAGTGACGTTTGGATGGCTCGGGATTTCCAGTTGTGGCTCGGATGGATGCAAATCTCTCTCTGCATTAAATTGCAATCTGTTTGCCGGGAGGGGTATTTTGGAAATTATGTGCGCGATTTGGTAATTCTGAAAGTATAGTGCGTGTTTTGGGCATTTCGAAACTTTAGCAGCTGTGTTTGGTAAATTATATAATAGTGATAATAAAATTATATTAATAAGTAAGGATCAAATTTTCGAGGATTATAGATCTTTTAGAGTGTTTATCCTTTTATCGCATTAATCTTGATTAATCTTGAGTTGAGTAATATATTCTCGATAATTTATCTCCTTCATATTTATAAAATCAATTGATGAATATATTGAAGACCAACTAACCGTATTTTGTATTAATATATATATTAGTTGCTACGTATGGGCCGATAATGTTTCGGGTTGAGCCAGATGGGCCCATCGCTATCCCTAAACGGTTCGCCGGGTCGTAATTGCTAGTGATATGCAGGAGGAGTTGAAGGATGCAGAATGAATCGGTGCGGCGGGCGAGGAAGGAAAAGGAAACCGTAGCGAGTTAGCGAGAGCCTCCTTTCTCTCTTTCGATTCTTCTGGCGAATGGTCTGAGAGAGCCGTAGACGAGGAAGACGCCTTCTCCTCATTCCCACCCTCCTCCACCGTCCGCCGCCTCCGCTTTGCCTTCCGCCTCCGCCACCTCTCGCAATGGAGTCCCCCAAGCAGCACCGTGATTCATCCCCAGATACTGCTCCCCGCCGTTCGCATCCCCCCCGATCTCCAACCGCAGGTAACATCTCGTAGCTTCGAGCTCTCTGTTTGATAATGGGATACGATCCCTTAAATAGAAATATATTCAAACCAGCCCCTTCAAAATATTTTTTATATTTATTTATTTTTCTCCTTTTTTTTAATAGGCTTAAATTTAACTCTTCTTTTAAGTTATTAAATTTGTTATCTTTTATGTTAAATGGTTCGTTAGATTTATTAGTAATTCCGTTAAAAGGCACCCTTATTAATTATCGAACCTTTAGACACAAGTAATACGATTGATTAATCAATTCAGTTTGTTTATTGAAGAACAATTCTCTCAAAGTGATCATCCCATCCCCTATTCTTATCCTTCTTTCCTATGCAATACGATTCGGGTTCCTATCAATTTGGTATCAAAGCAAGGTTCAACTCATCATCATCGTCATCGCATAGCTCCGAACATTAGATTCTTCAACACCTCAAGCTCACATCCACTAATAAGTGCATGGTTTTAACTCGACTTCAAAAGAAGAAAATCCACTTTAACTTGACAACGGGAGGATCTCAACTTGACACCAAAATGGCTACTTAATTTGAAGCTAAGTACGAGGCAAGACTGGAGAAATTGGAAAATACTATAGCATTCTTGGTCACAATAGTAAAAGAATTGTCACACCAATCAAAAGGGAAACAAATCGACAACCTCGACAACAACAACACAACCGTAGAGCTAACTCACATGAAAATCGAGATAACAACTTCCCATGTATGAAGTTATAATTTCCTTGGTGGGAGGACAATGATTTGATTGGATGGATTTCAAGGGTTGGAAAAAAAATTCCGCTTCCACGTCACATCCGACAATGCAAAAGTAGAGTTGGCATCTATAATCCTTGATGGTGATGCCATCCAATGATATGATTGGCTTGAGATATGTCATGAGCTACAAACATGGAAGGAATTTAAAAAAGAACTTCTCAATCGATTTGGTCCTTTTGAGTACAAGAATGTTGATGGAGAGTTAGCTAAATATGACAGGCTATAATTGTATTAGAGTACTAGGGACGATTTGAGCCCCTCTCCAACCGAACTCGTGATTGGTTAGAAAAGAAATTACTAGGCATTTTTATTGAGGGATTTTGCCTTGACACACAACAAGAAGTAAAATGAATCAACCCCGCACCATGAGGGTTGTCTTATCCTTTGCACGACTACAAGAAGAAAAGATCAATGAGGAAGGGTGAAGAAATAGCAAGGTAATTTGTGAAAATACATCTTGTTACTCAACACCTTGTAAACTAACAAAAGAAGAGATCAAGGAATGAATGAAAAAAGGATTGCACTGACATTGTGATGAAAAGTGGCATTATGGTCAATGTAAGCAAAAGAGAATACTGATGATTGAATAACTAGAGAATCCGGAGAAGGAAGATGATTTCAATGAAGGAAAAATACAAGAAAATACTGACAAAATGCAAAGCGACACTATGGCGATATCAGTCCATGCCTTAGAAGGACTACAAATTCCGCAAATGATGAAGGTAAAAGGATTCATAAAAAAAACAACCAACGACAATACTTATAACTCAAGAAGTGCCAATAATTTTCTAGACTTAGCTCTAGCAAGAAGGCATAAACAAAAAGTTGACCGAACATCTACATTTAATGTCAAGGTGGCAATTATGAATTAATCATAGAACTCTTTCTTCTACCTCTAGACAGATGTGATGTTGTACATGGAGCACAATGGTCAAGAACATTAGGAGAGATAATATGAAATTTCTCTCAGCTAAAAATGCACTTCCAAGATTAAGGAAAAAAAATTGCATCAAAGGAAAGGGACAAGATGTTATCACACCAATTAATAGTCATCAAATAGAGCGATTATTAAAGAAAGATTATTCTATTTTTCTCATGCAACTCTCTATCAAGGAACCTAGAGGGACATCACCCTTCCCAAGAATTAGAGACTATTCTTTCAAAATTTTCTATGATATTTGCTGAGCCAAAGGGGCTTCCTCCACAACACTCACATGATCATTGTATACCTTTGATACCAGGGAGTGCACAACAAATGTTAAGCCTTATCGCTACCCTCACATTCAAAAAGAGGAAATTGAGAATTGTATAGGAGATGCTTTAAGCTAGTATCATTCACCCAAGTATAAGTTCATGTTCCTCTCTAGTGTTATACGAAAGAAAGACGAAAGTTGGCGAATGTGTGTAGATTATTGGGCACTCAATAAAATTACAGTGAAATATTAGTATCCTATCCTTGTCATTGATGAGTTACTTGATGAATTAGGAAGCACTTCATTCTTCTCAAAATTGGATCTTCACTCAGGCTACCACTAGATAAGAATTCATGAGTTAGATATTCCAAAAATAACTTTTAAGACTCATGATGATCATTATGAATTTTTGGTTGTCATTTGGCTTAACTAACACACCTTCCACCTTCCACCTTCCATAGTTTGATAAACATCATCTTCTGGCCTTACCTTCGTAAATTTGTGATAATTTTCTTTAATGGCATTCTTGTTTATAGTTCATCATTTGAAGATCATCTGCATCACCTCTATAAGATACTCACTTTTTTTTCATGAGCATTCTCTTTTTGTGAAAATATCTAAGTGCGACTTTGGGACAACTAAGGTGGAATACCTTGGTTATTTTGTCAGTCGAGAGGGAGTAGCTGATCTCTCAAAAGAACAAGGTATGGAGTGATCCACCCTAAAGAATATCAAGGCACTACGAGGTTTCTTGGGTCTCATAGGTTATTATTGTAAATTTGTTAAAGATTATGAAAAGATCAGTGCTCCACTAACAACTTTAACGAAGAAAGATGCATTCAAATGGTATCCTAAAGCAGAAAAGGAATTTCAAAAAATAAAAGAGACTACGTTGACAACACTAGTTCTTGCACTATCTAATTTCAATAAGCTATTTGTGATTGAATTTGATGAATTCGAGATCGGAATTAGAGCAGTTCGTATGCAAGAAGGACGGTCATTAGTTTTTACTAGCAGGACACTTTTTCCTCTACATCAGTAGATAGTTTATGACAGAGATATTGGCTATCATACATGCTATTACAAAATGGATACTGTTATTTGTTATGTTTGAGAGGTGTCCTAAGACAATCGTCTTATGACTATTTATTTGATAAATAAAGATTCACTATTTGAGTACACATCTCATATGTGCTTGATTGGATCTTGAATTCATTTATTGAATGTCCGCAATACGATTCATAGCATGAGAAAATTTGTGATTGGATTACAACTAGTGAGTATCTCTACATGTGTAATTATGAAGTATTGAAATATTCCTTAGTCGATGAATTGATGAGTTTGGACATCATCGATTTTGTGAGACTAGCACGGGTTATACTCCTTGATTTATCCAAGCAGCTGCATCTCAAGTAAATTATGATGGAGGAATTAAGTTTCAACCTCGTGCTATATTGAAGATAAGACTTGTGAAGGAGAACAATCAAGCTAAGGTTGAACTATTAATTCAGTGGGACAACTTGCCTATCAAAGATGCAACATGGGAACCATATGACACAATTCAAGAAGATTGAATTTATTTTGAAGGGTGGTTGAATGATACGATCCCTTAATAGAAATATTTAAACAAGCCCCTTTAAAATATTATCTTATTTATTTATTTTTAATAGACATATTTAATTTTTCTTTAATTCATTAAATTTTTTCCTTTTTTCTATTAGAATAGTTTGTTAGATTTATTAGTAATTCTGTTAAAAAGGCACCCTTATGCGCCTATATAAAGAGATCTTATATTACTTTAGACACAAGTAATGAAAAAGGGGTAGCTCGATGCACAAAGTTTCCTGGGGAAGGGTATATTGTACGCAATCCTATCCTGCTTCTTGTAAGAGATTGTTTCTAGGACTCAAACCCGTGACTTCTAGGTCACAAGACAACAACTTTACCACTGCGCCAAGGCTCTCCTTCAACTTTAGACACAAGTAATACGATTGATTAATCAACTCAAGTTGATTATTAGAGGTTGATCCCCTCAAAGTGATCATTCCATCCCCCTATTCTTATCCTTCTCTGATTTCCTACGGGATAGAACACAAGTTTCTATCAAAATGACTGGCCCATGTTGTTTGAGTTGAAATTGTTGAGTTGTTTTAATCTGCAATAGTACTGATGAACAATATGGAAGGTGCTGGTTTGGGATTTTGAGGTGGTTGTTTGAAAGTCGATTGAGGTTAAGCTAGTGAGTGTATTTGCTTTGTTCTTGAGGCCATTTAGAGTTTTAGTTTTTTTTGGATAACGAATTTGGCTAAATTTATTTATACTTTAAAAAAAACCTAGTAGTTGTTGGTCATCCTTTTGTAGAGGTCCTGAGAAAAAGTTTTCAATTTCATGATAGGCAAGATTGGAAAAAAGGAAATAGGATTGAATGGGAAGTATATTGATTTTAAGGTCCATTATTTTTTATATTAACTTTGTATTGCGTCAGTTTCATTCTCATTTGTAAATTAGCACTGGAGAGGTTCAGTTGATGTTATTCTTTCAAATGATTATATGTTTTGTTCGAGCTTGTCTTTATTTCACTTGTCTATGGAATTTTTCTGAAAGGTTGTTCCTTTGTTTTCCCCTTATAGTGTGTTATGTTATTTACAGAGTATGAGAATACTAATATAGTTTGGAGGACATTTAATAGTTATTTTTGTTTAGCAGAGTAGTCGATGAACAGGTTGTGTTGTCTCTGTGGTTAAGCTATATAATGACTTGAAGTAAAATCAAATGGTGTATGTTACGAATGCTATATTTTGTGATATACATCTCTACTGTTTCCATGCTATATTTTGTGATATACATCTGTACTGTTTCCCTCTTGTCTTACCCCTTTTTTCAGGCTCCTTCCATTCTTCTACAACGGATAGTCTACAAGTCTCTTCCTTGTGCAGTTTGTGTACCTTTTAAAATTGTCTCGTATAATTTCAAGTATGGTTGTCTATCATGTTGAAGCATTTTTTGCCTGTGTTATCTTAGTACACTACAATTGTATACACTTGATCTCTTTCTCATTTCGATCAAAGAACCTGATTTTGGGATGCAAAATTTTTAGGGGATGAGGAGAAGCAAACCCACATAAGAATTCTTGTATCTAACACAGCAGCTGGTTGTATCATTGGCAAGGGTGGATCTACGATATCTGAATTTCAGTCACAATCAGGTGCTCGTATTCAGCTGTCACGTAATCATGAAGTTTTTCCAGGAACATCAGATAGAATACTATTGATTTCTGGGGCACTTGGAGATGTAATAAAGGCTATGGAATTTATCCAGGAAAAATTGCTTAGCGAGGTCCACACCTGAATATTATATGATATTTCTAGTTGTTAAAAATGGCTATTTACTACCTGTGTTTTTTCACCTGACATACAGTTGGAAGATGGCAATGATGCTGAAGGTAGATCAAAAGTCAGGCTTATTGTTCCTAATAGCTCATGTGGTGCTATTATTGGAAAAGGAGGTTCAACTATAAAGTATACTTTTATTCAAGCATATTCTTTGTTAGTTGACTTGTACATTCTGTTATATAGAAAGTAGGAAGATTTTATTATTATTATTATCATTTAATTCTCAAGCAATCTTTGCAACTTCCAGTGGTTGTTGGATATTGCACCAAATGGTCTAAATTGACAAGACATAATTGAACAAATAGGACTATTTTCTATTTTCCTTTTTGTTTGTGCTGACTGTTTTATCATGTGGACCTATCCTCTCATATAACCTTACTCTGAGTAAATTTAAGTTGAGGAACTACATTACTTTTTCAGGTCATTTATAGAAGAATCAAGGGCTGGTATCAAGATATCTCCTCAGGATAATAATGCTGGTCTAAATGATAGGCTAGTTACTTTGACGGGATCTTTTGAAGAACAAATGCGAGCAATCTTTTTGATATTGTCAAGATTAATAGAAGATGCTCACTATCCACAGACATTGAACTCACCTTACCAATATTCAGGTGTATCTAGTGTGTTCATCACTAAATTTGATATATCCTTTTCCATTATCATTTTTTGATTTATGGATCCTGTGAGATGCCTTATTTGCCCATTTTTAGGCTCTAGATTAATTCTTCTGCAAAAGGTTGGAACTGCCAACCTAGCAGCCTCAGCTCTAGATTAATTCTTTTTTCTATGAGAAGTGCCTATACATACTGTCTCTTCTTTATTGTGCTTAAGACCTTTTAGAAGTCAATTGTATTACGTATGATTGAATATGTATATTTGTACAATATACAAATAAAATTACTTGTCGAGAAATTTTACAATTAATAAAAGAATCAGATCTATAAAATGAAGTACATTTGATTGGTTAGTTGAACCTCCAAGAAGTAATAGTAAGCCACCTTCTTTTTGCTTGCATTTTTGCATGCTTCTACTAATATCTTTATAAAATCGTGAGAAATAATTGGGTGAAATAATAAATTATTCAATTTCCAAAAATATAAAAATGATATGTTTTTCTGAATACTATATGAAAGTATAAGATCCAAAACTTAAACAAAATTGGTGGATGAGACATAGTAAATAAATTTGGCAAATAATAATTAATTGAATAAAGATGAGAGAAGCAATGTTCAAAAAGTGGATACATGAAAATATTAAAATTTTGGCATTAAATGACTAAAAAAAAGGGTAGTTTGGTGCACGAAGTTTCCGTCAATGTTGGGTTCGAGAGAAGGGTTTAGCCTCATCGTGCATTGCAAGAGGCTTTTTCCGCAACTCAAACTCGTGACCACAAGGTCATACGACAACAACTTTACCGTTGCGCTAAAGTTCTCCTTCAAATGACTAATATATATTGAAATATATTTAATGACATATTCAATTCATATTTCCCCATGGAAAACAATATATTGCAGTCATATATGGAATATAACCGTCAATATTAATGAATATATAAAATAGATCCATATGTTAATTAATAACTCTATCACACACTTTGAAGGAAGTTTCAGACCTATCATAAAGTTTTAAAACTTTTCAAATTTATCACAATGCTGAAGTTTTTATATTAAATCTATTGTCTGGTCATTTTTCATCTTACTGTTAAATTGATGACCTGACTTTGACAGTCACAGAATTCCAAATCATCCATTAATCTACATATTGATTTGTTGGAAAAAAAAAACCAGCTTCACTTCAAACTCAGATCTCCATCTCCCACTTTGTTGACTCAATCTTCTTGAAGAGATCTATTAATGTGTAGTGATCTATTCCTTTTAGTGATTTTTTTCTCTGGTTTTTCTGAATCTTTCTTTACATCACGATCTTATTGTGTTTTTATGCTCAACTATATGACTTGAACTACTGCAGTTTCTATCTCTATTGCAAATGAATGGACATCTTTCTTACAACTTTTGTCTTGGGAAATAATCTGAGTTCCCAACTGTCTCTAAAATATTATTTGTTAATTTATCTTCTTTCCTTTGTCATTTTACTTTTAGGTGTTAACTTTCCTGGTGTTCCTGTTGGATATATGATTCCTTCTGTAGCATACAGTCCTGTGACTTACAGACCAAATGGGTCTGGAGGAAAGTATTCAAATAACAAGGTTAGATATACTCTTCTTATATATAGTTCTTTCTGATAGAAAATCCAGACGTTATTCGCTTACATGCTCGTGTAGTCATGTTTATATGAAAGAGTACCAATTTTGTTTTGCTTGTTAATCTAGCCTATCATTGAATCTCGCATCTATTGTTTGTTAAACATTTAGTTTTAGTTTTTAGAAGCTCCTTGATGCAAACAAGGAATGGTCAAATTTTGAATTTCAAATTATGATTCAGATTAGGAATAAGATTTATATTTTAAATTCTGTTTTTTCGTTGTTTGGTAAATAATTATTTTTTTTGCTACCTTTAGTTTGGAGTCAATTAATGGTGATAATTGTATATCCTGATTTATTTCTTAGGTTGTTTAGGGTTGAGTGTATCCAAGTGGTGGTCTGTTTATGTACTAATGAAGTTTTAAAGTTTTGCTTAATGAAATATTCCACTTTCCAATCTTTCTGTGAGGGTTGTTTCTATTAGTGATATAGTTACTCCCTTTACTTCATCGATTTTGTCTAAGTTCTTGTGTGATTCTACTCAATGGTTCAGTTTTGGTGCTGCATCCGCCCTCCTTCCAGTGTCCTTTCTATTCACAAGCATGTTGAAACTTAGGTTATTGTTGAAGTAGCTACTGTTATTGTTTTTTTTTTGAAACATGGATTTGGAGTATGGACTAATTGAACATTATTTTTCTTAATATCTTGAACTGATAGTCTGATTTCAAACAGTATGCTGTCTTACAAATACACCAATGAAAAGAATCAAGTTTTTTGAGTATTGGTGTCAGAATTGATCCTTGCCTATTTGACTTCGTTGATGTGGAAGAGGATGTCAGCATTCTTAGGTTGCTAGACAATTTGATATTTGGGTTCTTGAGTGTGTTGTTCTGATTCCTTAAGTTCAGAAGATCTTCATTTTATTAATCCTTCTGGGAATACATCTTCTGCTACTTAATGAAATTATTGAGGTCATGAACATGAATAAACATCTAAAAACATTATGTAATGTCGTTCTAATTATAGAGGAATAAGTGAATGAGTCATACTGTGAAATTTTGGAAGAGAGTAATTGTGAGGAGTGATAACTGATAAGACAAACATTCAATGAATCAATTTACTTTCACATCTGGAAGATCAACTGTAGATGATATTCATTTAATAAGACAGAAAATATGGAGAAAAAAAGAAGAAGCATTGGCATATGATTTTATTCATTTAGAAAAACTTATGATTGTCTCTAAATGACTATTTGCAATGGATTTAAGAGAAAAAAGATTATCTAATAATTATATTAAATTGAATCATTAGTGTTATAGTTGTTTAAAATTTGAAATTCTTTTTCTAAAAATGTAGGCTTAAAGTAAAAGTCAGTTCTACTTTCTTATCTTTTCTACCTAGGTGCTAAATGAACTTGCCAATTATATTCAAGACACATCGTGTTGCTGCTAATAATAATTGTGCTAATTAGCAGTAGGATTAAATGGGTAACGTGAATTGTGGAGAAAAATTTTAACATGTAGAGGATATACGTGAAATTGAATTAAACTAAATGAATGAACAAACTTAAAATTTATACTTTTAGAATATAATTTAGCAAGGAGATCTTGATGTGGATATCATTAATAGCAAAAATAAAAATAATGGATGGTTGAAACTAAGAGGAGCTTTTAATGTCGCGTCGGGTTGTTAGGATGCATCATGTTAAAAAGTTTTGTTAGCATAGAAGAGAATATGAAGTTGGATACATGACATGAGTGGAGGAAAAAAATAAGGAAGTGTTTATATGCAGAAATTATTAGGTATAACTTCAATAGATGATAAAATGCGAGTAATTAAGTTGAGATGGTATGAGAGTCGACAAAGTGGAAAGTGTAAACGATTGAGAGAACAAAAAAAACTTTAGCTAATGTAAGAAGAGCTAAAATTCTAACCTTGAATTAGAACCGATAGATTATAGGCTAAGGACAATCTCAGGCAGACATTATTTTTATGGGATTTAAGTCTTCCAATAGCTAACAGAGACATGCCAAGGTTTCCTCAGGCCTTTCGAGTGCGAAGGCAAAAGAGAGAAGGGAGCTTGACTATATGATCCACTCTTTGAGCAGGGGTGAAACTCAGCCTTAGTGATCCGGTGGTGCCTAGTGGCAACATTGTCGCTCAATAGATAAGAGTTACCCTAAGAATAACAAGTTGATCTTCCTCAAGAATTCACATCAATAGAAGAAAATGATTAAATTGAATTAATATTACTAGTGACACAGCTTTGTATGAAGCTCAATGAAGAGAGAAAATCCATAGTCGACTCCCCCAATTAGTTGGGACGAATACAACTAGCTACCTCAGTGATGATCTATAAACATTATATTCGAAGCTTGAGGTTTACTGTTAAATACTTGACTATCTTGTTTTTCAGTATTCTATTGTGCTCGGCGCAATCTTTGGAAAAATTACTTTTGAAAATAGATGTGGCATGATTTACAACTTAAAAAATATTCAAGTTTGCATTCCTGGAGATATTCCTTAGTATACACTTGTAAACTGTATTTAAATTAGTCAGTACTCATTGCAGGATACAAACTTGTCTCTTTGTTCTGGTAATGTATTAGCATTCAGATTTGCTGTTTTCTTTTCTATGTTTATTGAATAACTAGTCCTGATTGTAGAAAGCTTGAAATTAATTTGGAGTAGTGGAAGTGAAATGCATGGTGGCTAAGCTCATTACTTTCTATGTATATCTATCGCATCTTCTAGAAATAATAATCATAGTCACTGGTTGAGCATGGTTTGCCTTCTTTTTATTTTCTTAGTTGTGGATTAGTAGATGTGATTAAAAATGATTATTATTTTAAATGTTGAAAACTCACAGGTATTGTCTGTGAAAACTGAGTGTTTCTTTGGTTCAGGATCTTTGTTTGATGTTGTTCCTCTTGAAATTTTATTTTTTGCAGTAGTGTTTAGTGATCAGCATCATCATCTGATTTACTTCTCAATGTATCATCATAGCTATTTATGTTTCGTTCATATGACAGAGTGCCGCTTCACCTGCTGTTTCGCATCCATCACGGTCATCCGGTGGGCTTCTTGAAGCCCAGAGTAATTCAGTGACAATTGGAATCGCTGATGAGCATATTGGCGCTGTTGTTGGCCGTGGAGGAAGGAACATAATGGAGATCAGTCAGGTTTTTTTTTTCCCTTTCAAAAGGCATTTTCTTCCTATGGCTTTTTTTTTGATGAATTTCATTCATTTGTGCAGGTCCTCCCTAGTCCATGCACTTTCAATTATGCTTCCTCAAAAATATAATTTATGATATTTTCATCTCACTCTTTAGCTCTTGATGAAGTAGAAACCGTCATTGTCTTGTTAAAATTTATGGTTTATCGAATTTTGGTGGAGTCTCATGCACAAACCCGAATAGAACTTATATGGAGACCTCTTCGCTGTGGATTTGGGGAAGGGGGCTTTCATATGATGATTCCTGCAACACTAATCTATCGTACCGTATAGCATCTTACAACCACAACAAAACTAATTTCAAGATTCACTCTAATCAAACTATTACACCTACTATAATTAAATTTTGGGACCAACTTACTGTGTATATACAATAAAACCCAACTAGTGGTACCTAAATCAAACGGTCACACCTCTAGAGGCTTAGTATGTCATGATCAAATTGACATGGAACTACTGTGTTCTAATATAAACTCTGACCCAGGACAAGAGGGACCGAATTTCATTGGATGCTCTACGTTCTATGCTAAACTAATGATAGCTGAAACACGTTGCTTTTGTGAGTTTAATATTATCTGAAGCTCAATTGTGAGAAAAAGTCCCCGTAATAACTATTTCCTTCATGCGGAAAATATCTGAACATCGATGTTAATAAATTTATTTATCTTTGTTTTTTGCTCTTCTATATCCCTATAACCATCAGTTGTACTTGATGGATGCATAAGTTTTGGAACCTTTCCAACATGTCAATTCTTGGATGTTCCAGGTTAGTGGGGCCAGGATCAAGATATCAGATAGAGGCGATTTCATTTCTGGCACGTCGGATAGGTACGAGCTCTTCCTACTTATTTCCAAATAAACCATACGAATTGCAGTTTCTGATACTCTGTGCGACCCAAAACATTCAGGAAAGTAACTATTACCGGATCACCTGAAGCAATCCGGATTGCTGAGTCCATGATCGCGCAAAAAGTTTCTTCTAACACAGACGGTTGATCTCGAGGACGAAGGAATTTCAATTTTGCTGCATAATTCTAAGAATCTGTGCCAGTAGCTTTGGTGAGAGTATCTATCTTATTTTGAGGCTAGATTTTCTTTTGTTATGCCTGTAATTTTTAATTATCTTCGACGCACTGATAACTGCCTGATTTGTACTTTGTTATTGGAGTAGTTCATGAGTACTTTTGATGGAGTCGAAAACCTATGTCACAGAATCAAAGATAATCTAGGGCAGATCTCCCTGAAAGAGACACCTTAATAGCCAGAGAATGTCACGTCGACTTCACCAATTTAGTTCTATTAAAAAACAACAGGAGCCGCCGCCTTGCACTGCCCACCAACCTGTTCACCGAACTCATTTAATTAATATGGATCTAATGGGATGGGTTGGAGATATCATGACGATTTATTTGCCTGATGAGAGGTTTAGGGCAGGTTTTGTCTTTGTGATTAGATGCGCATCGAATCCATCATTTAGATTCGAGGTTGACCCACCTAGGTAATAATAATTTTTGACCAGACGTATTCAGAATGCCCATCTGACTTTTAATAGATATTATGATACTTGTATTTATAATTATATTCTTTACCTTGTCAACAGTATATATAATCATTTGTTGTATAACGAATGAGTTTATTAAGAGATTTTTAAATTTATTATGTATAATTAGAATCAAAATGATGTATAATTAGTATTAATTATCAGTCACACCAGGTTTGCCCTATCGGGGAAAAGGACATATTTCACGCTATAATTAAACGTCCCAATCAACCCACTTGGCGTATTATAATTTTTTCGAGTGGTCCTGAAAACCATGGTGGTTCCTATTTTGTTTATATATGTATATAATAATAATAATAATAATTCAGATGTTCACCTCGTCAGTTAATTTGGGGGACAAATGATTTTTTTTAATATTTATCTACTGAATAAATCTAAAATATGATTTATACATACTCACTTTCGGAATATTTGTCTCTAATAAAATTCAACTTTAAAATTTCATATTCCGTCCATGTGACTAATTATTATTTATTTTTCTAAATAATTAGTTAGTCAACGTACCTCGTCATGTTGTCGTTCACGAGGCTCATTGGGTTGCATGTGTAATGCCACCGGCCCACCGATAGCTCCGTGCTTGGCTTGTGAGTTCAACGAGTTTAACTGTTTAACCGTGAAGAATTTTTTTAATATATTTTTATAGTCAATGTAGATTTCTTCTTAGGAGTCAGATTAATTATCCTCAAAATTAATCAGATTGAAAATTTAAATATATGATGTCAATAAAAAGAAAAAGAAAAAGAAAATCAAGCTCAACTCTTATGTCCTCATGATCTATCTATCACCAAAAGGAAAAAAAAAAAAAAAAAAAAAAAAGAAAGGGAATACTAGATTGAACTTTGGATTGCGTAAAGGTCACTTAATTATATAATTTCATCCACTTGCATACCGGTAATAATACTAATACTTTCTCTAGGATAGAAGAAGGGACCGCAAACACCTTCCACAACGTACGCACAATGATACATCAAAATAACCTTTAATTCTTTCACTATGCAAAGAGTGTCAACAAAAAACATTATCTTTTCTTTTTTAATTCAAGCTGAGAGCCACGCGATTTTATAATTGTATCTCTCACGCAATTTTCTGTTCTTAACTATTTTTTTTTTTTTTCAAACTGAATTTTGTAATGGTGCTAATTCAGTGAAACCTTGAACGTCACTTGCGCATGCTTGAAAAAAAAAATAGATAAAAGTAATCAACGCATGCGTGAAGCGTCTTTATGTATATCCACGAATTGTTAACGAAGTAATTCCCACCGAGATGGCTCGATAGTTGGGAGCAGAGTGACGGTTGTCGAGAACGAACGGATTCGATGTCGAATAAGGAATCTAAAATCCTCTCTGATTTCAGATGGATTATTTTCTATTCTAGACATCGAGTCGAGGGGCTGTGATCCACCCGTAATTTATCCTCCCTCTCACCAATAGCTATGAGACGAGTGACAAGGGGCGCTAAGTGGGCCGATTCCAATTTATTGCTATGAATTATTAATGGAGTAGATATTGATCGAATTTTGATGTGAAATTTAAAATTTTTATTCAAATTCAGAAGTCTTTCATTGTTTTTTATCAACGAATCAAGATGTGTAATTCTCCGTGATTTACTTTTCTTCATAATTACTGAAAGACCAAAGGCGAGGGACGATAAGGAGCATAATCATCTTATACTACAAAATGAATTGCGAATGAACTTCTTTTCATATCATCTTCACTCTCGATCTACTCAGATCCGGATACTAGGTGAGGCTCAAAAGTTATTTACCTCGTACTCACTTTTGGATGGTGTTTAAAAATTAATCTATTATTTACATTAGTTACGATAAATTTAGAATTTTATTATTTAAAAAAAATTGTTTGATGTGGTAAAAAAAATATGGTAACGTTTATGTCAGATAATTTTTCATTCAATTCAATAAAGGGATAATAAATTATGAAAAAATTTATTTTGACATATTAATCTTTTTTTATAGAAAAATCAAGAATTTAATAAAATATTTTATATCTATTATCTATCGAAAGGACAGTGAAAGTAATGAATGATGATAATTTATTTATTTATTTATTTCTTACTAGTAATATGATAGTAAAATTGTATCAATCAATAAATTTAAATTTTTAGAGATGGTAAGACTTTAAGGATATTTATCTTTCTATCGCACTAATTCTAGATTGGACATGGATCGAATCTCGATGTAGAATCTAAAGCTTTTATTCGGACTCAAAAATTTTTCATTATTTTTGACCAACAAAGTAAGAGGTATAACCCTTTATAATTTATCATTTTTCATCGTCATCGAAGGATCGACATAAAAAACGATGAGGAACATTCAAGCGAACAAAATTACCTTATGCTACCAGATGAATTGCTAATTAATGAACCTCTTTTCTTATTCTCTTCACTTTCAATCTTCTCTGGTCCGGATATGAGGTGAGGCTCAAAAGTTATTTACCTTATACTCACTTTTTAAAAGGGTTTAAAAAGTAATCCATTATTTACATTCGTATGATAAATCTAGAATTCAATTCTCTTTGAATTTTCAAGATCTACATTGTATTTTTTTTAAACTAAAATAGAAATGAAATAGAAACAAGATGTATTGTATTAAATGATTATCCAAGGAGGATCATATTCTAAATTGTGGATGATTTTTTAAACTAAAATAGCAATAAAATATTGCGAAAGCATTTTTTTTTTTGAAGCTCGATTCAACTCATCAAAAACTCAAGTACAACACTAGATCTACCCCATCTTAACATGCCAACTATTGTTGTTTCGACAACTATTATGACATGTATTAGAAGTAAAATTTCAAATTGGTTCCTTGCATTTTCTTTGTAATATTTTGTATGTTTTACATGTTTATAAGTGAGGACAAACACTCAACATTTTTGGTATCAAATAATAATATGAATTAAAAAAAAAATCTTCGTTTTGAGTTTGTTTGCATTAAGAATATGAAAAAGTAAATTCTCTCCTTTTTGAGATTTAATTTATTCGAAGTGAATATTGGATGAGTACAGATTTTGTCCATGTTAATTAAATAATGATTCCATTAGCATGATTCCTTATCAGAACCATATTAGTTAATTTGTCACTGAGTTGAAGTAGGCGACGATCTCAAATATTAGTAAATTTAGTTAACAATTGTTAGATAAAAATATATAAAATACTAAATTTAAATCTCAATTTATAGAAAACAATTTATAATCTCTATTATAAACTAAAAAATTAATCACGTTGAAAAAGTAGAAGTGTTTCTCGAATGAATTTGAAAATTAGGGGTTTTTTTTAAAAAGTTTAAATTTTAAACTGAAATGTGTAAAGTTGAGGTATGTTTTCGCGTATGGGAATAATTAAGGGTGGATTTTGGTAAATTATCCTAAATACAAACTATTAAAGCGACCCCTTTGCTCGGGGACTCCGGGGTCCTTCGGAATCCGACCACAAGGGTCAACGCTAGTCTTCTACTGCTCCTGCCGACTGCCGTGCTGCTCGAGCTTTGCTCGACTTGACTCGGTGCTCTCCACAGCAGAGACAGCATACGACAAGCGTACCAGCAGGAAACGAAGCCGGAGGCGACCGGAGTCGAAGCGACGGAGTGAAGGATGGGGATGCCGAGTGACGAAGTGGTGATCATTCGGCCGCCGGAGAGGCCGGAAGACCCGAGCTTGATCACCATTAGTTGCCCTGACAAAACCGGACTTGGATGCGATCTCTGCCGCGTGATTCTCCTCTTCGGGCTGAGCATTGTGCGAGGAGGTGAAATCCCTATCTTCCTCTTTTCGCCTTTCGTTTTTCTTTTCCGTCATACGAAGACCGGCTTGGGGATTCTGCAGTCTTGGAGGCGGAATATTCTTCCCCTATCTTAAAGATGCGATTTTTATCGTTTATGATGCGTTTTTTTTAAAATTAAGTGTTGGAAATGGTTCTCTTTGGTTTCCGGGAAGAAACTGAAACGCGAATCGTTTAGATTTCAGCACAGATGGGAGATGGTGCTACGTGCTGTTCTGGGTTGTGGAGAGAAGAAGGAAGGCGACAAGGTGGGATTTGTTGAAGAAGAGACTCGTGGAAGCATGTCCGCATGCTTCCTCGCTATTGGGGATTGAGATCTACAACTTCAGCAGACAACAGGAGATGGCCACCGAGCAGAAACCGCAAGTCTTTTTGCTCAAGTTCTCCTGCTACGATAGGATGGACCTGTTACATGGTAAACTTTGCTTCTACTCAGTCTTATCCTGGTCCGTGTGTCTGATCTTCCTGTTCCTGCTTACTGCTTAGTTTATTTTAGATCTATGAAGTTTCTAGGTTCTGTTTGTTTGCCTTGATTGCGATAGGTTTCTTTTCTTTGCATGACTTAAATTGGGAAAACAAAATCTAAAAAAAAAAACACTTCTGGCCATTACCTGTTTTTGTACGCAGTATAGAATTCACTAGTTTTTCTGGGTTTATCTATGCCTATTGTTCCTTTCATGTATAGACCATACTTTGTTCAAGGATGTATCATTTTATTTTCATCTCTTCAGTTAGATGTGATTCTTTTTTTTTTTAATATTAGGTAGACGGCGTGATATTTTTAAGCTTAATGCATTGCTCAGTTAGATTTATCTAAATAATTGTCAGCGTTTGACTCTTTTGTCGCATCGGCTTTCCTCTCGACAGCGTTGGTGTCTCATTCCTGTTACCCTGAGCATTTTTTCAGACACTTTTCAGACCATATTTTGTTTCCATGTAGGCAATTTTGTTGTAATTAGGATAGCACAGTGATGAACTGGGATAACCAGTTTTTGGCTATCTTTTTTTTTTTCCAAGTTTGTTTTTAAAATTGCAGATGTGACAGAGGTGCTATGTGAGTTGGAGCTTACAATTTGGAGGGTGAAGGTTTCAACAGCACCAGATGGGAGGGTCTTCGACATGTTCTTAATCACAGATACCAGGTTCCTTTTCTTTTCAATGTCTAGCAGTGATGAAATGTCATTTTGCTATATCCAATCTAATGATCTATTATTGCTGATTGTTGTGGCACCATTAGCTACTGATATTAGTTCTAGCTATTTAAGTTGCTAAATTATACATATATAGTTCATTGAAGCATGAAATCATAATCGTCGAGTTTATAGTCCTTCCTAAGCTACTGAAAAGCTTTGCATTATTTCAGGGAACTCCTCCACACAAAGAATAGGCAGGAAGAAACATGCACTCAGCTGAGAGCTGTTTTAGGCGATTCTTTGTGCACTTGTGATATTGATGTGGCAAGTGAAGAAATTGCTGCATACTTGCAAGCATCGGCCTCTCTTCCTCCTTCTATGATCGAAGATGTGCTTACACAAGAAATCCAAGATAAATCTTATAATCCTGTTCCTAGTTCCTCCCCTCTCTCAGTTTCAGTGGACAATTCTCTCAGCCATGCTCATTCACTTGTTCAAATTCAATGTCATGACCATAAGGCCCTCCTCTATGACATCATGAGAACTCTCAAAGATTACAATATGCAGGTAAGAACCGTAAAAGAAATAGCAGTACTCTTGTAGGTTCTAGCAGACGAAAGCTGCGGTTATGCAAATTATCCACGCTGTAGTTTTTGGTCATGTTGTTTATAGAATAACTGTATGAACTTCCAAAAAAAACAAAAAAAAACTTAGCCATGAATTTAAGATATTTTGGTTTGTGATTGATCACAAAGAACTGGATCAAAAATAGCAGAATGCTAGATTTTTCTGTCATATGCATTGCTTTTTCAATCAATCACTCTTTATTTGTCGTTACTATTCCCATTCGTAAATTTGATTCATATAGTTCTATTTGTGATGAAGTATGCCATGGACATAAGAGAGAGGGACAGTAAAAATTGATGGTGAAATTTTGCTTTTCTTCATTTTCTTAGTCACTCATCGTGAAGTTTTCTTGCCAGATCTCCTACGGACGGTTCAATGCAGCTGAAAATGGAAACTGCAACATAGATTTGTTTGTGGTTCAAACCGATGGTAAAAAGATTGTCGATCGAAACAAACTGGACGCTTTGTGTTCTCGCCTGCGAATGGAACTTTCCAGTCCTTTGTGTGCAACTTTGGTTAGTCGAGGACCCGATGTAGAACTTTTAGTGGCGAATCCAGTCGAACT
Source organism: Wurfbainia villosa (assembly GCA_025175895.1). Taxonomy (NCBI): domain Eukaryota; kingdom Viridiplantae; phylum Streptophyta; class Magnoliopsida; order Zingiberales; family Zingiberaceae; genus Wurfbainia; species Wurfbainia villosa. The sequence goes on along the minus strand of JAKLTH010000115.1, from coordinate 571,844 downwards.
ATGCGGCAAGGGTCGTCCACTCGTTTTCTATGATATCACGCATGCACTTAAAATGCTGGAGATCAGAATTTTTCTGGTATGACTTCAAAACTTCCAAATTGTTGAAACATTTTCAAATATTACTTCTTCTTTTTTTTTCTTTTTCCTATTTCAGTTATTGAATCCTAAAGCAAGATTGTCTTTACCTTATCATCTCACCACCTTTATTTTTTTTCACTCTTGCAAAACCAATGCTGGACTCAAAGTCTTTTTGCCAATTCCTTAGCTAATTTGTTATGAGTGTTGGCTAACCGCTCATCTAAACCTTTGATCTATTAGGAAAGGGACAAATTTATATTTCATTTTACGGAGTCTCCTAACTTCATGATCTCATCCACTGATTCAATCAGAGGCGATACCATAGTCTTAATGAATTTTTTGGCATTTCAGGCAGAGATCGGCAGGCATGTCGTTGGTGATCGGGAGTGGGAAGTTTACAGAGTTCACCTCGGGGATGATCATGAGCTTTGTGCATCGCGGGACAAAATTGTGAAGGGAGTCACTAAAATGTTGATGGGTTGGCACTGACCCGATATGAACTGCCTTTCTCGAGTTTTCCGAGTCTTTTACAGGTCGATCATATGTACATATATATGCACACACATCTACAACTCGATCGCTGTAAGAATAAGATGGTCGCTCCAGGGTTCTAGTAGTACTATGACAGAGATGGGCTCTCTCACTAATTCTACGATGCTGGCTTTAGCCAGTAGAGGAGTTTGTATGCAGGATCTAAAATGGAAGTAGAAAGATGTAGATTCTCTTAAAGATCAACAATCAAACTAGTTTTGACTTGTGCATATGTATGCTTCATATTTCCTTCCAGTGTCGGATGTTGATGCTCTTTTCGAGTTTTTGTTTTTTCTCCACTTGGGAGAAATGTCCAAGATGCTTTGTCTGTTTTCAAAAGAGACTGGAACAGGGATATGCCAGCCGTGCTGTTAATCACTCGGAGTGATACTGCAACTTCACCTTTTGTTTTTTTGGTTGGGTTCGATTAATTTCTGAGGACTTTCGGGATGCTTTGTCATAGTTGAGTGATAAGATTGAAATTCAATTGAGCTCCATCGGTCATCAAAGGTAAATCAGAGAAGTGTTCATAATTTTTTTACAATTCAATTCGGACTCTATAGTCACGTCATCTTTGAACGACGATCCAATATTGAAATCATACTCTGTTTACCGCCCAAACTCCTGAGCTCTAGGGCCGTCCAAATGAATTTTCTTTTAAATTCGTCGTCGAATAATGTCGCAGCAGATGATTGAATTATGTTCTTCTGTGGAATGTTTTTTCGCTTTCACTTTTTTCTTTGACTCTCTGTATATTGGTGCTTGTCGCATGAATTGTTCAAATAGATCGAAATTGAAAGTTCAATTCAATTAATTCAGTAATATATATATATATATATATATATATGAAACGCGCACTCTGTATTTCGTACGTGAAGACAAAGAATGCACAATAATTTTTATCCCGATCCATCATTGTATATTTTCTATGTGGAGCGCTCGCCCGACCACCATCGCTCAGCATTGTCGTTAACCGATCAAATTTCGGCCGTGATCCGATTGCGATCCGATTGGAATCCGATCGCGTATACTATAAAATTCATTTGTGAATACTCATGAATACCTCGGTTATCCATCGTCCGATCAGGTGTGCATTATAGAATAATCTTTGAACTCTAAAAAATCGAACGACAGATAATAAAGATATTTACAGATGAATTATACAGTATATATATAAGTCAATTTAAACAGATAAATTAAATTGGAGATCATGAGTCCGTTGATTATTATCATTCAACTAATAAATTCGATTAGTCGATTATTTGTCTGAGAAATCAAACTAGTTAATTCGATTGATTAATTAAAAATTTTCAGTAGATTGACGAATTAGATTATTTATTATTAGTATTGATAATAAAAAATTAATTTTTATTTATTTATTAAAAAAATTGATCGATTTAATTAACTAAATAAGATTAATTTTGTTTTAATTGATTCAATCAGTTCAATTAATTTTGATTAATAATTGATTGCTCTTCTTCCATTAAAAGCAACGCTTAACATGGTCTCCCGGTCGGTCTATGATGCAGTGACAGAGTAACCACGGTCTAAAATCAGATACCAAAAGTCGATCCTCAACTTCAGTGCATTTACGAGAATTTTCTCGCAAACAAGATGACAATTTATGAATGGTAGATCGTTGGATTGTTCAACATTTTTCGATTTATCCAGGTGTTCTGTGAGAAATTTCAATGGGTTCGAACCGTTCACTCATAATTAATCGGGCCAAAGATTTGGATAAGCGGTGCCAATTAAAAAAAAAACGCTTAACACTTAGAAATGGACACAACGCTCACTATTTCAGATGGCTTAAACAGAAATCAGATTGTGGTGCTATTTCATCAGGCCTTTTAATACTCTGGCACAGGTTTGGAAGTCCCTCCAAAATAGCTGGATGCGGTGCTCTGTCCCCCGTGAAGTTCACCTTATTTTCTTTCCATGCTGCTTTGTCCCATTGGATCTTATTTTATAACACGGCCGTGGAAATAGAATATAGAAGGGAAAAAGATCTACGTAGTGTACCTATGAATTTTCAATAAAATTATTACAGTAAAGTTTTGAAGATCGAAGAAATTGACTTGGCAGCTAACCTTTGTCATCTTCCATATGCAGACATTGGAAATTTAGTTTTGATTTATCACTTTCACTAAGCACATGATTACGCATGCAATTAGCATACGATTATAGGTGTGATGGGTTCATTTTTACTATTCTTCTTAGTTGGATCTTCCGCCCCACTAATCGCCATTTCTTCCCATTATTTTTCCCACTTCGAGTTCGGTTTTCTATTAATATATGGTTGCCATTCTTTTTGCGGTTAGACTAAAACATAATTAATTTCATTGTGTAATTTTTCTTTTATTTCAAGAATGGTTGTAATTATTATTTTATCTGTGTGTGTGTTTGTTTTTTTTTTTTTGTATTCGAATAAATAGATTTTTATTTTCTATTGAGAAATGAAAATAAAAAAAAAACAGTGGAACATTTTTATTAATAAACACGTTGATTCGCGGCTGTGCGAGCGCCGGTGGTCACACGTCACGCCACGTATGGCCCATTTCGGATCGTCTCCATTGCGCAGTACGCGCAGGCACTAAATCTAAGAGATTCCATTGCGTCTTTTGGTTGCATGCACACGTGTCGGCGTGGTATTGCAGTGATTTCTGTTTCCTATCTTTTATTATTTTTTTAAATAAAAAAGGTGGGTTAAAATTGTACCTTCGTCGTTTTGGTTCGTCGTTGGTCGTTTGTGTTGCGGAGTTTGAAAGTATCGCTTTTTCCCCCTTTTCTCGGCGGTAGAGCTCCGTCGTCGTCTTGCATATGGAGGGGCGGCGATGATGATGAGGCGTGTGGCGGCGTCGCTGCAGGTGCCGCCATGGTTGGAGGCCTTGCTCTCCACCCACTTCTTCGCTGCTTGCCCTGTCCACCCCGACGCCCCCCGCAGCGAACGCAACATGTTCTGCCTCGACTGCGGCGGCTCGGCTTCCTCCTTCTGTTTATACTGCCGCACCGATCTTCACTCCGGTCACAGCGTCATCCAGGTCAGCGGACCGCATTGCTCGCCCTCCGGCGCCCTGGAACCACCCCCGCCGCCCGCCTTTGGTTTTATTTTCCCTTTTCCTATTGTGCATTGTCGGTGCTGATGGTGAGTTTACTGTTTACGGCGGCAGATACGGCGGTCGTCGTACCACGACGTGGTGCGCGTGGAGGAGATCCGAAATGCATTGGACATTCGCGGCGTCCAGACCTACGTCATCAACAGTGCGCAGGTGCTCTTCCTCAACCAGCGTCCGCAGCCGCGCGGCGGCGGGCGAGGCGGTGTCGCCGGCGCCTCCTCTTCCCCCTACATATGCGAGATCTGCGCCCGCGCCCTCCTCGATCACTTCCGCTTCTGCTCCCTCGGCTGCAAGGTTAGCACTACTGCCACTGCTACCCGCACTATTCCCCTCTTCGATCCCATTGCATCGCGATTGATTCGCGCTTGCGATCCGAGCGATTCAAAATTAATCGACGGCTCGGCCATCGGGAAATAATAAAATGTAGTTGGCGGGGATAAAGGGAACCGGCGACGCGACCTTCGTGCTCACCCCCGACGACGACGACGACGAGGAGGCCGAAGGCCGCCGCGAGGAGTCATCGTCGAATGCGGAAGCGCCTGAAGAGAGTAAGCCCAGGCGGAGAGGGAGACGGGGCAACGGATCGCTCGAGGAAACAGGGCACGAAGACCGTAGCCCTGCTTCCCTTCCGCCGCCGCCGGCATTTTCGAGGAGGCGAAAGGGCATTCCCCGGCGCGCCCCCTTCGCCTCCTAATTTACCTGCTTAATTCCCCTGTAAAAATAAAGGCAAATTACCATTATTATAAACCATTAAATGCGAATATACAGTCCATCGACAATTGAATCTATTTTTATTATGAATATTATTTTTTAAAAATTTATAAATTTGAAATTCCTACTAAATTTTTAAGAAATCATTAAACCTGAATTCCATTATTTTTATGAAATCCATAAAAATTAATATGAAAATTAGTATTTATGATTATTATAAATCACTACATATTAGGCATCATAATTTTTTTTAATAAAAATATGAAATTTTGTCAAAAAGAAAAATGAAAAAAGAAATACGTAATCAATTATTATTCGAATGGTACGAGTAGTAGTAACATAAAATGTAAGTGGGTCATTATTTTGAATTATATTTTAACAGGGTCCATTATATTCAATAAATTATATATTATATTTCCACTGTTATTTGGGGGTACGGGAAAAGATTACACTAGAGAATCGTAATTAAAAAGAAATTGCATTATAATTTTGTTTGTTCTTACTGATGCTGAATCGTCTTTCTTTCACCAATAATCGATCGAATATCAGCTTTTTTTATCTTTAAATTAAATTAATCTGACGTGGTTGTTATGTCGTTGTTGTACATGTAATAGTGTTGGTTGTTGGGACATAGATCGATTTTATATAATAAGTGGTTGAAGTTTTCATCTCACCATGTTGTTTATACCAAAATTTGAACTAACTGATAAGCCTGGGCCTCCTCTAGAGCCGAATCTAAAATTTGGATGACGCGATTTGAATTTTAAAAATCATATTAATAAATTAACTTTTGAATCATCCATATTAATTACTTTTAAAAATAAATTTAAGAGTAATTTGAACTGTTTAAAAAATAATCTGAAATGGCTCTCATAAAAGTTATTAAAATCACTGTGTTCTCATAAATTTAGAGGGCAATCCATCTCCTTTTATTGTCCATCTTATTTTTTTTTTATTGGTATTCGAATATTTGAATTTTCGATCATTTCTGAGAATGATTAATTTTGTCCCATAAATCTTCATAACTTTTTATTAATAGCTGAGCCGAGTAAGATTGAAATTTAAGTAACCTCCATTAATCACCAAAGATAATTAAATAAAGAAAATATTCGTAATTTTTTCACGATTCGATCTAGATTTTATAATCGTGTTATTCTTGAATGACAGTTCAATATCAAAGTCATATTCTAATTACCGGATAAACTTCTGAATACTAAGACTATCCGAATAAATTTTTTCTAAATTCATCATCATCGATATCACAATAAAATATTGAATTGCGTTCTCTTTCGTTTTTACATGCCCTAGGCATCTTGTTCATTTGAACATGCGCTTGTGGGACGTCTTAATTATTTTACTTATTTATTTCATTTACATAAAATAATAAGATGTTAACTTTGCTTTCCTCGGTAGTTCTCTTCTCACTAGTTGGCTATCTAATGCACTCATTAATATGTTGTCAGGTTTTTGATAAATATAAATTCACAAATTTTAATTTTTTTCTTCATAAAATAATATAAAATCATTTAGTATGATATTATAATTTAAATCGATATATGATCGTATAATTAAAAAAAAAAGTAAAACACATTGATTTTCTTTCTCTTTTGATATATATACTTTTGTAAAAATCATATTAAAAACTAAATTTTAAGGAAATCATGAAGGGATTCAAATGGTTTCTTATAAAAATTAAGTGGATTAGAGTTCTCTTTGCAATTTAAACTAAATTTGAAACATATAATATATATTAATTTAGTTGACTTTTAAAGTATTCATCTTAATTTAAAAAAAAACATTCATATTATTTTCGTAAAGCTGGTGTCAATCGTATTTTTGTCTCTGTGTTATTGAAGAAAAAATAATAAAAAATGTTGGAAATTAGTTTGTCAATGTCTGGCAGAAACAGATGTTGACAGATAAGCTTCGGCGACAAGGGCCGTGGGCCGGTAAAATTATTCCCCGCCTTGTTGAGTAGGACAAGCTTTTAGAGAACAATAATTTTCTAAATTAAGATATAAAAATGTTGGATACTTGTGCTGTATATGATGATTTATTTAATCTGATTTATCATATATATATAATTTTCTTTTAATAGATTTTGTATTATATTCGATGGGAATAGAAGTACGGGAAAGATAAAGTTGAGAGTAGTAATAATTTCAACCTTGTTAAAAAACTTAACGCGTTATTTTAATAGGTTTGATTTGGAAGTAAGTTTAGTTTTTCTTTTCTTTTCTTTTTAATAAGCGAGGCTCTCTAGAATATGCATTTAATTTGTGTAAAGTTTAGGTTTGATTTGATGGGAGATTATTCATATTCATTTAATTTGTATAAAGTCAATTAAATAAATAAATTTGAAATAATATATATAATTCATGAATATCGATAAACATAATTATTATCCGCTATTCAAAAATTAATTTATAATGCATAATCGATCGAATGATGAATAATAAAAATATTCACGAATATTTATAGATGATTTATAATTTCAATCAATCGAATTGTGTTCTAATTAAAATTCGATTACAATTTAACAAGAGAGACGAGATGACGACCTTGATAAATTTAGAGGATTGACTATATATATAATATTCATCGGAAATGATCATCACAGAAATACTATTCTAAGTAACTCTATAATCCCATATTGAATGATTACAAGAGTCACGTACGAACATACACCAATTCATCGCATATATATATACTGAACGCGTATGTTTGAGCTTCTGTTCAAGTGGCGGTCTCGACGCCCAATTAATATCTCGTCTCGCTTTTCTTTTTATTCCCCAAAGCGACCCTGTGAATGATGATGGAAATGAACGGCTTGATGTTGTTGTCGTTAAAATGGACGGAGGATCCGGTCCCGTTCAGAAGTTTGTATGGGGCCGGATGGGGATGCTTCCTCACGAGCTTATTGTGGTCTATTTATCTTCTTTGTACGCTGACAGCAGCATCAACAGCGAGGGAGAGAGAGAGAGAGAGAGAGTGTGAGAATGGAGAAGCCGGACGATTCCAAAGCACTCCTAGCTGTGGAGAGCAAGAGCTATTCCTTGGGTTATCTACCGGATATGTTGTGGATTTCTTTTCTCCATGAATAGTTTGCTATCGATTTGGCTTGGAGAGGAATTTTTGGGACTTCCATCGACAGGAGAAACTGTCCTTTCCTTTTGGCTGTATGTCATTACGATTTTTCATTGTCGTCATCTATCTTGTAGTTGTTGACATGAAAGCAGTAGAGTATTCTGGCTAAAATGTACATTACTGGTGATTTTATGATTGGTTGTGTTGAATAGTAAGACGAAGTAGAGTTTTGCAACAAATACAATACTCTTCATATTGAAGTTTTGAGTTGCAACGAACACATAATAAGCGAATTATAAATCCTCTTTTCATGAATTCACTTTTTTGGGGGGAACAACAGCCAGTACTAAACCTGTCGCTAGCACCTTCGTTTAAATGAATTCAATTGTTTTATTTTTTCAGATAATCCTGCAGAAGAGAAAAAATTCTGCGAAAGTCAATTGATAGAGGTGAGGATCAAGAATATATTTATTTATTTATTTTTTGTTTTCCCTTTTTTTGCTGCTATCCTGGAATGTTGATAAGAAACTCCTTGCCTTTTCACGTTCAGATATTGCTTTGGCACAGGTAGAGACTGAAAAGAAATTGTCCATCATCAAGGCATGGGAGGAGAGTGAGAAAGCTAAAGCTGAAAACAAGTAAGATTATTGTTTGTAAGTTTAAAAGTTCCAACTTTCTCGTCTGACTGATGGTTCCTAAGTTCGCCATTGATAGTCACAAAGGATTGTTTCTCAAACTCTGCACAGGCATCTAATGTGTTTCAATTGTGATACTGAGGGCACAGGTTGTATAGTTTTAAGAGTAATAATAATTTGAGGAAATATCATGAGAATAAGGGACAACCTAGGAGTATGTAGCAAGAGGCCACTTTGCATATGTGGTTGGCTTCAATCAATATGCAGGACCAATTGGCCTCCGACCCTCATTTTTAGTCATATTCCAACATCAAGTAAACTGAGAAAGTGGTTCATTCGAATCAATTTAGATTGAACGAAATCAAATAAAATTCCTAATTATTACTTGGGTGTGTTCAATTGTATCACGTTATAGAAACAAAATGTTTTAGATTTTTTAATATAGTTTGTTATGATTATGTATTTTTACTGAATTAATGAGTCGAAAGCTTGAAGTATATTTGTTATACATATGTTAAACGTCCTTTTTATCAATATAGGTAATATTTATTATCTGAATAGCATATTCTCTATGCAGTGGTTTGACCATATACTACTGCCTAAATACAAAACTTGGATGAAATATGTGTTCCTACCACATTTTGAGCAGTCTGGGACTATCCCATTTGATTTCCCAACTTATTTTTCTTTTCTTCATTGTAAGCTGAGTTGCTTCAGTTACATATTGGATACCCAGAATTGCAACTTCTCAGAAAACGTAATAGACCTGGAAAGATGGTCAATTCTCCGAGGAAAATGTAGAACTCTTCACCACTGATCGTTAAAATGCCAAAATAGATCTCAAAAGAAGTTGTCAGCTATAACGTCAAGGGAGAACTCAAAGAAAGCAGATTATGAAGCAGAGCTGAAAAAGATGGAGATAAATAGCTTTCTGTCCTTCACATTCAATTGTCCTCACTCTTGTTAGGGCCAAGGATGCTTAAAATAAGAATGCCTAAAAGTGTCTAACATGTAAATTTTTGTGGCATTAAGTAGGAGCTGCTTGATACAAAGTTAAATAAATAAAAGGTAGAGACGTACTATCAACAATAGTATCCAAATTCATTCAAGCTGATAGAATCTCGAACATTTATTTAACTGTGCAAGTCTTTGTTTAGAAATGATTGAATTAAGCGAGAGGAGATCATCTACCTCATTCATAAATCAGTGGCCTTCCTGTAGATTTCTAGTTTTCCTGATTACATATCTTATCTGTGGGTTTCTCTGAATGCAGTAAACACATCATTGTGTTGTTCTTACTCTTGCAATATTAGGAAACTTAAAATTTATGTAGTTATTGAAAAAAAAGCAAAGGCTTTTGATGCTCAACTGTTTTAGGAATTCTTCATTTTATAATGGATGTGGGTATAATTGCTCCAACAGTGTGGACAGGAAAAATTAGAGAACAAGAAGGCAGAATATGCTGAGAAAATGAAAAACAAAATTGCTATGATTCACAGCGGAAAAGAGAAGAGCGCAACAGCTAGCTGAGGCAATGCACGGCGAAGAGCTATTGAAGGCAGAAGAAAGCGCGGCAAAACATTGTGCTACAGAACAGACACCAAGGCAAGGTTGCAGCTGCTTCATCTCGTGAGATATGGAGCTAGAAACAAGGTGTTTTCTCATCCAAGAGCTGAATGTGGTGCATTACGGAGGACTTCAGCTTTTATCATTGTGAAAATGAGAGGTGTTTAATTTACAAGTCTAATTCTTTTTGTCTTTGCAATTCTTCACAAATACTGTATTTCGTGTCACTGTAATTCTTTATGATATTTACGTTTGGGGGCTTTCCAATCATCAGTAGCACATTCTTTGAGCAAAAGGAACAAAACCAGGCAATGTACAAGGTGTGAAGAAAGATCGACTGATAAAAATGTTCAACTCGGCTTCTTTCTTTCTTGAACTGTGCCTCAATTATTTCTTTTATCTTCCATAGAAATGCGTATCATAGTTTGTTTGACCTTTGTATATCCCAGAGCAAGAAATTCTCTATCTGTTACTTGCACAATTCCTGCAAGCTAAACATAAGAATGGCAACGGAGCATTCATCTGATTCTAGGAATCAAACTATGCATATCCATCTAACAAAAGATAAAAGATTAATAAACTTGCAATGCTAGTAATTAAGCTTGGCTCAGCTGCTCACCAACAATTGTCATATGATTTTTATCTATTAAGGCCCTCTTGAGATGATGATTCACAGTAAGTAATCTCGAGCCGATCTTCTGCAGCAAAAAGATTAAGCTTTTGCCATTGGCTCACTGCACCAAGAACCTGGATTCATCTATGTTAGCTTTTGAAAGTGGGCAACCAGGAAATCCCACTTCGTAAGACCTTGTATGATTTTATTATTTTCACAGCCAAATACGAAGTGAATCATATCAATTTGGACCAGTGATCTCAGAAAACCACCATAGTCCATATTCTATCAGGACTTGAGAGATTTAGTGCCATGATTAAACTGATGCAATGGCAGGCAAGCAGATGCATCCAGGGGTTCCATCATGCCCTAGGCATAAACTCCACTTCACTCACTTTTTAATCCACCATTACAATTTAATATTCATCCTTCTCGACATTAAATATAACGACAAAATGCTATCATTTAGCTTTATAAATTTCAATCAAATAAAACCTAATTGTGCCACCACTGGAAACACTCTTGGATAAAAAAAAAGCAAAAGAAAAAGGAAAAGAAAGATGATATCTCCTGAGTGAGAATTTCTTCACGTCAACTATGATATCGTACCCCTCTTTCAGACTTCTGTGCGTAATGTTGCTGCCTGAAACGAGTTTCATGATCAAGATTCAAGCATTTTAGTGATATCTTTGGCATTAACCTTTTATTTAGGAATAAAAACATGCAGTGTTTAGGGAAGTCAGTATCTATAATTAAGCAAACTGGAACCCAGTTTAAATGGATCAAATAGTTAAAAAGATCTAATGCCTATTAATATTAAATAAAGTCAACTCAAAGATTGCATTTTTTTTTTACTTAAAAAACAATTGAACCTGCATGACATCTCGAACTAGTGATATGTTTTCATAATGAAAGCTTATCTCTTTAAGTTTCCACTTCGCATTAAGTCATTGTTGCAACAATGGAGCTTAATTATGAGTGGGAGGGCAAAAATAACTGAAGAATCAGGTCTATCTCCCTCTCAGATGATGTCGTTTTATTATTATTTAAAAAAAAAAAGCTCCTTTTCAAGTTCAAGTCAACCACATCCACTTTCATCCCTAAATGCATAGCTTTTTTTTATAATGAAATGTTCGAACTTTATCTAATTAATTTTGAAGATAGACTATCTTTTTCCGAATTCACATATCGAATAAATTTAGAAGACAAGTTACCTACACTCAAATGCTCCCATGGGTTTATAATTCTAACTTTTAATTCTCAGATAGAGGATATACACGCCACATGCATATAAAGTATTCGGCAAGTCCCATTCAGATTGAAATCATACTTGTTTTATTTTTCTATTCAAGAAAAAGAAAAGAAATAACTCAGCGCCGAGGAGTTATAAGAAATCCAAGTTGGAGATATATATTAAAACACTAGTTGAGGATGGACCTCAACTGGTTATCTCCTCAGAAAGTCATAATATACAGGCCCATAGTTTATTGACTGTAGACATTTTTGCCTAAACAAAACTGAAGTCAGAGCTTGGAACTTCCCAACGCTGATTGCTTGAATAAGCTTGGCATTTGTTTAGTGTCGCTATTGTTTACCTGTGCCATGCCGCCTTGACTTGTATACACTTTTTTTCTCCCTTTCCTTAATTTTTTCCTTCTCTCTTTTGGAGTTGGAGAGACATGAGTGTCTATCTCATGCATCCAATGTGTGGCAGTGTGTGTATCAGAAGATAGTGGTGGGGATGATGCTGCTTAGCTGCTTTTTCTCTGTCTTTGCTTTGTAGACGTGCCAATTCATTTTGCCGAATTATAAATCGATGTATCTTTTTTTTTTTTTGACTCATCGTATATTTAATCATAATTTTAGCATAGTTTTATTCATATAATTTAAAATTGATTTAAAAAAAAAACAATGTTAAAGAAGTAAACAAGTTTGACCAAAGAGGAGGAAGAAGTGGAAGGAGTGCTGATCGATTCATGACCCTCGATTGACGGAGAGATCCTAGATGATATCTATCGATCGAAGTGGAATCATATCTAATTCGTATTTTAACCTTCTGCGTTCGAATCTTATGAAGAATCATGCCCGTACCACTAATATTTAGTCGTGAGCAATCGATTGTTGTGCTCTACGCAATCGCTTCACATCTAATCGTAGCTTAGTGATCAAGGATGCTATTCGCCTTTATCTTTTGCAATCCAATGACTATTAAAATCTGTAAAAGAAGAATGCTAATTAATTAAAGACTTTTAAAAATCTATCTGCTTGTTCTAAAACTATAAATATAATAATTTCATTTCAATTAATATTTTATATTATTTATTAAAATAAATAGTTTCGATTTATTATAATCTATTACATTTTTTTTTTGCTTTAATTTCTGTATTTATTAAATATTTGTTTTTAAAAAAGGAAAGCTAGGAAACCCTTCCCCCACTCATCATTATTTCCTTCATAATATATGTGATATGATGTATCCCTTTTACGACAAGTATCTTATTGATTTAAGTAATAATAATTAATGAATAATTTATAAATTATTGGTCATTTACTTACTAACGCTGGGGTTTTCAATTGAAAAAGTCTTTCAATAATTTCATCGTATAATTGGAGTTTCAAAGTTAATTCTCAAAACTGTCGATATTTTATTAACAGTTTAATAATGTTCAAAGCATTGATTTCGCCGTCCCCTTCTGACCTTTGACTTTCTGAACGCCGCTCCGGTCAACTCCCTCGCTCTTTCCCAATTCCGTCGAGTTGCTTCAGCTAAAGCTTCTTTATTAAATGCTAAAAAAGCACCAACCTTCCTCTTCCATGGATTTCTTCATTTCTTTGCGTCGATTATGCTGTTGATTCACTGCGTTTGTAGTCACAGCAGCGTTCCAGACGATAGCAGCGTTGCAGACGATAACAACGACAGGAGAGGGAAAAGTAGAATTAGTACAACAAAGCCAAAGTCAAAACCAAGTTCTTTGTCACCGAATCTCTGCGCTGTTGGATCTTCGTATTTTTCTTCTTCTCCATCTTCTTCGTCTTCCTTGAGTGGGCTGCTCCGGCGGGAGTTGACCTTCTCCGGCTAGATTCCAGTAGGGAGCGAAGATCCTCGATGGGCGCTACCAAAATTGGATTTTGAGCATGAAAAGGCTCTCCTTCACGGTCTTCGCCGCGGTTACCTACCCCGAGACTTTTATGCCGAGTGGAGGCGGCGCGGCGTCGGCGGGCCGATGCTGTTTCTTGGTCTTGTTCTCCTTCGCGATGCTATCCCGCTTGGCGTTCTCGCAGAACCAGACTTGCGAGTCCAGTGATCTCCTCGCGCTGCGGGGATTTGATGACCTCGATCTGGCTAAACTGGGGTGGAGCGGGAATGGCTCCTCCTCCGATTGCTGCGTCTGGCCCGGAGTAGGCTGTGCCCACACGGCCATCTCCTCCTGGAGGGTCGTCGAATTGGATCTTAGCAACAGGAGTTTGCGCGGCCTGTTGCCTCTTTCTTTGGCCGGGTTAGGTCAACTGAGAAAGCTCGACCTTTCCTCCAATTCCCTGCACGGATCGGTCCCTGCGGCACTGCTCCAATTGCCGCTGCTGGAGTCTCTCAATCTCAGCGCGAACCAGCTCAAGGGAGAGATTCCCTCCAATTTGAGCCTTCCGGCGATCAAGGTGTTCGACATATCTAAGAATTTCTTCATCGGCATCCACCCGATCCTCGTCGGCTCCAGCAACCTCACTTCCTTGAACCTTACCGGCAACGGATTCAATGGTCTTATTAATCCAGCTATCTGCAATTCCTCATCCAACTTACAAGTTCTCCGCTTATCCACGAACAACTTCTCCGGCGACTTTCCCAGAGGTCTCGATAACTGCAGCTCCCTCACTGAGCTCTCTCTCAGTGAGAATTACCTCAGCGGAGAGCTTCCTGATGATTTGTTCAACATGGCATCCCTGACGCACCTATTTCTTCAAGGAAACCAGTTCTCCGGCAATTTGAGCACAAACATCGGTAATCTCCCAAACCTCGTTGAAATTGATCTTTCATTTAACAACTTTTCCGGCTCCATCCCCGATATCTTTGGCAGCCTCACGAAGCTAGAATCTTTTAATGCTCAGTCCAACAAATTTATGGGCAGTTTGCCCCCTTCCTTGTCAAATTTATCCTCCCTTAGGGTGCTCAATCTCAATAAAAACAACCTTAGCGGAGAGATTGACATCAATTGCACTGCAATGACAAGCTTAACTCTCTTCGATTTTGGTACAAATTCTTTCTCTGGCTCCATTCCTGATATACTTCCCCAGTGTGCGCAACTCAAGACCATCAATCTTGCCAGAAACAAGCTTATCGGTGAAATTCCGTCGACCTTTAGTAACTTCACTTCACTTTCCGATCTGTCTCTTACTGGCAACAACTTCTCCGACATAGCGTCGGCTTTGCAAATCCTTCAAAATTGCCCCAACCTTTCTAGTTTAGTCTTGACGAATAACTTCCGAGCTGACGAAACGATGCCAGTGGATGGAATCCAGGGTTTTGCGAAGATGGAGTTACTTGTGATTGCAAATTGTAATCTTCGAGGTTCTGTCCCTCCATGGTTGGCGAATTTGACCCAACTGAGGGTTCTAGACATCTCATGGAACCACTTATCTGGTACAATTCCTGCATGGCTTGGGAACCTAGACAACCTCTTCTACTTGGACCTGTCGAATAATTCACTCACCGGCGAGCTTCCTGAAAGCTTGGGGCGAATGAAGTGCCTGATAGCTGGATGTGAGTCGCTGCAAGCTGCCTTAACGGAGATCTTTCCATTCTATATTAAGAGGAATTCTAGCAACAATGGCTTACAATACAATCAGGTCAGTAGCTTTCCTCCATCAATGATACTGGGCGATAACATGCTTGTTGGGCAAATTTTGCCGGGATTCGGAAACCTTGCAGAGCTCCATGTGCTGGACTTGAGTTGGAACAACCTTTCCGGGAGTATACCAGCGCAGCTTTCCGGCATGACAAGCTTAGAGAGCTTAGATTTGTCACACAATGATCTAACCGGATGCATACCCAACTCTCTTATCAATCTTAGTTTCTTGTCAAGATTTGATGTCTCACATAACCATTTAGTTGGATCAGTCCCAACCGGAGGCCAGTTCTTGACGTTCCCAAGTTCTGACTTCGAAGGCAACCCCGGTCTCTGCGGTTTTCGCTTGTCGCCTTGCCAACCCAGAGATTCCCAGTCATCGAAGGGAAGCGGACGCAAGAAAGCTGCCGTGATAGGAATCGCAGCTGGAATTGGAGTTGGGGCGGTATTGCTCGTCGCTGCCGTCTGCTGGATCGTGCTGAGAAATTCAGCGAGACACGAAGACAATGCCAAGGTGGTGGCGCATGCAGATGAAAGCTCAGATGCAGCTGGTTGCAGTCTGGTTATTTTGTTCCATAAAGACAACAAGGAGCTGAGCATCGACGACATACTCAACTCCACCGACAATTTCAATCAGGCCTGTATCATCGGCTGTGGAGGATTTGGCCTGGTCTACAAAGCCACTCTGCCCGACGGAAGGAAGGTAGCCATTAAGCGGCTTTCCGGTGACTTCTTCCAGATGGAGAGAGAATTCCAAGCTGAGGTTGAAACTCTTTCCAGAGCTCAGCATCAGAACCTTGTTTTGCTGCGAGGATACTGCAAATATGGGAGCGATAGATTGCTGATCTACTCGTACATGGAGAACGGGAGCTTGGATTACTGGCTCCACGAGAAGAACGAAGGGCGCTCGACGTTGGACTGGGAAAGAAGGCTGCAGATTGCCCGAGGAGCAGCCAGAGGGTTGGCCTACCTGCATCAGTCCTGCGATCCCCACATACTTCACCGCGATATCAAGTCGAGTAACATTCTTCTCGATGAAGATTTCGAAGCGCATTTGGCGGACTTCGGTCTAGCCAGGCTCATTTTACCTCATCAGACTCATGTGACGACTGATCTGGTCGGAACTCTGGGCTACATTCCTCCTGAATATGCACAATCTCCCGTTGCTACTTTCAAGGGCGATGTCTACAGCTTCGGAGTCGTGCTTCTCGAGCTGCTTACCGGTCGGAGGCCCGTCGACATGTGCAGGCCACTGCGCAGCAGGGATATGGTACCCTGGGTGCTCCAGATGAAGAAGGACGAAAGGGAAGCTGAAGTTTTCGATCCATGTTTGCACGTCAGGGATGACAAAGTTCATATGTCGAGGATGCTCGAAATCGCATGCCTCTGTGTGAACGAATCGCCTAAACTCAGACCATCGACCCATGAATTAGTGGCATGGCTCGAAGACATCCGCCTTGACGATAAGTCGATAGAGTAGTAATTCGACGCCGGTAATCGGGAAACAGAAGACTTCGTTCGATATGCCTGAGCTGAAGAGCTATATGCTGGAGGAACATGAGAAGTGACTGTGTATTATTACATACGATACGCTCAGGGGGTTCTTTTCCCTCCTTTTGGTTTCTTAATATCTTTTGCATGAGAACAAGATCGCTGTAAGTAACAGGATAAGTACGTAAAAGTTACAGTATGTAGGAATAAAACTTGGTCTCACAAATCATGATGAACTCGTGGCTGTTCTCTCAGCAGTCTGTTCCCTGTATATGGCCCCATTTAAACTATACATCTCGGTTTGTAACTATTTCAACTTTTCTCTACAGGAGATGTTCAGCAGCATCAGATATCAGAATTTTTCGTTTTCTATTTTCTTCTGTATTTTCTAATTTATTTATTAAAAAAAACGAAAATAAAAATAAAAAATAATTTTTTATTTATATTTTTCACTTTTTCAAAAAATATTCCTTTATTTTTTGAAAAAGAGATGGAAAACGTAATCTCATTTTCTTAAAAAATAAAAATAAAAATAAAAAATAAAATTTTTTCTATCTATCAAATGCTCAAATTTCCTTGTGCTAAATAATTTTAAGTAATTTTTAAATAAGATGTGTTTGATTGTATTCAATAGTTAGGTCTAACGTTATAATTGTATCGTTTTTATAAAATAAATTTGATATCAAAAATATATTTCATTCGAAAAAATAAATTTTCGATCTGTGATTCGTCTATCTAAATTTTTTTAAAATTCACACTAAAATTTATTCAAATAAAAAAATTTATGAGATGTCACTCTTCCTTTCATTTTTAGCCTCTTGATTGATAAATATGAAATATAATTTATTCCGGATTCTGGATACAAATTTTAGTTAAGAGAGAATCGAGAGAAATTGACAGCTAAATTTGCTTCGCTCGTAATTATTATTTTTAAATGTAAAATATAAATATTTAAATTTATGAGTAATATGAACTGTATGGATAGTTACTGACAAAGATGTAAATTTAATTTTATAATATGATTTAAATTTTTAATCAAATGAATATAGACTATCTTTAATTGATGAAAATATTATATTATAATCCATTAATCTAATTCCTTATATTGTTCTGACGTAAAATAGTGACCTTATTTAATTGAATAAATACAAATTTGAATATTGATAATCCATGAGTGTTTGATTTATTATCATGTGTATTTCTTATCAATCTCTTGGTGTATTGTTAGAATAAAAAATATGGTGTCCACGAAGATGGTATGATAGTTAAGATACGACGGAATTTACGGATAAGACAAGAGTTTATTTTGAAGGAGATCTAAAGTTTTTTTTTGAATTTAAATGATTCTCACATGTCTTACCAATCATATAAAAGTTCATAGAGTCCTCGTGATTTATCTCTCTTATAATGATCGTAGGACAGATCGATAGAGACCACTAGGTTGATGGATTTTAATCTTTTACGAATTAAAATGAAAAATATGAATTTTTGAGGTGTCTATTTTGTTAATTTTTATTTAGGATAAATACATCATTTTTTTTTTTATCTTAGGAATGAAAAATAGGAAGAAAATAAAGTGAAAAAAAAAGAGGATTTTTTTTTTAAAGTGACGAAGTAATAAGAAGAATCTTTGAAGAGGATCTAATAACAAATCTTTATTAAGAAAACATGGTTTACCCTAATTCTATCTATTCACTCGTTATAAGTAGAGGAGAAAATAACGAGCTTCCACAGCGGCAGAGAGCACAGCGAAAGCAGGAGTCGGAACTCGCAACCCCCGCGGAATGAAACCCTCGGGGCGAAATTTTCTCCTCGGTGGGCCTTGAGGCTCGTCTCCTTTCGTTCGCTTAATCCTCTCGCCGTTCTACGACCCCTCAGTTCGTTGTTAAATTCTGTATTTATGCTTTCCGTTTGGGGTTTTGTCTATGTCCACCTCGCCTAGTCGCCTTTGATTGACGGTGAGGAGGCTGGGATCCGTCGGTACCTGTTCTCTGGTAAGGGGAGGGAATCAGGGTATGGAGTCTGATGGAGGGAGAGAAGGGATCCGGCCTGCGACGGCGGAGGAGGAAGCGCTGAAGAGGAATACCGACTGCGTCTACTTCTTGGCTTCCCCATTGACCTGCAAAAAGGTGGCTTTGCTCTCGATATCTGTCTTCGATTTGTCTTCTTGCTATGTCTTGAGTCTCAAAGATGCAACCTTTCTGACTTGTGCATCTTGCTTCCGTTGGGCCTGACATGCATTTGGTTGTTTGCTTTTCTCGTCATGCTCAGCACCCTTGTTGGGTTGTAGAAGCTTTCGAAATGTGAATAAAACTCCCGATTTCATTACTTTTGGTATTCTGTTTTATGGTCGAAATCCTTTAAGCATTCCTTGTGTCAATAACAAAATGTGAGTTCCTGAGATGTCTGCCACCACTAGTTTGTTCATCATGCCCTTGTACTAAGCTTAAGCTAAAGATATTTTTTTTGGTACCATCTTTCCGTAATTTCAGCTTTGGTAAGTTATTTTATGGTTCAAATGTTGGATTAGCTTCTGAACTTGCTTCTCAAATACCTTTTGGAGTTCAGGTAGCCAAAGGGCTAATTAGTTTATTGGTTCTTTAAATATTATACTTTTAAGTGCCTACTAATAGGTGCAGAGTTAAGTGCCCAGTTTCTTAACATCTTCCATGTAACATGTTGAAGATCCTAGCCATGGCTAAAGAGTAACTTATGCAATTAATTTCAATTGGACAAAAAACCATTTTGAAACAATTATTAAATCTTTCCTCCTTTGCAAAAAGGTAATATCACTCGCCCCAAGCGCCCCTCAAGACTAGTCCCACAGCTATACGAAGAGAGGTAAATCACGGTCGACCGTATTGGTGCTTGGCACAGTAGAGGACAGGCACCCTGACCTTCGGCAGGGATTGATCCATGCTCATCCATTGCATGCCTGCACTGGATTGGCCATCCAACTTTGCCCGTGGGGACAATTATTAAATCTTTCCAAACTACACACATAACTCTTTAGCTATTGTTAAAATGAGCATTTAGTGTTGTATTTATAAAATTTAGTTGATTACTGTTGTTTATTTTCTAAGTTGGATACTATATTCTTGAAAGAGTCTTTCATGATTCCATTAAGATATTGTTCTGCCATAAAAGTTGTTGGCAGTTTATCTTTTGAAAGCTCATTGGTGACATATAAAGATGAAACTATTCCAAACATCTCCCACTTGGATATACCATGAGAAATAGAGTTCTGAACAAATAAGCATTGAAGAGATTGAAATGTCGACAATATTAGTATGAACTTTTTAAGTAGTAGACAGACTTTTTCGGGATGCCCCAAATTGGAGATTCTATGAGGCTAAAGGATAGATCTACAAACAAGCCCAACTTCACCTTTATCTTGGGCTTGGTCATGATTGAAGTATACATTGTTATTGGCAAGTTTATGTATTAGGACAAAAACTAATCCCATGGTACTTTCCATCTTGTTATCAACTGTTTTGATTGGTTCCTAACTTCTATCTTTTACTTGAACCACGCTCTTTCTAGGATGCACAAAGGTCATCATTTGTAGAATTTCTTGAGTTCCATTTATACTTCAACCCACATATATGCATTGTCTTTGTGATTTCTTCTCTTTCATTATCATTCATGTCAATGCAGACTTAATTAAGTTCTAGATAAATGGTAGTAAGGTAGAGGATGACTGTGTGCCTCAATTTCTACGATTATTTCAAGTGTTAAAACAATCGTGCTTAGTTATTAGAAAATATGTTTCTTACAGATTCAGTTTGTTATGATAGGTTCAAGTTCCTATCTTATCCATTTTTTAAAACTATTCTATCATTCATTTGTTGGTTATTTTCCTTGGCAAATATCAGATTTTAATAAGACAACTTCTGCAAGAGCTCTAGTATGTGCTATTATAAGGAATAAAGGTATTTTACGAAAATCTTGCTAGAGTTATCAAACATTTCGATGATACTTGAATTTCCTCGTGCCATGGCCATGTTTATCCCCTTCTCCTGTTGCTTATATGATCTCTTCTAGCTTTTAATATCCCTCTCTCCTCAACCAGTCTTTTTCCTCTTCGCCTTTACTGTGTTACAGTCCTACTGGCATCTCGTGTTAGCTGTTCCCTTCTTTCGATTTGTGACACTTTTTGCAGATAACTTAGATGCATTAAATGTGTCCAACTTTCAGTCTGGTCTTTCAATTTCTTCCTCTTCCTTTTTGTGTTAGTATTTCTCACATTTGTTGCTCCACTTTCATTTGGAAGAGATATGATGTAAAAGGACTATGTGCCCCTTTGTGCAGTTGATTCATTGGCAATTAGCCTACTTGAAGTAAAGTCTATGGGTGTCTATATTAGATAAATCTTTGAGTGATTCTAGTTTTCTTGATGTCTACTGGTCTATTTCCTTGAACTGATTAATCAAAAGATGGATTTGGAATGACAGATGAGAGATGGATCATCTTTCTTTTGTTTCATTTGTCAAATAGAAGGACGGTTATTTGAATAGATAAAATCAAGCATCTATCCTTCAAAATTCATTCGCACAAAAATGAGCAGAAAACTCATTAACACTTGCTGGATATAAAAAGTCATCTTTCCTAGCTACATCTGTTCAAGAAGACAACTTATAAGTATGATTTTCTTTTCATCCCTCCCTTCCATTATTTCATATTTCTTACATATCAATCTGAAATCTCTTTAATTTACCATCTCTTTGAAGGACAAGACGTTTTAAAATGTAGTTAAGGCCCCCCATTGGACATTAGAGATGTTCTTTGCCTGTCTTCCTTTCTCGGTGGAAGATGGAAATTCATGATTCTAGATATTGAAGCTGGTTATATTTTTATTTTCTACAGGAACAAAGATGCCATCTTGATTCTCTATGAGAAGTCTTTAAGCCCATATTTCTTTTACTATTACTTCCATACATGCTATTATTATTTGCTTAACCAGAACAGAGCCATCTCCATGATTTTATGTCAGTAACGTTTTTAGTTAGCTATTTCACTGAAAATTTCCCTTCGATGATCCTTTTTTGTACTGCTAAGTTAAGCTTTCGTTATTGAAGGATGAATTCTATGATTTGAAGTCTATGCGTTGAGGATCCAAATCGTTATGTTCAATTGTTGATTCTGGTTAAGTGCAACTATTGCTGACAATTCATTGGAAGATGGCACCACTTTTGAAGATCTTATAAAGGATTTTTAGAATAATTTAAATGGAAACAATTGTGCGCCATCTAACACCTTATTACTTACCTCAGCATGACATTGCTTATGGAAGCATTGTAGCAATTGTGGTAGTATGGTCTTTGGTACACATAAATCTAGTACTTTCCTCTATTAACTCTAAAGTCATATTTATGCTACTATAACAAAAATCAAGCCTTATCTTATTAGGTGAGGTTGACTATATGGATCTTTCTACACCATTGGGCTTTATCCTCTATTATATCATCATCTATACTTAAATAAATTTTATCTTGTTTTATTGTTGCTAACCAAACCTTTTTTGGTCTTCCTCTTTCTCGTTTGATGTGTATATTTGTCATCGTTTCACATCGCCTAACTGAACATTTATTGATTGCTAAGTATATGTACGTATCACCTTAAATGTGTCTCTCGGAGCTTTCTTTTAATAGATGCAATTCCGACTTTTTTTTTAACGCTCTCATTTTTTATTCTGTCCATCCTCGTATGTCCGCACATCTATCTTAACATTTTCATCTCTGCAACTCTCATCTTTTGCTCATGTGCTCGAGCCGCAACCCAATATTCAGCGCCATATAACATAGCAGGTTTAATCGTCGTTTTGTAGAACTTTATTTTAAGTTTTAGAGGTACTTTACGATCATATGAAACACCCATCGCTTTCCTCCATTTCAACCATCCTACTTGTATTTTATGTAAGACATTTTTCTCAATCCCTCCATCACCTTGCAAAAATGATTCTAAATATTTAAAAGCTCTCAGTTATAGGCAACTCGTAATCTCCTATCTTAACACTTGTCTCATTACGTCTAATATTGTTAAATTTAAATTTCATATATTTTGTCTTTACTCTACTAAGCCTAAAACGTTTCACTTCTAATGTTTTCTGTCAAGATTTTAATTTAGCATTTACTCATTCATGTGTCTCATTTACCAAAACAATATCTGCAAATTACATGCACTACGGTACTGTGTCTTGAATGTGTCCAGTGAGTTCGTCCATGATTAGTATTAAAAGATAGGGACTTAAAGCTGATCCTTGATGTAACCCTATCTTTATTGGAAATGCTTTAGTTAATCCGCCTGAAGTTTTTACTCTAGTCGTTACTTCCTCATACATATCCTTAATTAATTTAATATATGTTACACTAACATTTTTTTTTTCCTAAAATTCTCCATATAATTTTTCTTGTAACTCTATCATAAGCTTTTTCTAAATTAATGAATATCATGTGTAGATCCTGCTTTTGCTCCCGATATTTTTCAATTAGTTATCTGAGAAGATGTATAACTTTTATTGTCGACCTTTCTGGCATGAATCCAAATTGACTTTCGAGAACCGTGGTCTCCTTTCTTAAATCTTTTTTCTATTATTTTTTTTCAAAATTTCATGGTATGACTCACTAGTTTAATACCCCTATAGTTTGCACAAGTTTGTATGCCTTCCTTATTCTTATATAAGAGAATTAGGCTACTTACCCTCCATTGATCAGACATATTTTTTCTTTTCAATATCATGTTAAATAATTTTGTAAGTCATTTAATATCTTGTTTCCCTAGGTACTTCCATACCTCTATCGGAATATCATCTTGTCCAACGACTTTTCCATTTTGCATTCCATTTAAAATTTGTTCTACTTCTGAAATTTGAATTCTACGATAAAATTTTAAATTTCTATACTCATTTTACCTACTTAAATTACTTAAATTAAGTTGGTCATCTAAACTTTCATTAAAAGTTATGAAAATATCTCTTCCATCGCTCTTTTATTTCTTTATCATTTACTAGTACCCTATTGCATTCATCTTTAATGTATCTTATTTGATTAAGATCTTTTGTCTTTCTCTCTCTCACTTTAGCTATTCTATAAATATCTCTTTTCTCTTTTTCTGTATCTAATTTTTGATATAACCGTTCAAAAGTTTCAGCCTTAGCTTCATTTACTGTTTTCTTGGCTATTTTATATTTTTTCAAGTTTTCCTCGTTTGTATAGATATATAATTCCTTATAGGTTGTTAATTTTTCCTTCACTTTCTCTTGTATTTTCTCATTCCACCATCAAGATTTCTTATTTGGTGGTGCATACCCCTTTGACTCATAAAGTACACTTTTGACTATTATTTTCAACTTTAATACCATCTTATCCCATGTTGTATTAGGGTCACCGTATATTTTATCTAATACTTGAACTCCTTAGTTTTCATCCTTTAACTTTCACTATTTAATTCTAGGAGTCGTGCATATTTTTCTTCAATTAATACTATGTTTGAGGCGTATATCCAATACTACTAATCTATGTTAGGTAGTTAAGCTTTTTTCAGGGAGACTTTACAATCTTTACAAAATTTTCTCTCTCTTTTCTTAACCATAAAAAAGTCAATTTGTGATTTATTATTTCCACTTTTGAACTTGACCAAGTGTTTTTTTTTTCTTAAAAAATATATTAGCTAATATAAGATCATATGTTATCGCAAAATTCAATATAGTTTTACCTTTTTTATTTCTTGTTCCAAATCCATAATCTCCCATGCACCCCCTCATATTTCTCTTTTTTCACTCCGACGTGCTTATTTAAATCACCTACTATTAAAAATCATTTCATTTGAAGGAATATTTTGTAATACTTCATCTAGGTCATCCCAAAATCTTAATTTGGTATTTTTATATAATCCTACTTAAGGTGCATATATATTAATTATGTTTATAGTTTCTTTCTCCACTACTATTTTGAGAGCTATAATTTTATCCCCCTTTCCAATTACTCCTACAACTTCATCCTTTAACGAACTATCTACAAAAATATCCACTCCATTTCTTGTTTTACTCTTTCCTATATACCATAACTTAAAACTTGAGTTCTCTATCATTTTTTCCTTCTTGCCTACCCATTTTGTCTTTTGTACACACACAATATTAATTTTTCTCTTAATCATCATATCTATTATCTCCATTGCTTTACCAGTGAGGGTTCCTATGTTCCATATGTCAAATCATAGACTTTTAATTTTCCTATAATATTTGTTCTTACTCAATCTATGGTGTGAGAACTCTTGCTTGTTTAACACTACACCAAAGTTTTTATAGAGATGTAGTGGTTCTTGCTGATACGTTACAGTCGGACCCTGTAACGCGAACTCTTGTATATTTATCACTACACTTGAGTTCTGAAAATGTAGCGGTCCTTACCGAGGCTTTACAGTCAGACCCTGTAACGCATTCTTTTCGGGGAACAACTTGGCATTAACACAATAGTTTGATTGATCCATTCATTGAATGAAATTCTAAAGTCATACTTATGTTAACTATTAACCATGGATATAAGTATTGAGTAGTGTCGATGTGGAATTTACCATTTCGATCGCTGTCCGACATTGCCATTGGTATCAGCATTGTGACTTTGCGGTGGCCTCGTGAGGTTGCGATGGCTATTGCAACCCTGCGGTCGCCTCTGTGAGGTTGTGATGGTTGTTGCAAACCGGTGGCCACCTCCATGAGATTGCAATGTTGTCGTGACCCTGCAATTGTCTCCTTGAGGTCATGGTGGCTACCATATCCCATGATCGCCTCCACAAGGTCGCAATGGCTATCGAGGCCTTGCATTTTTGTTTTCATTTTTTTTATTGTTTCCTTTTTTTAATTTTAATTTTAGGCAATAATTTTTATTTTTTAAACAGGTAATTAATTCCCCCTGTTATTTTTTCCCTTTCTTCTTAATTTTTTCCCCTCTTTCATCCATTAATTTTTTCCTCATTGTTATTTTTTTTTTCTCTATTCGTTAATTTTTTCTCCTCCATCCGCCCATGAAGGTAAACAGAGACAAAAAATACCTCTTTTTTTCTCCTTCGTCCCTTCATCATCTCTTTACAAGGTGAATAGAAAAAAACATCACTTTTTTCTAACTTTATAAAATATACTACTACTAGTGAACTAAATTATTTTGTATATAAATTTAGTTTAATTTTAAACTAATCAAAATAAATCCAAATTAAATTTAGTTTAAACCTACTTGATCCTAAGTTAACCCTAAATAGATTTTTACTTAATAAGCATCAAAATTTTCTCGAGATAGTATCAAAACTTAAATTCAACATCTCAAATATAACTCAATAGTAAACATTTATAGTTATCAAATATTAATAAAAATATTTCTAAATTCATATATTTTATATTTAAAAAAGTATTGAAATTATATCGGCAAGACACATATGGTATTGAAACCATATTATTCAGCTATAAATTGAAACTATGACAACTAAAAATTTTAAACCACGTTATGGACACATCATCTGTGCTTTCTAGGGAGAGTTGGTGTCATGATAATTAATCAGGGATTTCAGCAGTAAGCTTTTGCAAATTTATTTTACTTTGTAAATTATGAACACAATAATAAACCTGACAACAAAACTTGTTCTTTTGAAAACTTAAATGAGACTGTTTGTCAATCTACATGTTTACTGAAGGATTATGTTTACATCTGCACAATCAGCAAGTATGCATTCTGTAACTTTCGCTAGTTGGAAATATATAATCTTTGAGCTCTTGGCTAATAGTTGTGCTTAATTTATTGAAACTTGCTGTAGCCCTCTTCTAAGCTCAAATTCTGCAGATGAATGTGCACCTTCATAAAATGTCTTTGATTTCATTTTGAAGCATTAATTTTTAAATTCATATAATATTTTCTATTAAAAATTAATGCAGTTAATTCGTGTTTCAGGGAAGTGAATGTGATTATCGCCATAGTGAGGGTGCCAGAATTAACCCTAGGGATTGCTGGTATTGGCTAAATGGGAACTGCCTCAATCTAAAATGTTCATTCCGACATCCGGTATGCCATTTTTATCTTTTAATGCCTTTTAAGTATGCATGATTTCACCAAATATGATTCAAATGGCACTTATCACATCTGCTGATGGGGGAACTGTTAATTGCTCATATAATTTCATCAGCATAATTGTTTTTATTAATATTATGCTTTTGTCAAAAGCTCTTCCCTTTTTTTTAATGTTTTTCATACTGCAATGTTCTGATGGATTTGTTATCTAGTTGCTGTTATGAATTATGACCTAAAAAATCCATATGCAGTTGTCTGGTGATTCAAAATATCTCATTGCTTGCTCAGTTTAACCCTGATCATGTTTCGACATCTCTTCATCTTAGGAATAGAAATGCACGTCCAATGGTTACTTGTATATTTTAGCATTTATAGTTCACATGATTAATTTAGTATATATATGTGGAGCTCATTGCTGTAGTTCGTTTTACAGCCACTTGATTCGCTTTTTGCGTCGCCAAGACCCAACTCAGCGCCAGTTCAAGCACCAAATCGATCTGCAGCATCGGCATTTACCTCTGCTGTTCCCACTCCTCGCAATGGCAACAAACAAAGTGCTCCTTGCTACTATTTTCAGCGGGGGCAGTGTTTGAAGGGTGAAAGGTGCCCGTTCATGCATGGACCACAGGCATCTGTTGACTTTGTTTTACAGAGTGCTGCAAAGGCCTCTACGATATCTGCTCAACCATGGCAAATAAATGAGAAAAATGCACAGAAGAAAATTATTGCACAACAGATTGTAGCTGAACTTGATCTTGAAAAACCAAAGGCAAGAGCTATTGGCCCTGTTGGGGTATCATCTGCGGCAGCAAAAATTGTTGCGCCAGCTGAAATTGCTCCCAAGCAAGAATCATCTAAGAACAAATTAAAATTTCCTCCTCAATCATTTGATGATGAGCATCCTGCACTGCCTCCAAATGGAAAACCTATTGACAGTGTTTATTTTCAAAGCCAACTATGGGGTGGTCAGGAGCAATCTACAGATGAGGAAAATGAGGGTGGCAAGGATGCTGATGAATTATGGCGGGAGCATTCCCCTGGTTTTGACGTACTTGTACAAGATGATATTGAAGAACCTGATTACTATCATGGCGAAGATACTTTCAAAAGAGTGTCTGCTCATCGCGGACAAAATGTGGAACCCGAAGATGAATATGAATATCACCATGGTGATTATGAACCTATGGCAAAGATTATAAGGGATCCGCACAATGGCATTGGCGAGTATGACTGCTATGAGCAGCCACATGACAGGTATGGTGTGGAATCAAATTCTTCTAGGATTTTGGACAGACCACCATTACTTGAAAGACAAGTACTTGATAGAGAGACAAAATCTGCGGCAAAGGAAGGGTCAGACTTGCGCTTTCAACTAATTAAACGAAGAAGGTTTGATTCTTTAAAGTCTAG
Source organism: Wurfbainia villosa (assembly GCA_025175895.1). Lineage (NCBI taxonomy): Eukaryota > Viridiplantae > Streptophyta > Magnoliopsida > Zingiberales > Zingiberaceae > Wurfbainia > Wurfbainia villosa. Next base: position 543,716 of record JAKLTH010000115.1, on the reverse strand, counting down.
CAGTAATTGTCGAGGTCCTGGTGAGCACTATGGAAGAGAGGAACAATATGCAGGGAGACATCACCGTCGTCCTACCCATGATGATCAAAATTTTCCTAAGAAATCCGTCAGCAGTCGTCTGCAAGGCAGGATTACATTTCCTGGTGGATCTTCAAGTGATGCAGCAAGCAACCTTCTCTTGGAGAAGGAGAGGGGAAGGAGACTTCTAAGCAGATTGTCACCAATAAACCGTATGAATTCCCAATTAAGGCATCCAGAAAGACTACGACAGCAACCAAGTGAGGATTTTATCAAAGATGAGAGGATTCATCGAAACAAAGCAACCACAAGGGATGGCACAAACTCTCTAGATTTTGCTAGCCCAAAATCTCTTGCGGAACTAAAAGGTACAAAGGCTAATGAGAATTTTCATGACATCAGAACTACTGACTCTAATCTCTCACTGAATAAAGTTGATTCTGGAGAGGAGGTAAAAGGTGCCCATAAACCAGAAAATGTTCTATCATTTGAGGGTCCAAAGCCACTGAGTGTCATCCTGAAGAGGAAGAGGGAGTTGGTCAATCCTGAGAGTGAAGTTTCTATTGGTCGACAAGAAAGTAATCAAGGTGGTGATGACTCTCCAAATGAAATAGATCCTCAACTAGAAGCCACTAAGGAAGCCAATTACAGAATTAGTAAGAACAAAGTGGAGGAAGTGATCCCTGAAGAAGACGAGCTAGCCTATCATGGTCAGATGGAAACTGAAGATGGTATGATATTGAGGAACGTAGAAGAGGAAGTTTTGGAGAATGCAGAAGAGGAAGTGCTGGAAAATTACAACAAGCAAGATGATGGTCTTGATTATGAATTAGAGGAGTACAGAGCACATGAGAACGATAAAACATTCAGCCCCGACGACGATGATCTAGATGATGATGACTTTGCTACAAAGGTGAGCGCCATGCTGTCTTAAATTTAGATACCAATGGATGTAGGGTGTGTGCTTGCTATTTTCAGGCGTGTTTAGTGTTAACGTGTGTTTCAATTAACTTTAATATAATGATCTTTCGCACATACCTTGTATCTCAGAATCAAGTTGAGAATAATAATATTTTTGTTATTTTAATTTGTCTTTTTTACCATTGTGCACAATTATTTGCGTTGATATCACTATGATACTGCTTAACCATGAAGGCATAAAGCTAAGGAATCACAAAATAATGTGCGTCGTTTACAGACGACATTGCACCTGATGCAGTGCCCAAGAATGCTTGTTGGCAGTGACAAGATTAAACGCCTAATAATCCTGTTATATATATATTCAAACCTGATTGAAAGTCCTATGGATTTAGTTCGTCTATCACTAGGTAAAATAATTATTGGTGACTTTTATTTCCCTACCACGAACTATTTATAAATTGTACTATTTCTATTTTAAGCAGCAGATATAAATTATAAACCATCTTCTAGTAGGTCGTTCTAAATAATTTGCAATATAGTGAATATGGCAGAAATACTCCTCCGGAAGGTCAATAGTCAAATTGAAATGAAATTCAAATTCGAACTTGGTCAAAATATACGTGAGTTAATTCAAATTCATCTAAGATGCATCTAATCTTAGTTGGACAGTTAGATCGGCACGTTTCAAAGATCTCTTGAGCTCAATTGGATAGTTAGATCGATATATTTTTAAGATTCCCTCAAAGAGCCATGTCATATCTCCACGATCTCTTTCAAAAAGTCACGTCTCTATGTCATATCGCTGCGATCTCCTTCAGGAAGCTACATCTCTATGTCATATCTTCATAATCTCCTCTAAGAAACTACGTCTTTACGTCATGTCTCCATACCACATCTCAACAAAAAAGATACATTCTTCTTCTTTTCATATAAAGCTAAGAGGAAAGGAACACGAGGAATCAAATAATATCTAATTGTTTTTCCTTTCTCTGTCTACTCTACATATCTTTTTTATTTTTTTAACTTAGCATGGGAGGGGCTTTGTTAAGGTACTCTTTGGCTCCCTGTGCATCCATTTTAGAGTCCTCTCAAGTCCAAGGTGCTTCTTATTTCAACGATCGATACGAGGAAGATCGATCTTACAAAGGCCGACCGATGGACATTCGATATCCCGAAGTCATATATACGTCCGACCTAATAAAGCTCTGAGAAAGACCAATCTGACTAGCTCGACACAATGAAAATCAATTTGACTTATATTCAACTGATTTAAGAAATTCGATCGTGAATACTTTGCTTGAGTCTCTTATCCGCTAATCTCGAACTGGATCAATAGTAAATTCTGCACGATGCACAGGTTGATGTCTAGTTCAGTTTAAAACTGCGAAGATGAAATTAGGCCCAAAAGAGTGAGGTTTAGAATTGAAAAATGCGAAAATGACCTTTGCATACAATACAGGAATTTGGAGCTCTCTTCCAATATCCTCATAGAACTCCAATGATTTTTTTTTATTTAAAAAAAACATATTTATGACCTAGCTTCTCCTTTTTCGGCCATATTATTTGGAAATAAAAACTTAGATGAGTATTGATGGATATTTTTTTTAAAAAAATACGTATAACTTAGTTTATGAATCAGACGTTCATAAATAATTTTGATGTTTAATTTTATAGGAATTCATTTATTTGATTGTCTTGGCCAGCATCTGTGGTGAAGTACACTCCGCGTACTCCGCCGGCATACAGTACGGTAAACTCCGACAACATAGTTCAGGTACCCCGAGAAGAATGCACCCGACGACCGCTGGTTCTGTTGCCACCGATCGCAGGTGTCTTAAGCTTGGCTGCTTGCCCATAGTTCCATAATATGCTGCAAAGATAATTAAGTAGTGATGGAAATCTATAAATCTAAACAAAATAAGTATTAAAAAAATTAAAAAGAATATAATACGATTTATGATTATGAATAAGATCTAATTTTATGTTTTCTAGGACAACAATGAAACATAAATAAACAATGACATAAATATTAAAAAAATATGGAACCGCCACGTTAGTGGCTCCCCACCACTGCCTCTACGTGTGGAGGAGGATAAATCAGGTGTCAAGTGGCTAGTGCAGAAATGCAGAGTCATCGGTAGTCTGATCGTCACCTCTAAAAATCGACCCCTTGCCCTTTTAAGCCTTAACACGGCTGCGCTAGCCATCTGGATTTGTCCTAAGAACAATAACATAAATATTAAAGAATCTGGGTGCAGTGGAACGGTCATTATTCTTTGTCGGTGAGAGTCAGTTCGAAGTTCTTGTGAAAAAACAGAGGATAGGTCTTCCGCAGAGTTCTAGAGTGATAGTGCCATAAACTTGACGCCAATATGATGCGAGGAGCCTGTCAAAGTAACTAGTCCATGTGGAGATTATGCCATATATATAGATATCAGATCGAATCCATTATCGATTGATTATCAATAATGAATCCATGATCTAATGAGTTCTACACATTAAACTTTCACATCAAATAACCGAAACCCGTAAACTAATAAATAGATCATTTAATCGGGTTCAAATCAATACAACACAATCGGACGGTTATGATAATCACATGTAAATCCACATCTAACAATCTCCCATTTGGGTTGCATGAGATTCTGAATGTAATATATATCCGAAATTCTTTAGTTGAGCTCATTATGTCGTATTGAACTAAATCAATCTGATAAATTAACTTCATTGGTATAGGACTAAAATGATCATTGCTACTCCATATATGTAATCAGTAGCATGACCTATTAGTAATTACAACACCAATGTCATCAATGACATAGATCAAATGTGGATGTATAACATAAGAATCGCATGAAATATAATCTGCACATGTCAATTCCCAAATGATCCTCCTTATGACCTATAACAGGGTCTTGATCATGTTTGCAAGTACTGTATGCAATCACACTAGCAAATTATGATCTAAACCTCATAACTCAAAATTGAGTTCGACATTACATTTATAATCATCATATGTTAATTGCATTAGTAAATCGTGATGTTTTTATACAGAGGATCAAAGATAAAATACACATGTATTTTCCTATCTTATTGTGCACATTAAAATAAAATATATATGTGTCTTAATTATAGAGCATTCTAAATAACAAAGTAATACAGACTCTCACTTAATGAACATTTCATCCATATGAAGAACCTGCATTTTCAGTCTACACTGATAATAGATATAAAGTCTGTCCTAATATAATCCATCAAAACTTGATCACTATGAACTCTTTCTTTTAACTTTTTGACATTTTATGTCGATGCATAATAAAGTCGACATGCCACGGTTGTTCTTGGCCTAAAATTTGTAACTTTATTATCACAATTGATCCCAAATAGCCATCAATGCTCCAAATTATCTTTAATACTGTGATATATATATTTTGCAGTCATATTTTATAATTGTATGTTCCGTAGCAGTTTATTAATTCATCTTTCATTATTGAAGTGACTATCAACGTCCGTTTGATGCTTTTCGAAATGACATCTCTTCCTAGTTAACAACATGAAGATACGTCCTAATGTAAATCTCTCACTATCCAAGCATCAGTCAAAATGCGAAGGTTTTAATATTTAATCACATTTAGGCAATTAGATCTTCATTATGTGAGTATTTAAATAATTTATTTAAATGCTACAAGACTCTCTTTACGATGTATTTATTTATGTATCTATCTAACATTCTTATTATGTACACTATAACAAATGTGTATATACCTATGTATACATGAGACTTTGTACTGCTCATGCATAAGGAAGTTTCTTCACCTCATTAATTTCAAGTTCACATTGTGGACATTGTTGCAAGCTAGATTTGTACCAAGATTTTTCATTTCAAATTTACCTGATAGAAATGATTTGATCTCATTCAATAATTATTTACTTGTCAACAAGATGTCATCCACATATAGGATAAGTATTATAGACTTGATCCCACCGAACTTGGCATATATGTATTGATCAATTAGATTCTTCTTAAAACCAAATAAAGCAACCAATTGATCAAATTTTTTTTACCATTGATGGGTTGCCTGCTTTAAGTCATAAATGAGTTTCTTTAATTTACATAGTAGGTGCTTTGAATCATTGGATTCAAAGTTTTATGACTACACCATGTATATGAATTCCTTAATGTCTCCATTAATGAATACAATATTGACATTTATTTGATGTAGCTCTAAATCATAATGAGCTATAAGTGTCACGATTACTCTTACGGAGTCTTTTGGGGATATAGGTGAGAAAGTCTCATTGTAATCAATATCCTCCTTTTGAATGAATTCCTTAGTTACAAGACATGCCTTATACTTTTCAATATTGCCTAGTGAATCCCGTTTGATTTTAAATATTCATTTACAACCAACAGATTTCACTCCTTCAGACAATTCAACAAGCTCTCATACGTCATTGTCTTCCATAGACTTCATCCAATCTTTCATGGCTACAATCTACTTTTCAGAATTAAAATAATATTTGACTTCCTGAAAAGATGAAGGATCATCTTCCAATCTAATATCAAATTTATGCTCTTGGAGATAAATATAATCACGTAAAACCACGAATTTCCTTTTTCTAGTGGATCACCTTAAAATCACTTGTACTTAAGGCATTTGAGGTGTTTGAGGAATCTGTTCAACCATAGGAGAGTATACCTCAGCCTAAGCAGATGATTCCTCTACTTGCATAGGAGAGGCATATGAATATCATGAAATACTACTCCCACCGGATGTGGAACCACAATAACATAGGGTATGATAACCATACTAATATCGATGGTCAAGCTGAGTTGGAGCTCAGGAAGGACTCGATCAAGAGCGACAAGTTAATTTAAATCAGTCAAAAGACCATTATATCTCAACCACATCTTGTCTCGACCATAAGTTTGTCTACCTCGACCATAAGCATAGCTCGGCTACAACTTATATCTCGGCTTTGGCCACAACTTTTATCTCATCCTTGGCCACAACTTATATCTCGGCCTCGACTACAATTTATGTCTCGGCCTCAGCCACAATTTATATCTCGGTCTCGACCACAGTTTATATCTCGACCATAACTTATATCTCGGCCTAGCTCGGTCACAACTTATATCTCGGCCTAGCTCGACCACAACTTATATCTCAGCCTCAACCATAGTTTGTCTCGACCTAGCTCGACCACAACTTATATCTCGGCCTAGCTCGGCCACAACTTGTATCTTGGCCTAGCTCGACCACAACCTCATGTCTCAGCCTTATGATTCAGCTTTATGTCTCAGCCTCATAATTTAGCTTCATATCTCAGCCTTATGATTTAGTTTCATGTATCAACCTTATGATTCAGTTTCATGTCTCATCCTCATGATTCAGCTTCATGTCTCAACCTTATGATTCAGCTTCATATCTAAGCCTCATGATTCAACTCCGTCTATTATCAGCTCAGTTAGATGTTTGTATCTTTGATCGGAAGACTCTTCTCCACAGTCTTCGTTATTAAGTCATGTCTCCATCATAATGAAGTCATGTCTCCCAAGATTCCCTCAGAACAATCACTTCTCCATCATAATGAGGTCATGCCTCCTAAGATCTTCTTTGTACCGTCATATCTCCATTATAATTAGATCATGTCTCTCAAGATATCCTCTGTAAAGACACGCCCCCATCAGGAGCCACGTCACCAGACTTCTTTTGCGTCATCGCCTATATAAAGGTAACAAGGAGGAGGAATAGGGGAGGCTCCGGTAATCTCTAATCTTCAGCTTCGCCTCTTTAGACATCTTTCTCCATATTCTCCACATTCTGACTTGGGTGTCGGAGGGGCTTGGTCGAGGTCTCCCTCGACCCCCCTTTCTCACCCGTTTGTGAGTCTTCTCAGATTCTAATACCTACATCTCCAGTGACCCTCACCATCTCAGTTGTGATACAAGATAAAGCTCCGGAGGCAGTTGATCTAGCCAAGCCAACTCACGGAAGTTGTCGAATCATCATCCCTTGCCAACTCATCTCTCATCTCGGTGTCTCAGCGGAAACACATACCGCTACTCATTGCACTTGTCGTAACAAAGGTAGGATGGTGAGTGTTATCCTCCTCACAAGGTATATCCCTGAGTTCAATGCTCCCACTGTCCTTGATGAACTTGATATTTTCCATTTCAAAAAGAATCTATTTTAGGGGGGTCATAGTATTTAAAACCCCTTAATATTTCAGAATATACCATAAAATGACAATTAATAGTCCTTAAGTCCAGTTTTCTTTTATTAAGCCTATCAAACCTAGCCTCAGCTGGACGACCTCAAATATGTAAATGTTTCATACCATATGGGGTTTTACTCACTATCTAATTGAGTAAGTAAACTGCAGTCTTGAGTGTTTCACCCCACAAAGACTCCAGTAAAGAAGTAAAGATATCATATTTCTTACCATGTTCTTTAGAGTCAGGTTCTTTCACTCAGCTACACTATTCCAATGAAAAGTACCAGACATAGTGTATTGAGTCATAATCCCACACTCAGAAAGACAATTGGTAAAAGGTCCTGAACACTATTCACTGAATCCATCATAACGACTGTATACCTCCACGGTTGGATATGACAACTTTGATCTTCTTGCCTAGTTGATTTTCAATTTCGACTTTGAAAATCTTAAACATATCCAAGGACTCCGTTGTTGGTGCAGTAGGCACCTAAACCGAACTTGAGTTTTGATTATAGCAAATACACAAAGTTAAGTTCATTTTGTTATCTCATGAGCTGAACCAAGTGTGCAAGAATGCTAAGCTAAGCTGAAGGTCTGCGACACTCGGAGGAAACCATGGTGGTCGGGCGACACCCGGAGGACTTCAGAGGGAGCCGAAGAACTCAGGTGAAGATCGAAAGCGAAGCTTCAAAGGTAAAGGTTGAGGTAAACTTGTGTGAGTGAGTGTAAGTATGATCGTGTCCTCCATACGGGGACGTCCTTAGACGATGATCCAACTAAAGACTTCCAAAGGAAGGTCTATGTCGAAATCAGGCAGTTGGTGGTCGTCAAAATCACTTATTTTCGACCTAACTTTCTATTGCAGTTAAAAACCCCAGCCATCAGTCGATTGCTGGCTTGTATCAGTCGACTAATGGGCATCAGTTCGATTGGTAAGGGTGACAGTCGACTGTTGGTTAAGGATCAACCTCGAGGAGAGTTAAATCTTATCACCATTTCTCAAGGGCTAGGTGACATCACATCATGAAACTTCATCTCAACGATTAAGGTTTCTCAAGGCTATAAAAGAAGGGGTTCTCCACACCATTTTGATAATCAAAAAGCTCTCCAAAAGCCTCCGCAATGCCACGACTCTCCGACGACTCTACGACGATGAAGTTCTAATACTCCGACGATCAAAGCTTGAGTTCTTATCCTTCTTTCATCGGTATAAGTTTAATTTAGTTCGTCTCTTTCAAATTCTTGTGTATTACTCTTTTTGTCTCGGAGCTTTTTATCATAACGAGGAGAGACGGAGTGTCCCTTCACCTCGAGTCTTTGCTTTTTCTTGTACTCGCTTACTCTTACCTCCAACGAGGAGTATTTTAGTGATTTGCTCTTTGTACACAGTCTAGGACCGTTAGGGTCTTGGATTAGCAGTCAAAGGCTGTGAACCAATTAAAAACAAAAGTGTTTTATTTACTTTTCCTCTACGTACTCTTTTCCTAATCGAACGAATTCGAAAAATCATTTTGCGCTATTCCCCCCCTCTAGCACTCAAATCGATCCAACATCCGTCTTCTCAAACAAAAGGTATAATTAAGCATATCGAAAATAGTCATTAATAGAACTGATAAATGTTTGTCCATTCCAAAATACCTTAGGGAATAGTCTATATATATATATGTGTGTGTGTGTATTTATCAGTTTCAAAGTGTCACTATATCGATTTGCACCTATATTTCTTTTGTTAGTTATTTTCCCTTTGACAAACTTTATGCAGACATCAAAGTCTGACATGTCAAGGGAATGAATAATTTCTTATGACATTAACCTTTCCAGGCATTGTCTAGATATATATCCTAAATGCCTATGTCACAACATGAACAAATTCTCATAAGTCAAATTTTATTTTGTACCTATACTATACTTTATATGGTTGTCTGTTAGAGTTATAATGTTTAATCTATATAGCTCATTAAATAGGGAACCTATTCCAATAAGTATTGAATTTAAGATAATACTAAATGTTCTATTTTCAAATGGACAAGAGTATCATAATTTATCCAAATAGAAAATAGAAATTAAACTTCTCCTAAATGACGAAATAACAAGTATATTTTCTAAAACTCAAATTACTTCGATCCCTAAACAAGACTGAAAACACCTATAACAGTCACTGTAGTCTTCTTGTCGTTACTTGTATAGATGTATATTTCACAATTAATAGATAATTAGCTACTAAGACAATCATGCTAAGTGATACTAATGTATGTGGTAGCTCCAATGTCTATCCACTAAGTGTCCATAGGTACAATGACAAAATTGATTTCTAAAATAACCTAACCGAGAAGTTTGATATCAGACATTGTAATTTTAATACCCTTACTCATATTGATGGTTCTTTTATATTCAGTGGGTTTAAAAAACCTAAGTTGTTGGAATGTTAATGTTATAGGCAAATACCCTATGTGTACTAAATATGAAAGAGAGTATATAACATAATCTCATATATTGCCAAGAACACAAAGAGATAATAATTAATAAATAATATACATATCACATGCATATATGAATATCTATGGATAAAAATGAGATACCAAGTATAACATTATACTTAGTCTTTGAACTGTAGTGCAACTTATTAGTGATACTTTCTAAATTATAGCTCATGATAATTTTCATTGGTTATATCATGTGCCTTCCTTTGGGCCGACATAGGATATGCATAATTAAATTATCCCTTATATGAGCTATATATGTCTGAGTCTATGGTTTATAAACCCTTGATCTACCACACAAAATACCTTCCTTTGGGTCGACACCCTGTGCACATGATCTATAATAGAATTTATCAAACTATTGATGTACCACACAAAGTATCTTCCTTTGGGCCAACACCATATGCACATGATATATAACAAAATTTATCAAACTATTGATGTACCACACAAAGTGTCTTCCTTTGGGCCAACACCCTATGCACATAATCTATAACAGAATTTATTAAACTATTGATTTGTCACACAAAGTGTCTTCCTTTGGATCGACATCTTGTGGTATGATCAATAGAATTTATTAAGTTATTGATCTGTCACACAAAATGCCTTCCTAACATATGTAAAATTTGTTTTTTATATGTAAACCATTCCTAACATATGTCTGACATAGACATAACTTTCCTTTGTGCCAATTATATTTAACATAAACATACATCTATCTGCACAGTATGTCCTAAATCTCCCTAATAGTTCTCACTTTGGTGATAATTATTAGTTTGAAATAGAAGCATATGTGTAGGTAGATACTTTAGAAAACCTAGTAACTTAATTGTACTTTAGTAGCCTAATGATGTAGAAAATGACCATAACATCGGAATAAAAACATCGGAGCCTTCGAAAATGCCCTAAACGATGTTTTAAGGCCCGAAACAAGCTATTACGAGGGGTTTATCCCACCGTAACAAACGTAGGGCCCTGCACAAGCTTCGAAATGCAACCGAGAATGTCTTAAAAGTCATCCCGAGTGAAAATTTATAACATCTGGAAGTTTCCTACGCCAAAATGTGCTTGAGCTCATCCACACTCATCACCAGTCGACTGATAGTTATGATAGTCGACTGACATACATTAGTCGATTGCCTCAGTCGATTAGAATACCTTCTGTAGATGATTTCAAGAGCATCAGTCAACTGGTGCTTGACAGTAGTCGATTGATAAAATCAGCTGATTGCTTCATTGCTCCAGTCGACTAAAATACCTTCTGTACACAACTTTGGCCACATCAGTCGACTGCCCAATTGACTAAGAAAGGTTCTGTGCTCGAGTTTGAGCACAACAGTCGACTGACCTCAAGGGCAGTCGACTGGTATGTGCAGTCGAGCTCAATTGTATTAGTCGATTGGTACAAGACATCAGTCTATTGATAGGCAACTCAGCGCGATTTTTCTAGGTCAAACATGATGGTTTCACTACGAACGGCGACGATTTTGTCGTCGTTCTTCGTGGAACAATGTGAAAACTTATATCTAGTGCATAAAACTAGATTTTCTACTTACATTTTCGTCAAATAATCATCGTTTTGTGACAAACGATCCAAATCTTATATAAAATCAACAAAAAAACGACGAAAACTACAGTCTAATGCCATAACAAATCGATAGAAACAACTAGCTCTGATATTGATGAAAATCCATGAATCTAAATAAATATTCAAGAAATCGAAAAGAATAAATATGATTCATGAATATGATCTAGTCTTATCGATTTAAACATTAAAGAACCTGAGTGCAGCGAAGTGACCATTGTTCCTAATTAGCCCTTGTGAGGATCATTCCTTATATATAGATATCAAGTTGGATCCATTATCGACCCATCATCAATAACAGATTCCTGATCTAATATGTTCTACACATTAAACTCCCATATCAAATAATCGAAATCCGTAAACAGAAAATAGATCACTTAATCAGGTTCGAATCAATACGACACAATCGGAGGATTACGATAATCACATGTAAATCCACATCCAACAAGTAGCTCATGTGAGAATTAAAAATGAAAAATAAAAATAAAATTACAAGGCCCGATTCTATGAATTTTGATCCAAAATGCCAGGACAAATGACCATTTAGTATTTATGTGTATTTTACAAACCCGCATTTCTCTGCTTTTCCATTCCTACTCTCTTTAACAAATTTGATTGCCTCAATGGAATATGAATTACACAAGAGAGAGCTTATTATCTTTGATCAAGCTATCTAACTTAGGTAGCTCGCTCGCTAATTAATCAACCACGTCTCAAAATAAAAGACAAAAAACGGTAGCACCTTTATACAACCATGCACATTTCTTTATAGGGTTGCCATCGTCATGTAGCTGCTTGGGGAGCAACGTTTATACTGATATCATCATGTAGCTGCTCGGCGAGTTTGGTGAGCAACTTCTATACTGGAGGGCGGGCACAAGTCTCCTTCATGGGGGAGTTGCTACGCACAGGAGTGTGACCACGACTGCGGGCCATGGGTTTACGAGCGACATTTCTCGATTTTGTCTTTATGGCTTCAATGTTCTCCAACGTTTCAACAACTTGCTTCATGGATGGGCGATTTTTTGGTTCACCGGCAAGGCAATGCAGTGTCAATTGAGTTGCCTGGTAGGCACCTTTAGAGGAATATTGCCCCTCTAGCCGTGAATCCATTAATCGTGCCAACTTTCTTCGATCGCCCAGCATTGGCATTGCCCAGTCCACTAATTTGTGCTGCCCACCTGGCCGGTTGGTGTCGAGTGCCCTCTGACCAGTGAGCATCTCCAGCAAGACAACTCCAAATCCATACACATCACTTTTCACGTATAAGTGCCCTGAAATCAGTAAAAAGAAAGATTTGTGCATTTAGTTCCCTATCCCGAAAAGTTTCATGATAATAATATGTTAAAAGGAATTTTATTTGATAATCATGTGCCACAAGTTTTTGAGTCATTTCTGCTCAATTTAAACACAGTATTTAGAAGTACAAGGGAAGCTAACATCAAGAGGATTTTAAACTTAAGCTGAGGGGAAAAAAAACAGATTTATATGCAGTAATGCTGCCACTAGAAAAACTTACAGAGAAAAAGTGCTATAAAAGTTTATGCAGAATGTGTGAGATAATGATTAGTGGATTAATGAGCACATGCTAGTTTGTTGCAAAATGAGGGAGCCACTATAGATGATAAGCCACTTGGATAAAAATAATGGTGGTCTTTCACACTATGAGAGCCCCACAAACCACAGTGGAAACGTGAGGGAACAATTTGATTTATTTTGTCGGTGGTACGCATAAAGTGTTACAGCAGTAGAGATTTGTAAGCCTCCATGAGAGGACCAAGTAGTTAGCATGAATGATAGAATTGTCTCAAAGAACAAGAATCAATCCTCGAAAGGTGATTTATCTCTCTTCATTTAACCGTAAAATTTACGATGAGTAACATCTAGGATGAATGCATCACTTTTTGCCTCAAGATAGAGATTTGTGAATGATGCAAAATCACTCACCTGTTGCAACATACTCTGGAGCTGCATAGCCATACGTGCCCATGATTCTGGTAGTGACATGTGATTCTCCACCCATTGGCCCATACTTTGCCAGGCCGAAGTCAGAGAGCTTTGCGTTGTAGTTCTGCAAAATAGATAAGAATTCACACTCAGATCATTCACCTCTGAATAGGTGCGTATAGTCATATGGATTTGTTGGTCAAAATTAATCTTATTCCTACCACATCGAGGAGGATGTTGGAAGCCTTGAAGTCCCTGTAGATGACTTTCCTTTCTGAAGAATGTAAGAATGCAAGACCTCGAGCTGCACCAATAGCTATCTTTAGCCTAGTATCCCAAGAAAGCGGTTCAAAAACTGCTCCTCCTGCTCCAAAGAAGAAGAAAATTTTAGGATACTCCAAATTAGATCATCAAAAGATAGTCTCAGTTTAGTAAAAATGAAGAAAAAAAACAAGAGAAAATATTTTAGCATTCTGTTCGTTCATATTTGTGTTTATTAAAAACTGAAAAAACTATATTTCAAAATTTCAAACAACCATATTGTTGATAAAGCCAAAGCCTATCTAAAAGATTACTGAGGTTAATGAGAGAATCTAATACTTTGCCATTATAGATAAACTCGTGCTGCACTGGAGATTAAAGACACTCAACTACTATGAAGTGTTAAGCACTTTATGTTCATAAAGTTCAAATTACTTTCTTTTCATATAAACTTGCGCAGTGGTACAAGGGCAAAGTTGATGTGGTGGTGCACTACCGGTGTTTTTAAGAGTATAACTCAAAAGTGCATTTAGCCATAGTGGTGCAAAATACGTGATAAGCTTAAAGAACTAGTAGAACTCACTTCTAAAGAGATGGTTTTCCAAGCTGCCCTTAGGCAAGTACTCATAGACAATTAGAAGCTCCTTGTCTTCCAAGCAATACCCCATGAGTTTGACGAGGTTTCGATGAGAAAGCCTTCCTAGGAAATTTATTTCAGCCTGCAATCACAAGTAAAAATTATGGCATCTTGTCATTTAAGGAGGCAAAAAAGAACATTGAATACGTTGCAAACTTCTTCTTCTTTAAACCCTAGCGATCACGCTGATCCAGCTATATATATCATGAAGATTGATGATAGACAGGACAGAAAACAGAAGATTACAGAATAAAAATGTATGTTTTCGAGATCGAATTAGCGAGAAGCAATCACAGATAGAGATGAAAACTTGAGTGACCTGCCATTCCTCGAGGCCTTGCATGCTCTCAGGGTTCAATTTCTTCACAGCAACCACCATCCCCGTCCCACTCTTGGAAGGATTTAGAGTCCTTTCCTCCACCAAGCCCTTGTAGACCCTTCCAAATCCGCCTTCCCCGAGGATATTCTCGGGCTTGAAGCTCCTCGTCGCGCTCCGCAGCTCGGAGTAGGTAAATATCCGAAGGTTGGGGACCTCCAGGATCCGGCCCTCCGGAAAGGTCTCATCTACGCTCACGCTGCTGCCGATCGACTGTCCAAAGGTGCTGCTGCTGAAGTTGGACAGCTTTCCGGTGGCGGTGGTGGTGGTGGCGCTGCCGCTGCCGCTGCTGACCTTGGAGCTCGAAAGCCCTGCGAACCCCCCAGAACACCGAATTAGTAAGAAATTTTGGTCGGAATTTGATAATCACATCTCCAGTATTAGATATCAAAACTACTCTAAGAAACTATGGCGACAGCGAAGGGTAAAAAAAAAAACACAGATCGGATCAAATTATACAAATTTTGACTGGGGAATGCAAATCCCGTTTTGTTCGATGCGTATGCAAGCATCAAATTGAATCGCGATCTCACAGAACGAAAAGAAAACTTCAATATCGCCAATCGGGAAGGGTAAGAGGCAAACCCAAGAAGAAGGAATTAGTTTTGGCGACGAAAGAATTCCAGTACTCAAACCAGAAATACAAATCACGACCAAACGTTCTAAGTAATTTTATCAAAAACGTAGTAAAAGGACTGGTTCTGAAAACCTATGAACCCTAGAACATCAATCTTCCACGCGCGCCCGCACCCACAAAAAACATCTTTCTTGTTTGATTGATCGTATGCTGCAGTACCTAGACCCAACGATCCGGTATCGCCTTGTGTTTTCGGAGACGAGCCGAAGCAATTCCCCATGCCTCGATCACGCTTCGCTCTTTCCGCGTCAATGGATAGAGCTGGAGAGGACGGAGGAGGAGACGAATCGGCAAGGCGACCGCGGGTTTAAAGGCCGACTCAGGCATTTGACCAATTGAGCTGTGGATTTTTGGCCGTGGCCGGCGATTAGTAAAAGTCAAAACCCGACGTCGGAAAAAAGCCATCTATTTCGTAATTAATATAGCTTTTCCGGACCACCATTTTAATTTTACAAATAAATGATTGCTATAACTAATCAGGTCAACTAATCCTTTCAATATTTTTTCACTTTATCTTTGTTTGTTTAATGAGTAAGTGTCCATCATCAAATTTATAAAATAAAATAAAATTACAATTTATGCATCAACAATTTAATATTTTTTAACAAAATATTAAATTGATTTAAGAATTATAAAGGGTGTACTTATTTTCTATATTACTCATCTATTAAAATTTAAAATTCTATATTAATATATTGAATTTTGAAAATCAACATTACTTATTTTGATTTTTGAAAATCAATATTATAATAATATTAATTTTGAAAAATAAACACTAAAATAGTTTTGATTTTGAAAAATAAATACCACAATCGTACTAAAAAATTAATATCATAATCGGTAACGCTATATTTCCAAATTTTTGAATATCGTAGGAGACTCAGAAATAAGATTGCATGCACTCATTTTTACATTCTTAAGACTCCTCTCCCACTTTATATTATGGTTTCATAATTTTAAATTTTATAGATTTATCAATGAGTTTCAGTCAAAACTCATTTATGATCTTGCCAGTTTTGATTGAATTTAATTCAAATCCGATAGATTTCTACAATGACACTGAGTTCAATCATTTTCTAAAATCTCATCCTCAAGGTTTCCTTAACTTTGCATAACCTGATTTTAAAATTCAACTTTCGTATCAATTGATAGACATCCATAATTTCATGAAGAAGACTCAAAACCAAGTTTGCTCACTATTTAAACATTCTATATACTTTTTTTTCCCATTTCATATCGATATTTTATAGTTTCAACTCATTTAGATTCATCAATGAATTTCAGTCAAAACTCATTAATAAGCTTAGCTAGCTCTTATTGAATCTAATCTAAGTCTTATATGTTTCTGAAGTGATCATGTGTGCAACCGTACTGTAAACTCATCCTCAAGATTTTCATAGCTTTGCATACACTACAAAAAAACATTAAATTGATGACGAAATTTGGCAACGAAAAAAATTTATTGCAAATCTATAACAAATTTTGCGACGAATTTTAAATTTCGTCACAAATTAGTAACGAAATTTCCAACAAATATTATTTTGTTGCAAAATTATTTAAATTTCCAACATTTAATTTTCGTCGCAAAAATCGTCGTAAACGAATTCAAAATTCATTGTAGATTCTGCAACGAATTCAAAATTCGTCGCAGATTTTGCAACAAATTCAAAATTCGTCGCAGATTCTACGATGAAAAATAAATTCGTCGCCAATTTGGTGACGAATAATAAATTTCGTCGCCAAATTGGCGACGAATTTAGCAACGAAATAGGATTCGTCGTCAATTTCACCCTAATTATTCCCCCCTTCTTTCTCCGATCGAATCACGCGATGCTCAATCCCGGTATGCCATCTTTTCTTTTCTTCTTCTTCTTCTTCTGATGTATGACAACCCGCCACACTTTGCAAATACGGTCGCGTAATTTGACATGGGGCGTGGTTTGGGTGGTTAATTGTCGTCTCAACTTGTCGTTTATCACCGTAACAATAGAGTTAAAATTTAAATGTTATTCAAATTATATAAATCAGTATAATGTATAATCTAAATACAAAATTATTTTTCATAGGTTTGTCGTACTTCGTCATTAAGGTGTTCGGTGTGTTCGTGAAGTCTTCAGCTAGCTGTGAGCTAATTCGTTATTTCCATTATTTGTTCGAAATGATATTATAGTTTGCAATTAAATATCACACAAAATCATATTTAGTACTAGAAGAATTTATTTTAAGTATAAATTTATTATTAGATTGATATACATGGATGAAATTTAGAAAAAATTAAAATTAATCCTTGATATAATTTTGAAAACAGGATAAATGGAGAGAGAACGAAGTTGGATGTATAAAAAGAATTTACCAAAATGTTATGGTTTAATCGATGAATTTATTATTGGGTTGGAATAATTTTTGACATTTGCTAATAACAATGTTGAGTTTATGAATGAGAATAAATTAAGGTGTCCGTGCAAAAAATATCATAATGGTAAATTTTTCCAATGTGATAAAGTTCGAGAACATCTTTGTAGATTTAGTTTTACGCCAAATTATTATAATTGGACTTGTCATGGTGAACCGTTTATATCCGATGAAGAGATTAGATGAAACATACAAAGGACAGTTAGTGGAGAGCAAATATATTACGATCAATTCAATCCATATCAGAGGATGATAGTTGATGCATGCGCAGTTGGTCATAATTTGAATAACGAACCAAACGCTGCAAGTTCTAGTTATCCTCAAACATTTGAACACATGTATACTAATTATTCAACGTCGTTGGAGGAAGTAAAAGTAATTGGTGTTCATGAAAATGTGTACAATGAGTCATATCTAAAATTTCAAGAAGTGTTGAGAGCTGCAGATGAATCCGTGTGGTATGGTTTTGACAGTCACACTAAATTATCTCTCACCACAAGATTGTTGCATAATGTAATACGAAGATTGTTTTAATGATTTTGTTCAAGTTATTAGAGAAGTATTGTCATGTGATCACATAATGCCGAACGATTTTTACAGTATAAAAAAACTTATGAAAGATTTAGGTCTTCCGGTGCAAAGAAATTGATGTTTACAGAGATGATTGTATGCCATATTGGGGAGATAATACAGATTTAGAGACTTGTAAATTCTGTAGTCAATGCAGGTACAAGAGTACCACGAGATCAAATCGTAATAAGCGATTAAAATCATTCAAATAAATATTTTATTTGTCTTTAACTCCAAGATTACAAAGGCTTTATGCATCAAATGTCACTACTAAACACATGACTTGACATGCAAATCATGAAACAGAGGATGAGCTAATATGTCATCCATAAGATGCAGAGGTGTGGAAAAATTTTGATAGAACATATCCTGAGTTTGCGAATGAGACTCGAAATATCAGGTTGGGTTTATGTGTTGATAGATTTTCTCCATTTGGCAAATCAAATCAGGAAGAATTTATTCTTGTTGGCCAATTATCGTAACTCCGTATAATCTTCCACCCGGTATGTGTATGAAAACACCTTATATGTTTTTAACATTGATTGTGCCTGACCCTCATAATCCGAAGAAGTTAATAGATGTTTACATGCAACCGTTGATTGCCGAGTTGATCCAACTATGGGATGAGGGTGTTTCCACATATGATATCTATACTAATCAGATGTTCACAATGAGAGCGACGTTTCTTTGGACCATAAATGATTTTCCTGCTTATGGGATGTTATCGGGCTGGAGTACGACGAGGATTTTAGGATGTCCAATATGTATAGAGAGATTAAAGTCATTCAGATTGAAACACGGAAAGAAACCGAGTTATTTTGATTGTCATAGACAATTTTTACCGTCAAATCATAAATTCAGAAGAAATAAAGAAGAATTCACTAAGAATAAAATTGAAAGAATACCTCCATCATTGAGATTCATTGGTCAAATTTTATAGCAAAGAGTGCTTAACTTTTCATTTGTTATTGAAGAACCAAATGTTACAACATATGACTATGGAATTATGCATAAATGGACCAAACGGAGTATATTTTGGGATTTACCATATTGACAGAGTAATTTGATTCATCACAATCTTGATTTAATGCATATTGAGAAGAATATTTTTGATAATCTGATAAATATGGTGATGGATATTATCGAAAAAATAAAAGACAATCTGAATGCAAGAAAAGATTTGCGTCTCATCTGTAAACGACCCACCCTTGATGTTGATAAAAATAGTAGGGGACTAAAACCGAAAGCAGTTTATACATTGAATAAAGATCAGAGACGGATTGTTTGTGAATGGTTACAATCATTGAGATTTCCTGAAGGTTATGTCTCTAATCTTGGCAGATGCGTTGATTTAAAAGAATGCAAATTGATTGGTTTGAAAATTTATGATTGTCATATATTCATGGAAAGACTAATTCCTATTGTTTTGAAGGAACTGTTACCAAATTTTGTCTGGGGTGCAATTACGAAATTAAGTATTTTCCCTCATGATATCTGCTTGACAGTATTGAGTCATTCACACATGGAGACATTAAAGAGAGACATTCCGATCATTTTGTGTAACTTAGAAATGATATTTCCATCGTTGTTTTTTGATTCCATAGAACATCTTTTGGTTCACTTGCCATATGCGACTAAAGTTAGAGGTCCTGTTCAATTTCGATGGATGTATTCATTTGAAAGGTGAATTTTTTGATTTTTTTTATCATTATTATTTCATATGATCAAATTTAGTATAATTTATTTTCTAATAAATTTTATTATATTACTCTTAGATTCCTCTATCACTTGAAAAAAAAGTGAAAAATAAGGCTCATGTTGAAGCTTCTATTATTAATGCATATATTGTCGAGGAAGTTGCAACTTTTGCATCATATTATTTTGAACTTCACGTTCAATGCAAGAGTCAAAAAGCAGGAAGAATCGATGAGGGTCTCGTTGATCCAAATTTGAGGGCATTCTCAATTTTTAATTACCTTGGTCGACCAAGTGGATCTTATACAAGTAAATACTTAACTGGTCAGGAGTGCGCGAGCAACCCACACACATATTTTATTAAACTATCTAGAAGTAACGCAGTTTTTTGAGTGAGTATATAAATGTTATATTATACACTTCATATATCGTAAATTATTGTTCATGTTATATTTAATTTTATGGTAGGATTTTCCAAACTCTATATTCTGAGCTTCTAGAGCATGAGTTTAATCGTTTCTGCGATGAAGAATTTGCACAATGATTCAAAAAATATGTAAGTAGTCTATGATAATAAATTTGATAAATCTTGGCTTTAACACATATTTATTTGACTTTAGGTTCTTGATAATCATGCTCACATTGAGAAAGACCTAATAAAATATCTGTCATGGGGTCCAAACTCAATGGTGAAAACTTGGCTGACATATTTCATAAATGAATATAATTTTCATACTCAAGATTATGGAACTGAGAAAACTACAATGAATAACAGAGTTTATGTTCAGTCATCTAATGATGGGGGTGCAAGGAATGAATTTTACGGCTTGCTAGATGAAATTTTAGAGGTAGCGTATCCAGACACAAATTTGTGAGTTATTTTATTTATGTATCGTTGGTTTGACCCTATCAAAGGCATGAGGGTGTATCCACAGTTTAATTTGGTTGAAATTAATTACAAAAAAATATACAAGAGGTATGAACCATTTGTGTTAGCACAGTAAGCGATTCAAGTATTTTATGCTTCATATCCTAGTATGAGACGAGACAAAAGTGATTGGTAGATTGTTTGTAAAACAAAAGCACGTAATAAAATTGAGGAACATTGGGAAGACATAGCATATCAACAAGATGAAGTTGTCAATACATTTCATATCGAAGAATATAATATTTCAATGTTACGAGATCCCAGCGACGTAGTAGTAGCCGTTGATGCAAGTGAACTGAATGAGGATGAATATAAGGATTTTAATTATGAGGATGAGGGTGTTACTGAGGATGAGGGTGTTACTGAGGATGAGAATGTTACTGAGGATGAGAATGACGATGATGAATAGACGCATGACCAGGATGAAAATTTTAATGCGAACTTTGATTTCTAATTGTGGGTAACTTTTTATTGATTACCAATAATGTTTTAATTTACTGTCTAATTCAAAATTTTATATATTTGATATACTAATGAACTATTTTTTTTAGGTCATTCGATTGCTATGAATATGGTAATTTTTTCATATTGTTCCTATTATAAATTCGATATGCAAATGTATTTTTTTTACTGTCATATTCTTCTAATAATTATGATTGTTAGTTTCGACGTGGCGGTCATAGAAGGAGTAGTGATGGAAGATTATAGTCTTCCTCTGCTTCAGCCCCAGCACATTCTGATGCTCTTATAAGAAATATGTCCTCCACCTCTTCTCCAGTTGCAGGATCTTCTGGTTCTCAGCAAATACTTGCTAATGTATCTTCTCCGATACAACAATCACTTGTGGAGAGGGAAGATACAAGAGAGTTGATATCTTCGCGCGGAAATTCATAAGTATTCGAGTTTTAGATTATCTATGTTTATTTTTTTAATACGATATATTTTTTTATAAGTATCTAACGAGATTTGTTTTTATTTTATGTTAGATTTACAAATTCTGTACATGTTATTCGCGAGGTGAATAAAATAGTGAATAACCATTGGGGCGGAGCTTCTATGACTTATACGAGCACGCCGGAAGAAATAAAAATTTTGTGGTGGAATGAGTTCAAGGTAACTTATTTAAATCATTTTGTATATAAAATTACAGTTAATATAATCAATTTAATTTTTCTCTCCTACAGCGGATATTTACTTGGGAGGAGAGTGAAACATTAGAGATTAGAAGGATTTTTAAGAAAAAGTGTGGCGATCATATGAGAAACATACTCAATCATGCGAAAACTAGAAATAAGAAATCACACTGTATAACCGAGGAGAATTGGAATAAAATTATTGCACATTGGGAATATGAGGAAAGTAAACGGAGGAGTGAGCAAAATAAGCAAAATCAACATTGTAATTTTGGCGTTATGTCTGTCATGTATGTGGGAGGATCAATAAATATCGATAAGCATAAACATCGATTGGTGAGTATTTTCAAATTATAATTTTATAATATAATACTCACTAATTTATAAATTTTAATTGTTTATTTAGGCTAAGGAGACGAGAACTGAGTCATTATTTATAGACACTTTTACCCGTACATTCCAAAAGAAAGATAAGACGCGGAGTGGGGAAAGAGCTAGAACAATGAAGGTTTATAATTTTAAAAATTTAATTTCTTATGTTAGTATTTATTTTTTTTCTTTCACAACAGGAGAAATACGATGAACTTTCACAGAGAAATTCGAGTGCAAGTGATGATGCAGTAGAATTTGAGCCTTCTGTTAGCAATATAAATTTATGGTTCGAAGGAATTGGAGGGTCGAAAAGTGAAAGAATAATTGGACTTGGTTCTTTGAGCCGATTCTATAGAGTCCCTGGTGTTTCTTCTTCATCCTCCCTGGCATCAAAAGCACAAGTAATTCAATTAACCGAAGAGGTTAATCATTTGAGGGAGTTACTAGTGCAGAAGGAAACTGAATCGAGAGAAAACACTCAGAAAGTACAAGACTTAAACGAAAAGATGAACGAATTTCAAAGGCAATAAATGTTCATTATGCAACATCTTCAATTAACGTCTAGTTCAAATCAACTTCCTTCTTCTGGATCTACTCCTCCTGATCCCTATCATGGAGAAAATAATGATGGTGATGATGGTGGTTACCTTTGAATGTATTTGTTGTATTTAAATGTTACTTAACTTATACAATAACAACAACAACAACAAAGCTTTATCCCACTAGGTGGGGTCGGCTATATGGATCCTTCTACGCCATTGACTCTATCCCCTACTATATCATCATCTATATTTAAATAAATTTTATCTTGTTTTATTGTTGCTAACCAAGTCTTTTTTGGTCTTCCTCTTCTTTGTTTGATGTGTATATTTGACATCGTTTCACATCGCCTAACTGGAGCATTTATTGGTCGTCTAAGTACATGTTCGTACCACCTTAAACGTGTCTCTCGGAGCTTTCCTTCAATAGATGCAATACTAACTTTTTCTCTAATGCTCTCATTTCTTATTCTGTCCATCCTCGTATGTCCGCACATCCACCTTAACATCCTCATCTCTGCAACTCTCATCTTTTGCTCATATGCTTGAGTCGTAGCCCAACATTCAACTCCATATAACATAGCAGGTCTAATCGTCGTTTTATAGAACTTCCCTTTAAGTTTTAAAGGCACTTTACGATCACATAAAATACCCGACGTTTTCCTCCATTTCAACCATCCTGCTTGTATTCTATGTAAGACATCTCTCTCAATCCCTCCATCATCTTGCAAAAATGATCCTAAATATTTAAAGCTCCCAATTCCAGACAACTCATCATCTTTTATCTTAACACTTGTTTCATTACGTCTAATATTGCTAAATTTAAATTTCATATATTCTGTCTTTACTCTACTAAGCTTAAAACCTTTCACTTCTAGTGTTTTCCGCCAAGATTCTAGTTTAACATTTACTCCTTCACGTGTCTCATCTACTAAAATAATATCATCTACAAACAACATGTACCATGGTAATGTGTCTTGAATGTGTCCAGTGAGTTCGTCCATGATTAGTGTAAAAAGATAGGGACTTAAAGTTGATCCTTGATGTAACCCTATCTTTATTGGAAATGCTTCAGTTAATCCACCTGAAGTCTTCACTCTGGTCGTTACTTCCTCATACATATCCTTAATTAGTTCAATATATATTATACTAACACCTCTTTTTTCTAAAATTCTTCATATTATTTCTCTTGGAACTCTATCATAAATTTTTTCTAAATCAATGAATATCATGTGTAGATCCTGCTTTTGCTCTCTATACTTTTCAATTAGTTGTCTGAGAAGATGTATAACTTCTATTGTCGGCCTTCCTGACATGAATCCAAATTGATTTTCGAGAACCATGGTCTCTTTCCTTAATCTTTTTTCTATTATTCTTTCCCAAAATTTCATAGTATGACTCATTAGTTTAATATCCCTATAGTTTTCACAAGTTTGTATATCTCCCTTATTCTTATATAAGAGAATTCGGATACTTATCCTCCATTGATCAGACATCCTTTTTGTTTTCAATATCATATTAAATAATTTTGTAAACCATTCAATACCTTGTTTCCCTAGATACTTCCATTCCTCTATCGGAATATCATCTGGTCCAACGGTTTTTCTATTTTGATTCCATTTAAAACTTGTTCTACTTTTGAAATTTGAATTCTACGATAAAATTTTAAATTTCTATACTCATTTGACCTACTTAAATTACCTAAATTAAGTTGGTCTTCTAAATCTTTATTAAAAAGTTGATGAAAATATCTCTTCCACTGCTCTTTTATTTCTTCATCATTTACTAGTACCCTATTGCATTCATCTTTAATACATCTTATTTGATTAAGATCTTTTGTCTTCCTCTCTCTTACTTTAGCTATTCTATAAATGTCTCTTTCCCCTTCTTTTGTATCTAATTTTCGATATAACCGTTCAAAAGTTTCAATCTTAGCTTCATTCACTGCTTTCTTAGCTTCTTTCTTGGCTATTGTATTTTTTTTTTCAAATTTTCCTCATTTTTACAAATATTTAATTTCTTATATGCTGTTCGTTTTTTCTTGACTTTCTCTTGCACTTTTTCATTCCACCATCAAGATTCTTTACTTGGTGGTGCATGTTCCTTTGACTCACCGAGTACACTCTTGACTACTATTTTCAATTTTGAAACCATCTTATCCCACGTTGTATTAGGGTCACTGTATATTTCATCTAATACTTGTACTCCTACCTTCTCTTTGAATATATTTAGTTTCTCATCCTTTAACTTCCACCACTTAATTCTAGGGGTCGTATATATTTTTCTTCTATTAATACTATATTTGAAGTGTATATTCAATACTACTAACCTATGTTGAGTAGTTAAACTTTCTCCAGGGATAACCTTACAATCTTTACAAATCTTTCTATCTCTTTTCCTAATCATAAGAAAGTCAATTTGTGATTTATTATTTCCACTTTTGAACGTGACTAAGTGTTCTTCTCTTTTCTTAAATAATGTATTAGCTAGTATAAGATCATATGTTATTGCAAAATCTAATATAATTTTACCTTATTCATTTCTTGTTCCAAACCCATAACCCCCATACACCCTCTCATATTTGTCATTTTTCACTCTGACATGCCCATTTAAATCACCTCCTATTAAAATCATCTCATTTGACGAAATATTTTGTAATACTTCATCCAAGTCCTCCCAAAACCTTAATTTGGTATTTTCATCTAATCCTATTTGAGGTGCATATACACTAATTACGTTTATAATTTCTTTCTCCACTACTATTTTGAGAGCTATAATTCTATCCTCCTTTCTAATTACTCCTACAACTTCATCCTTTAACGAACTATCAATAATAATACCCACTCCATTTCTTGTTTTACTCTTTCCTATATACCATAACTTAAAACTCGAGTTCTCTATCATCTTTGCCTTCTCACCAACCCATTTTGTCTCTTGTACACATACAATATTAATTTTTCTCCTAATTATCGTATCTACTATCTCCATTGTTTTACCAGTGAGGGTTCCTATGTTCCATGTACCAAATCTTAGACTACTAGTTTTTCTATAATATTTGTTCTTACCCAACCTATGGTGTGAGAACTCTTGCTTATTTAACACTACACCCAAGTTATCATGGAGATGTAGCGGTCCTTGCCAATGGCAGATCTACGAAGGGACTGGAGGGGGCCATGGCCCCCCCTCCAGTCCACTTATTTTATAAAAAATTATATTTATTTTTATAAAATATTTTATATAATAATGTGATCTCAATCCATATATAATTAAGTCTATAAATTTTTTTCTCAAAATTCTATATTTATTTTCTATCTATAAAAATACTATATAAAATATAATTACTATATATTTATTTTCTCTCCTACATAGAACGATCATGTTACAACCGTCGTTCTCAATTTTTTCTATTATGTTACAATCGTCATCCATAGGTTCTCTTCGCCTGGTGCTCACACGCCGCAACTCGCGAGTCCGTCGTTGTGCATCGATTTGTCGTTGTCCCTGCCAACTCGGCGTTGCTAGTCGCGTCTCCGGTTACCGTCGACCTCTACTTCACGTGCACAGTCATATCGTGATCACGGAAGTTGTCCCGTTGATGTCGCACCACATTTACAATCGCACGTCACTGCGTCACTAGTCGTCATCGTCTTCCGCCCGATTACATACGAAATCCGTCGACATTCGAAGGTTAAATTAATTAAGATTTTATTTAATCATTTTTATATTTTGATTAATCGGATTATTTGAATTAATTTATTTGGATTAGATTTAAATAATTAATTAGATTTAGATTAATTAAAACTAGATGAATTAAGATTAATTTATTTATTTTAATTGGTTTTAGATTAGTTAATCTGTTTTAATTGATTAATTAACTTTAAAGTAATTAATTAAATTTTGATTTAATTGATTAATTGGATTAGATTAATTAATCTATTTAATTAATTAATTAGTGTTTGATTAATTAAATATGAGTTTAATTAATTATCATATAGGATCTCTGGTTTTTTTTGATATTTTTTTTCTAGCTATTTGACAATATCTTTTTCTTCTAGTATTATCTAAATATTATTTCGCAATCTCTTATATGTTTCTAGCTACACATGAGATAAATTCTCTTCTTTTTACTCCGTATTATTTTTACTGTATTTAATATATTTTCTTTTATCTATGATGATTCTGATTTAAGCATCGGAGGGCCACCATCGGATAGGTCGGCGGTGGTTTAATACTTATTAATTTTTTAAAAATATTTACTTATGCGATCGGAGAGAATTTCTCTTAGACGATACAAGATCGAAGAGCAAAAAATCTGAATTGTATTACGGTCCCTCCAAATTTTAAATTTTAGATCCGCCCCTGGTCCTTGCTGATACGTTGCAGTCAGATCCTGCAACGCAAACTCTAGCATATTTTTCACTACACCCGAGTTCTAAAAATATAGCGGTCCTTGCCGAGACGTTATAGTCGGATCCTGTAACGCGTTCCTTTAGGGGAACAATCTAGCATTAGCACAATAGTTTGATTGATCCATTCATTGAACATTTGCCTTAGTTTAACGCTAACTAGCAACCTAACGCAACCCTCCTCCTTTATCCGGGCTTGAGACCAGCCACGACAAGGTTAACTTATCATGGGCGGAGTTAAATGTTACTTAACTTATGACATATGGTATTTATGTATTTGTAAGTTGGTTTAGATTTAATTTGTTATATATATATTAATTCCGTATTAAAGTTTGATATCTAAATTTGTTAATATTGTTGTGTGTGTTTGTTGTAAAATAGGGAAAAAAGGATAATCTATAAAAATGTTTTTTTTATTTTTCTAGATTTGCAACGAAAATATTATTTTCGTTGCAAAAATAGATACATCAGTCGACTGATACATGAAAAACTGCTGCTTCAAATTAGATTTTCAATATCAGTCGACTGACAGTACTGTAGTAACTTATAGAACTTTTCGTAGCCGACTGAGCAGACGACTACTCACTTGGCAGTCAACTAATGAAATTGACCAGTCGACTACCATTATTGTACCATGTCACAGAACCTTTGGTAGCTGACCGATCAGTCGAACTGGTCGTTTATTCAGTCAACTAATGTATTTGTCAGTCGACTGATCTTGAAAAATTTGGCGACGAATCTTGATTTTCGTTGCCAAATTTGCGACGAAAAATAAATTCGTCGTTAAATTTATTTTTATTCATGGAAATATATTTATTAGATTTTGGCGACGAATTTATTTTTCGTCGCATATTTGGCGACGAAAATCAAGATTCGTCGCTAAATTTGGCGATGAATTTTGCAATGAAAATATTATTCATTGCAATTTGGTGACGATTTTTTATTTTTTGTTGTAGAATTTGGCGGCGAATTATTTGTAACGAAATTTTTTTCGTTGCAAAAAATTTTTGCAACGAATTTTTTTCCGAAATTCGTCGTCAAATTTATTTATTTTTGTAGTGATAGTCTTATTTCAAAATTTAGCCTTTGTACCTAGGGGTGTGCAATCGGTTAAAACTGAATCAACCGAACCGATTAAGATCGAAATCGAATAAATCGAAATTTTTTTAACTGAATCGAACCGACCAAAATCTTTTACCGAACCGAACTGATTTGGAATTTTTTTTTGATTTTTTCGGTTAAAAACTGATTTTTTATATCCAGTCGATTGATGACTCAAATCAGTCGACTACTGTATAACAACAGTCGATTGAATCCAGTGGACAGGAGCACAAAATGTTTCTTAATCGACTGATGACTCAAATCAGTTGACTAATGGTCCAATCAATCGATTGATATTCCAATCAGTCGACTGATTCAATTAAAATCGGTCGGTTCGGTTAAACCGAATTTTTTCAGTTCAAATCCGAAACCAAACCGAATAAATTGAATAAATCGATTTTTTTTAATAAAAAACTGAATTTCTGATTGGACTGAACCGAACTTTCAAGTTCGGTCAGTTCGATCGATTTTTTCGATCTAACCGACTGATTGCACACTTCTATTTGTACCAATTGATACATATCCATAACTTTGCGTAGGAGATTCAAAATCAAGTTTGTTCACTATATAAATCTTCTATGTACTTTTCTCTTCCATTTCATGTTAAGAATTCATAATTTTAACTCTTCTAGATCCATCAATAAGTTTCGCCCAAATCACATTGATTGTCTTAGCCAACTCTTATTGAACCCAATTCAAATCCCATAGAACTTTGAAGTGATTATGTGTGGAATTGTATCCTAAATTCTTATAATCAAGGTTTTTCTATCCTTATGTAGTTTTGCTTCAAAATTCATCCTCCATATCAATTAATATACATCCATAACTTCACGTACATAAAATGGTCAGACTTAAGTTTGCTCACAATATAAACTGTTTATATACTTTCCTCTTTCATTTTATGTCAAGGATTCATATATAATTTCAATTTATCTGGGTACATTAATAAATTTTGATCAAAAACTTTTATTACGGTGTTGATTTTTAAAATTCAACCTGTGTTATTCTATAGAATTTTGAAATTTAACATAGGGATAATATAAAAAATAAATATACCTTTTGATACTTTCCAAACCATGATACGCATTTTAAGAAATATTAAATTTTGGGCAGAGACCTGTGATAAATTGTCGAAAATAAAACAAAGGGGGACTTCCTTTTTATTTCAGATACAAAGTTGAATGATCATAGAATTCGTTCTCAAAGAAAAATGCTCCCATTACTCTACCTCTACCTTGGACACTTGCCAATCTAACCGCATTCACAGAATTGAATTGAATTCATCGTGTGAACGCATGAATTGACTAGAAGACATTGAAGATCTTTAAACAATCAATCAATTCAATGCGATTTTTATTTAAAAATAAAATAAAGTGGCAAAAATATCTTCTAGAAATTGAACACCCCCCAATTAGTTCATTCTAAATGGAAGAACTCAGCGTACGAGTGCGATCTGTAATTGCACTGTGAAAAGGTTTTGAAATGGAAAATTTAAAGATGGACACAAGGAATTAATTGAAACCAGTGAAAATTATTAATCTCAATACTTGTCCAATCAGATCGAATTTCAATGTAAAATTTACAATTTTTATTTGGATTCAAAAGTCTTCAGTTCAAGAGGGGCATAATCTTTCCATAATTTATATTCTGTTGACTGTAAACCAATTGATAGGACGTTAAAAACGAACAAATCATTTTTCACTGCAACGTTAACAAATTATTTAAGAAACACAAACAGTATAATTCTGAAAAGTCAACACAAACTAATGTATGCATCATTCAGGCAAAAAAAAAAAAAGTCTAAAACTCACCAACTTAATTAGCTAAATGATTGACGATAAACTAGACAAATTACATGGATCAAACAAAGAAGCAGAGCTTAAAACGGTTCATAGAATATTATACTTCTTTGAAGAATTTGACTTTCAGATGCTTTACAATGTTTGACTTCCTCTTAATATGATATCTCTGACAAACTTAAGGCTGCATGGTCAAGCTGATGGGGATTCTTTGTATTAGGTAAAAAAAAGAAAAAAAAGAAAGAAAGCTTTTCCTTTTGACAAGTTTCTTTTGAAGACCTTTTCGACAAGTTAAAGTTAACTTTGTGGAAAATTTTTAATATTTTAAAGACCGTATTACAGGGGTGTTTGCCCGTACGTATTATTATTATTATTTATTAGTATAATATATTTAAATTTCTGATCTGATTAATTATAAAAATAATAAATTTTGTTTATGAATATAAACATTTTTTTTTGTTAGTCTATTTGAAATTTTTTTTTATAAATATATCATAATTAAAAATATAATCATAAATATTTAAAAATTAAATTAAAAAAAAGCATTTGCGACTGAAACCTAAATCTGATTGCAATGAATTGTGTCGAGCTGCCACTCGTTTCCCCCGAAGCATTGGTTGACCCATTTTGGAAAACCCACCCGAGTCCGAATCCTCTCGTCACAAAGAGTAGTTCTATGTTGGTTTCCTCTTCTAGAATGACGGACCTGATACCCAAGGACAATCAGATCCGAACCCGATCCATTTCGGTTCACAAAATCGCAACCACGAATAGCATCCTCGACCACAAGAAGCGAGCATGGTTTTAGGAAAAACATAAAAAAAAGAAGGGGACCTGCTACGACGCCTCTCGCTTACGCAACCCTAATGGAGTCCGTCGCGGCATCGGCAGCGATCTCATCATCGCCGTCTCCCCTCTCCTTCTTCTTGCCCAAGAGAACAACGCCTCGGCGACAATTTCTTCCGCCGGTCGCCTCCAAGAGCGGTTCGTGACCTTTTCTTTCTTCTTCTTTTTTTTTAACCGTCTTTGATTCGGTCGCCGTTTGAAGTTTCTCCTTTTGTATCATTTTAGATCGGGAAGATGAAAAGGATCTTAATTATGCGTCCGAGAGCACCAGCCTCGTGCCTTTCCTGAGCAGTCACGGTTCCCTTTCCCGCCTTCCCAAGGTTTTTCGTTCATTTCGACTACTTTGCTTCTCTTCCTGTTTCTAGGATGGGGGGAATTTCTCCCTTTTAAAGTTCCTTTTTTTGTGATATCAGGACGCGGCGATGGGGTTGGTTTTGAGTGCAGCAGCTGGAAGAGGGTGGACGACGGGATCTGGAATGGAAGGCCCACCAATCCCCGCAGACTCTGATTCAACTGATCAGACTATTCTTACCTTCCCATGGTCCTTGTACACCAGATCTCCCCGCCGGCGGATGCGTGTTGCCTTCACTTGCAACGTCTGTGGTCAGCGGACAACTCGCGCCATCAACCCCCATGCTTACACTGATGGCACCGTCTTTGTTCAGGTACTCTATGAGTCACTTTTTGAACGCAGCAGTTTTCCGTTTGGTCCTATTCCTTGTTAGCAGCGGGGATGGTTTCCTCTTTCCGGTGTAAACTCATGGTCTTGTATTGTAACAGTGTTGCGGGTGCAATGTGTTCCACAAATTGGTTGACAATTTAAATCTGTTTCATGAAATGAAGTGCTATGTTAATCCAAGTTTTCGCTACAAAGGAGATATGCCTTTCAATTACATGGATGGAGATGATGATCAGAACATCTTTCCTATCTTCTGAGCTGAAACCAGTGATTGGTACAAACGTAGTTATATATAACTGCCTTCTGTTGTCACTGTTAGTGATGGCAATGCTTGTCGTGTAAATATCTATACTCTAGCATCTAATAAATTAAGTTTTTCACATATATAATATAATGGTTAATTCAAACGAGTTTGTATTCTCTAATCATATTTATGCATTCTGATAGATTATACTGTGAATGACACAACATCTCATCTGGTTTCTTTGTTTCTTGCATCCCTTAATATATGTGTTGAGGATCATTATTTGAATAACCAGTTGTTCTACCATGTATGTAGATTTATGCTACCAAATTGGAAATCAGTTGAGCTATGGTGACTATATTCTGATAACATAAATTTGTTAGCTAAATGGCTAAAAAGGTGCAATTTCGTCCTAGTTCTGGCCTGCCCTTGCCTATGCTTGTCCCTGCGCTGTGGAATTGCGCAGCAGGTAGGAGGTAATATTGAAAATCTGACATATTCTCTGGCAATTCAGAATTCATCTGTTCCTCGTTTTTCTTCTTTGCTTTTTGGGGTTTTGTGGCTCCCAAGTGTTTGAATAGATAACAACTAGAAAATCTGCATATCTGATTATTTCATCTGCTCAAAATTCTATGCATTGTTTGGATTCTTATGAGTTAGGAGTGATTTGTGTCAAAGTTTTGGAAGTCGGGAAACAATATATACCAAGAAGGAAAAAAAAAAAACTTATCAGATATGGAATGCTAAAATTAATGTATAAGTTACTAAAGCAAATAAAATCTAGTGAATAGGTGGTGGCTTGTCTTGTCGACGATGATTAGGTGTTGGTTAACGAATTGATAAATAGAATTTAGTTAGACAGGTTGGGTAAATTTTTTCGACTTTTTAATGAGGTAGATAAGGCTCCATTAAGTAAATTAGTTTTTTTTTAAATTTAAATAGGGGGAATCCTTTTGCAGAGTGGTTATAAGGATTCAGATTTTGGAATTGATTGAAGTTACAAAAAGTTGTGCTAGGATGTGTTATCTTTACTGTTTACCGACAGAGCCATTAATACAATAATTAGCTTACTGTATCAGTTCATAGGATGGTCGAATAACTTATTTTGTTTTTTGTAGATATTTTTTTGGGTGTATGTTGTGTGCTCCATTCCGGGTAGGGTGATCTGTATTTCTTTTTTTTTTTCCTATCGAATTACAAATTCTAAGAAAATGAAAAGCCTTTTTTGGGTTTACGTGAATAGTTTTGCAGTTTCCTATTTTCAATTTTTGTTTCTCCAAAGAATTCAGAAGGTTAAAAAGAGACGATAAAATATTTACCATAATATTTGTATTTTTTACATATAGTATTTTTTTTTGTGTGGGGAGAATGTTCCATTTTTTGTTTTAAAATAAAAAAATAATAATTTAATGCACGAAGGATTTCAAAAAAGAATTTATTATATATAATTTTATTCTGTTTTATAAAAATTATTTTTGAAATTAGAATTTGTGATTTTTAAATTATAAAATGGTAATTTTATTATTGCATCAGCACTCTCCTATTGTTTCATTGGCTTATGCCAAACCTCGTATTTTCTTTTTCTAATAGTGAATTGATTTTTCATATTGTTTCAATTCTTTCTCTTTTTTTCTTAGCATTACGTATTTAGGTTTTCAGTTTTACTAATTTTTTAAAATGATTGATTTGATTTCATATATTTTTGACGAAATATTAAGTAACTTTTAAACAAAATATGTTTTTATCAAAATAAATCAAAAAATATTTATAATTCAATAGTAAAGTTCGACAAAACGATCATATTTTCCCTCTTATTTTGTAGAGGTTGAAGATATCTTTTAATTATTAGAAAGTATTTAAATTCATCTGAAAGATTAATTTCAAAACACAAATTACAAATATCATTGAATAAAAAAATGATATCATAGGATAAACTAAAAAGTCATAATATAAGAAATAAAAAAAATAGCATTTTCTTAAAAAAAGGAATTGTCATATACGTTTTCCATTGAAATCTCCGCTAAACGGTTCCCTTATAGAAAGGGGAGGGTATTTCATTATTTGGTGATAATTATAATTATTTATTTTGCAATGAATTTGAATTTTAAATAGGATGAATTATTTTGAAGATTATATATATATATATATATATATATATATATATATATATATATATATATATATATATATATATATATATATATATATATATATATATAAAATATTCTCCATGTCGACTCCACGGATCGCCGCCGGCCCGTCTGACCATCTCGACCATCTGACCAGCGCGATCGACGCGCTTCGTCGGCCGACGAGGCTCGACTTCTGACCGGTTAGCGCCTGGATTCCGACGCAAAATGACCAAATCTCGTGGCCGACAGTGGCACGCCCACTGCCGACCGCGATCGGGTCGGATTTCGACTGAATTGTGACCTAAATCCAGAGTCAACGGGTCGACGTCGCCTACCGATCCGACCGCAATTTGATCGAAATCCAGCGGTGTGGCGGCCGAAATTGGGCGCCCGATTTTGGCGGTCGATTGGTGGTCGAATCGTGGCCGACCGAGTATAGCGGACGGACCAACGTCGACTATCGGTCCGTCCGAGATTGGATTCCGATTGCGATTCAGTTGGAATCCGTCCCGATCGTGGGCGCCAGTGGTCGCACCACTGTCGACTGCATGATTTGGTCATTTCCGATCGATTTGCATCGGATTACGAGCGCTAACCGGCCCGAAGCTGAGCCTCGCCGGACCGTCAGCGAGTTGCGCGTCGATCGTGCCCGGTCCGGCGGGCAACGGTGGCTGGACGATGTGGCGACGACGTCGACACCACGCGTGGGTCTCGCGTGGAGCACACGGGTTGAGGTCAACGAGTACAAATACAATCGATATAACGTGGTTCGGAATCTTAGGGTTCCTACTCCATGGGTTGAGCTCAACGAGTTCGAGTGATGAACACACCACTACTAAAACTCCTCGACAACAAGTCGAAGGTGGAGAAACCTCGTACAAGCAATTACAAAAGTAATACAATGAAATACAATAAATACACTAAGTAATATACAAAAACAAGTAAAGAACATTTTACACAAGGACTTTGGATTGCTTGCTTGTTGCTTACTTTGGATTGGTTATGAAGGTATGAAATACAACAACAATTCCCCTCTAAAATCGTCTCAAAAAACACTGTCAAATCCTCCTCCACGAGCTGCTTTTATAACTTGCATTCGTGCTGGATTCGCGTATGATAGTCGATTGCGAGCATAAGTCCTTAGTCGACTATTAACAATACCGTTGTGAGACAACAACTTAATCCACATCGACATTCAAGCCAACGGTTACACTGACAATCAATTGTCATTACCAATGATCAGCTGTCAAGGCGTAGCGGTGACTAGTCGACTCATCGAGTATTCTCGCTCTTGCAACCACGACTAATAGTTGGTATCATCCATGGCGATTATTTGCTCGAAGCCATTAGTCATTGTCGGTCATTTTCTGATCGAATACCAATCGACTCTGATTAGTTCGACTGACTATAATCCCAATCGACTGTCAAGTGTCAACTCGGCTGCCAAGTGTCAAAATACTTGACCAATTGACTGGTTCAAAGCCCCAGTCGATTGACAACCTCAACCATGAAGTTTAACCCCAGGTATGACGCTCTCATACTTGCTAGACCACCTTTAGCCTAGACCTAAGCCTTCTAGCCACCTCCATCAGCCTCACGCCTATCGGATCCCTCCAAGTCATTCATGACTTGTTCATCCATACGCTAGTCTTCAAGTACTTCAATCGGCTATTGTCATGCTAAGTTGGTTTACACCGCCAAGACACATTAGGGTTACGCTGCCAAGACTACCGTTTGAACTTTACGCTGACAACCATTGAACTTATGCCGCCAAGACTCCCGCTTAGACTTTACGCCGCCAATATCAACCCTTGGACTTCCCTTGTCAACCCATGTTGAATTTTCCATTTGCCAAGACTCAAGCTTGGATTTTCCCTTGTCAATACTCATGCTTGGACTTTCCATGCCAACCAATATTAGACTTTCTAATTGTTAAGACTCAAGCTTGGACTTTTCTTTGCCATGATCTATGCTTGGACTTTTCCATTACCAAGTATCCCACTTAGACTTTCCATGTCAAATATTCATGACTTGGATTTTTTCATGACAATCATGTTGTCATATATTTTGTTGAACATCAAAATATTGTTCGAATTAAGTTCAAGTCTGATCAATCATGATCTGAACCTACTGCACCAACAAAAATTTCTCTTAAAACATCTCTTTATGAAGTACAAACTCACATCCTCAAAACCCAGCGAAATATTTGAATTACTTTGAAATATATTATAGCAGTACAAATTTCTAAGTGTCTGGTTAAATTCATGTAGACAATACATGAGTAAGTGTTGGAAGTTTTAGCATCTAATCGAGATTATCTAAGCAAAAATAATAGAAAAACGAATATGTAAAAAAAAATTGGGATATAAGAAAATAAACTTACAGCGGTCGTCAGAAATCTTCTCGCTTCCTGGTACTGTTTTGGACGAAGTTTCTGCACACCGTCTGAGGATCAATCACGTCGAAAAGATCCTCCTTTTCCACGAGACAAGATCCGTCAGCGCCTTGGTGTTCACTGTTCTTTCTCTCGACAACTCTCCGCTGCGCTACCTTTCCCCAAAACTCGATCCTTCTCCTTTGGGTACCACCACCCCTTATAAAGGGGTGTTACTTCATCAAGTCAGTCTCATGCGCGGCAAATGCGCTTGCACGTTACGCGTGCACGTGTACATATCTCCCACTCGTCCAAAGTATGTCACATAGACAAAATGGTCACATAGACCAATAAGAGATATTTAGTCACATAGACCAAATAGAGTCGGAGTCATTAGTCCCAAATGACTAATAAAAGTTTCTAGTCACATAGACCAGAATCATGTCGGAGATTATAGTCCCAAAAGACTAATAGAATAGAGATCAATAGTCACAAAGACCATTAGAACAACCAATTCATACTTAGGAAAATGGCTCGTGCGACAGCAAGCACACTGAGCAATCCAATGCTATGAAAGTTGTTACACCTTACATAGCTGCTCACAGAGCGATCAATGCTAAGAAAAGTTGTTACGCCTAACTTAGCTGCTCTATAAATGGTGTATAACCATTCTCTGAATGACACATAGTCACTCACCTGATGACCCATTGTCATCCTCCGTGGCTCACCATTTTCAGTGGTCTTGAGAACCTTTCTCCTGGTGATACTTAACCGTTTTCCTGGATATAATGTCTTGCTATTCGCCCAGATTAAATAATCTCCATTTACATCAATATGAACATCTCTAATCCCTCATAATGACCATCAAGTCAAGAGCATGTTCTATATTCTTAATATTCACAAACATTTCCATATATAACAGAAATGGGTCGACCAGTGAATAATTATCAAAAGATGTAAACATATTTAATCTTCTTTTTTAGTGTGAATCCATTCATTTTAATCAGTCGCTTTCCTAGTCATGTTCCATAGACCGAATCATCCATAGTCAATAGGTTTACATGCTAAAGTAGCAAACCCTGATTAAAATTTCAAGCAGACACCTAAATAGTCACAAAGGGCAAACGCTGAGATCAACATATAATCTCAAAAGGGCTCACATAGTAGAGAAGCAGGGCTCACATACACTGAATAAATTATGGCTTGCTTTAAAGAACAATCAAATTACATTATCTGATTGTCATTACAAAATTGTTACATTTTTCGAAGTCCCATAGACTTTACATGCTCATTAAATGACTCTCTAGTCATTGGCTTAGTAAAAGGATCTGCAAGCATAGCTCGAGTAGGGATATACTCAAGAATAACCTTCTTCTTAGCAACAATATCCCTGATAAAGTTGTATTTTATAGAAATATGCTTGCCCTTGCTGTGATATTTGGGATCCTTGGAAAAAGCTATCGCAGCTTGACTGTCACAGTAGACAGTCACTGGACTCCCACTGTCTTCAGCAATCTTCAGATGCTTTAGGAACCTTCTTAACTAGACCGCTTCTTATGCAATTGCAGAACATGCCACGTATTCCATGGTTGATAAGGCCACACAGGCCTGTTTCTTGCTGTTCCAAGAGATGGCGCCACCATTCAACAAGAACGCATAGCCTGATGTAGATTTTCTATCATCCAGGTCCCCAGCCCAATCTGCATCTGAATATCCCTTCAGGCTCATATCTGATCCTTGATAATGCAGTGTAATCATCGCTTCGGATATCTAAATATCCTTTTACTACCTTCGGTCTCGTCCTGGGTTTGGCTGAAACTAGATAAGCCAACAACATAGCTGATATCGGGACGAGTACACAACATAGTGTACATTAAACTACCAACAGCACTGGCATATGGTTTTTTATTCATCTCGGCTATTTCATTTGGAGTTTTGGGACTCATACTCTTGCTCAGAACAGTACCTTTCACAATAGGTGTACATTATTATTATGATGGACATCTTTGAAATGTTGTAACATCTTATTTATATAAGACTCTTGAGACAAACCCAAAACTCTCTTAGATTTATCCCTGATAATCTTTACTCCTAAGATGTATTCAGCTTCTCCCATATCTATTGTGTCAAACTGTGATGAAAGCCACTTTTTGACTTCTATCACAAAACCTATGTCATTTCCTGCAATCAGCATATCATCAACATATAACGATAAAATGACATACTTTTCTTTATCCTTCTTGAAAAGCATAATGATCCTCATTGATCATTTCGAAACCATAAGATAAAACCACTTCGTTAAATCTTATGTTCCATTGTCTTGATGCTTGCTTTAGCCCATATATAGATTTCTTCAATCTACATACTTTATTTTCTTGTCCTTCAACAACGAAACCTTCTGGTTGAACCATATAGATTTCTTCATCAAGCTCACCGTTAAAGAAAGCGGTTTTTACATCCATTTGATGTAACTCCAAGTCATAGTGAGCCACTAAAGCCAAAATGACTCGGATTGACACAAACTTTACTACGGGAGAAAATGTCTCCTCAAAGTCAATACCCTCTAATTGGGTAAATCCTTTTGCAACTAGACGAGCTTTGTATCGGTTAATCGATCCATCAGCTTTCCTCTTTATTTTGAGAATTTATTTATTCCCAATAGCCCTTCGGCCAGGAGGAAGATCGACTAACTCCCAAACATGATGCTTAATCATTGACTCCATTTCTTCAACCATTGCAACTTTCCACCTTTCTCCAGCTCTAGAGCCCAGAGCTTCCTTTACTGACTGAGGTTCCTCATCGTCAACAGGGAGTGTTATCATTGCCTCATTCTCAATATCAAACCTCTTCTTAGGTTTGATCTTACGAACACTTTTCCGTAAGTTGGGATGTTGAGAAGTCACCCCGTGACTAGGCAAAGTACTCCCACTGGGTTGACTAGTTCCAGGTATCTCACTTGACACATGTCCACTTGATAACGACTCTTCTTTCTCAAATAGAGGAACTGTCTTATCAACTTTACCTCTTGTTGGGAACTCAGTTTCGAGAAAAGTGACATCTCTTGAATCCAATTCAGAGATGGTTCCATCTGACATCTCACCTATGAAAACATAACCTTTTGAGGTATCAGAATATCTTATAAAGATACACTTCTTACCTCTAGGTCCTAATTTTCCATACTTATGAGAACTGTCATGAACGTAGGCAGCCGACCCCCAGGGTCTCAGATTTCCCAAATCTGGTTTTCTGCCCGTCCACCGTTCATATGGGGTAGTTGGAACTGACTTTGAAGGCACTTTGTTAAGTATATAGGCTGCAGCTAATAATGCATCTCCCCAAAAGGAGATCGGCAAATTAGCCTGCGCCATCATAGACCTAACCATTTCGAGAAGAGTCCTATTTCTTCTCTCAGCAACCCCATTTTGCTGTGGAGTTCCAGGGATCGTTAGCTGTCTAATAATCCCTTTATCATTACATATTGTCTTGAACATATCAGACAAATATTCTCTACCACGGTCAGTGCGTAAAGTCTTAACCTTACGTTCCGTTTGATTCTCAACTTCGTTCATATAACGAATGAAGCAATCTAATGCTTCAGATTTGTGAGAAATCAAATACACATGACCGAAACGAGAGAAATCATCAATAAATGTAATGAAATAGGAAGCTCCATGTCTAGCCCTCACATTCATTGGACCACAAATATCCGAATGAATCAATTGCAATGGCGACTCTGCCCTAATAGCCTTACCGAATGGTTTCCTAATTGCTTTTCCAGCAAGACAATGCTCACATATAGACAAGCTAACCTTAGCTCGAGAGCCCAATAAGCCCTCTTTAGCTAATCGATTCATGCGATCTTGTCCTATATGTCCTAATCTAGCATGCCAAATATCATCAGTTATTTCTGCATCACTAGTAAGAGCAATATTTGAAAAGCAATTATCAATCGCACAATTGTCATTTGGTTCCACATCAAGAACCATAAAACCATTCGTTAAAAAACCATAACCGATTGACAGAGTCGATCTTGAGTTCAACACATCATTTGTAAAAATTTATACAATACCTAGATCAAGAAGACAAATGTAAACAAGATTCCTCCGAATCTCGGGAGCATACAAGACATCATGTAGAAACAAAGTTCTTCCACCAGAAGGTTAAGTTTGCAAGTGACTCCTTTGACTTCGACTCTTGCATTGTTTCCTACATATATCCATTTGTTGCCAGTTGGTACCCGGCGGTACTCCACATATGTAACTCGCTCCCGAGCTACATGGTTGGTTGCTCCCGAATCTATAATCCACAAAGGATAAGAATCAGCCAACAACACAGAACTAGCAACAAAATGCTCAGAAGACAGACTGGAAGTTACCTTTCTTGGCTCGGTACACTCCCGAGCATAGTGACCCTTCTTGTCACAATTAAAGCAAGTTACCTTGCTTTTAGGTTTCTTCCCCGTCTTCTTGTTCTTCTTCTTCTTGATTGGGTCAGTCCCACCTACAGCTGCAACTTCCTTCTTCTTTCCCTTCCCTTTCTTGAACCATCTCTTTTTCTTGGATCCAGATGATCCAGTGAGCCGACCAAATAGGCTTGGCCAGAAATCCTCGCAGATTCTACTCTCTCCGCCTCAAGTTCTACATGGCGCGAGACATCAGCGAAAGTCTTAATACTCTCGCTGTGAGTAAGGGTCTGCTTCATGGTTTCCCAAGAATCTGGAAGGGATCGAATGACTGCCTGAACCTGTTGTTCATCCGTCAGCTCGTGACCGGCAGTTCTAAGCTCCCGAATCATATTCGACATCTCCCTGAGATGTTGAACCATAGTGACATTCGGGCGCTTCTTGTAGCTATCGAACTGTTTGCTCGGTCGACTCCACTGTACTTGTCCTTAAGGGCAACCCAGACAGCATGAGCTGAAGGATACGGCTCATACTCAAAGACTAGGTCATCTATCATTGAACTAATCAAGATGCCCTTAGCAGTGGAGTCTTTCTTCTTCCATGCCTTGTAGGCATCAATATCTCGTCTTTTTTGTGCAGTGGGACCATCTACAGGTTCTACCATAACCTGATTTACAGCCTCTAGAACTTCTTGTTCCTCAAGTACATACTGTATCTTGAGGTGCCAGATTTTGTAGTTATCCCC
This sequence comes from Wurfbainia villosa, assembly GCA_025175895.1. Lineage (NCBI taxonomy): Eukaryota > Viridiplantae > Streptophyta > Magnoliopsida > Zingiberales > Zingiberaceae > Wurfbainia > Wurfbainia villosa. Next base: position 502,255 of record JAKLTH010000115.1, on the reverse strand, counting down.
ATTGAGTTTCTCACCCTTATTGAGTTCAGCTATGATGTTCTTAGTTGTCATAACCTAACATAAATAAATACATTATTTAGTTATTCAGTGTATGATTTTATGTATGTAATCTACAAACTGACTCAATGTGAATTCGATTTGGTTTACAAAATCAAGTGACAATCCAATTCCCACTCATCATTTGTATGTTCCAATCGAATCAACTTTGATCAATTACATTACATACATCCCATCTTAACATGATATTATTAAATGAACCTATCATTTAAATTATACTCAATATGAACAAATCAAAGAGTAAAAATATCATGCACATGTAGAGTTAACAACATAATATGAACATGTCATTAAATTAAACTTGTTGTACATTGTCAACAAATAACAAAAGATAACTTTACTAAGAATGTTACATATAACATTTTTCCTACTCATAACTTAAAAATAAAAACTAAGCAACTAGATAGATGATCATTACTCCCACTAGGACAAACACTAGTGCAGTAATGATCCAAACATGTCCAATCTTCTTGGGCTGAACTAGGACATCCCCCGTCGAGATGCTCTCAAGATGATGCCAGGATGCAGAATCTTCTGTAGGACACCTTTGAAGCGATCCAAAAGGAAAGATTCCATCAAGGTCCTCTTCCGAATCATCCTCTGGATCATCACTATGCACCTCACAGGCCTCGTAGTGAAGCAGCTCAGCACATAACTGGGTATAAGAGACACGTCCCTCATAGCGCCCCCAGATCTCATGCGCAATCTCACTCAGGCGCTGTGGCATTGAGCGGACCAGAGCCCAAATTCTGTAATTGTCCATAATCAGAAACTCCTGCATCTCGAGTCTCCAGAACAATCTATCAAGCCTCCCGATGTGCCACCCGACTCCATGAGCTGAGTCATACTCTATCCCCTGGATAGCCTCTCTCAGCCGATTACGCAATACATCGCGTCTAGTCATAGTGGTAATCATCCGTGCCATCTGAAAAAATTGAAATTAATTAAGTCAGTACAAAACCGACAAACCCGATACATATCGAAGCTTAATTCAATTTATATATATAGGCATGGATCTATCATAATAAATCAAGAATAAATTTCCTTGATTTTATGGAGGACAGTCGACTGACTTAGACCAGTCAAATGGTACTCTTACCAATCGACTATCATCTAAGTCTAATCGATTTAGACTGTTTTGACTCGACTTTTTATGTGAAAATCAAAACTCCTTTATTTCTCTCCGAATACCTCAGGCACTCGAGTGAAATAAACGGTTGTTTAATTTTTCACATTATTCCTAGCCATCAACTCTAGTTCATTTTGTCTATCTGTAAGTTATTTATTTCAAGTACTAATTGCTCCAAACAATTACTTGATTATTAAGTTATGAGTCAAGTTGACCAAAGTCAACTTAGTCAACTTCTTGGGCACTTATTGTGGTTCCCGACCACTTTAAGTGAATACTTGACCGGTTCAGATCAGTCACCAAACTGATTACTTATGCTAACCGGTCTTATTGCAGTAAAACCACCCTTTCCAGGGCTTAAACTGCCCTTTCCAGGGCTTAAACCGCTCTTCACAGCGTTAAAACCGTCCTACCAGGACTGAAACCACCCTGGTCTGCGGTTAAACCGCCCTGCCAGGGCTTAAACCGCCTCAGCGGCGAAACCGCCACTGGCGGTGGCCCCTTCTGGCGGCGGTAAACCGCTCGCAGCGATAAACCACTCTTGGCGGTCGCTGCATCGGGCATAAAACCACCGCAAGCGGAAAACCGCCCGGCAGCGTTAAACCGCCCCAGCGAGCGAAGATCGAGCGAGCGGTAAACCGCCCGGCAGAAACCGCCGCCAGCGGCAAACCGCCCAGCCACGCGGCAAATCGCTCGGCTCGGTGATAAATTGCCGCTGGCGGTGAGCGCCATGACTTAGCGGTAAACCGCTCTGCAAACGGTGAAACCGCCTCGCAAGGTTGAAAACTACTCGCCAAGGTGAAGCGCTCGCAAGGTTAAAACCACTCTGCCAGTGGCTTACCGCAAGGTTGAAAACCACTCTACCAAGGCTCAAACTGCCCTGGCCAGGTTAAAACCACTCTGTCAAGGCTCAAACTGCCCTGGCTAGGTGGAAAACCACTCTGCCAAAGCTAAAACCGCCCTGACAAGGTTAAAACTACTCTGCCAAGGCTCAAACTGCCCTGGCCAGGTTAAAACCACTGCCAAGGCTCAAACTGCCCTGGCCAGGTTAAAACCACTCTGCCGAGGGTGTACATACAGCTAGGCTCAAAACCACCACGACGGTTTGCGAGTGGTTTCCACTCGACAAACCGCTCTAGAGCGGACCCGAGCGTTTGTCCAGTGGTTTTCTATTCTTCGAGGTAGTCGCGAGGCGAAGAATCGCTCATCTTCTCCGAGACACCTTTTTTTTTCCGCGATGAACAGTAGATTTACAGAAAAAAAAATTTCTAAACCCGATTAGATGCTTACTAACCTTGGCTCTGATACCAATGTTGGAAGTTTTAGCATCTAATCGAGATTATCTAAGCAAAAATAATAGAAAAACGAATATGTAAAAAAAAAATGGGATATAAGAAAATAAACTTACAGTGGTCATCAGAAATCTTCTCGCTTCCTGGTACTATTTTGGATGAAGTTTCTGCACGCCGTCTGAGGATCAATCACGTCGGAAAGATCCTCCTTTTCCACGAGACAAGATCCGTCAGCACCTTGGTGTTCACTGTTCTTTCTCTCGACAACTCTCCGCTGCGCACAACCTTTCGGCGTCAAAACTCTGATCCCCTTCTCCTTTGGACGCACCACACCCCCTTATAAAGGGGGTGTTACTTGCGCTGCACGAAGTGCGCCATCTGCGCGCACTTCATGCAGCGCCGTGCACACATTGCACCGTAACGTGTGCACGGTTACAGTAAGATATGGAAATTCAAGAAAACAAGAATCCAAATACTGTTATATAAGGAAAAAAAATATATTGACAATACATGTTCAATCGTGGACCAACTCAACATTCGTGGAAGTTCTGCTTGGATGAAGTTTCTGACCATAAGTTTCATTGCCGATGTTGTTGCAGTCAAGATGCCCATTTTGTATCACCTCCACCGTTGTATTCACTGTTGTCTTATAAAGTTAGCCTCTCAAAAATAGCAAACTTCAGTTATATACAGTTTCAAATACAGTAGCAGGAATTTTTATTTTATAAAACGGGAATGACTACCTTTAGCTTCACTGTGATTAGTGAATATATTTCTCATTTGAATATTATGCCCACTCTGATCCATGGTTGCACTGGGTGCTATCAGTAGCTTCAGCTCAAGTTTCTTGTGTGCCTTGAGCTTTCATATCATATTTATTGGTGTATGAGTATTAGATAATCAAATCTAAATTTTTGATAATAATAAAAATTTAAAGTTAAAGTATTTTATTATTTTATATGTTATATTGAGTGTACAGGTAATGTGTTAGACTTTGCTAAGGTCAAAGATGTCAAGAGAATCTCGACTCGATGAGAAATCTCAATGGTCGGTTGACCAAGTCAAAAGACATTAGGAGAATCTTAACTGGATGAGAAACCTCGGTGGTCAGTTGATCTGGTCAAAAGACGTCCAGAGAATCTCGGAAAGTCGAGAAACCTCGATGGTCGAGTGACCGAAAGATAAACGACAGATAAAAAAGACCAAAGGTAAACAAGGTAAGAACCTTGTGTGGAGAGGACAAGTCGAGTCCTCAGTATGGGGATAACTGTAAGCGACGATCCGACTAATGTTTTCGGATGAAGGTCGAAGTCGACATCGGATGGTTCAGGACTGTCACACTATATATCATCATACATTGTTGTGAATTTGACCGTCGCTAGAGGGGGAGTGAATAGTATGTTGTACGTTGCATGATGGAAATCGTTCGTTCGTCTCTACAATAGTCGTTAGCACAGCGGAATATAGAAATACAAATATAGAAACAAATACAAACACAAATACACACACAACACATGCGATATAACGTGGTTCGGAATCCTAGGATTCTTATTCCATGGGGCGAGCTCTAGTGATGACAACACCACTAATAAAACTCCTTCTTGACAATAAGTCGGAGATGAAGAAACCTCGTACAAAGATTACAACAGTAATACAATAGAAATACAACAAGAAAAACTATGCAATACACAAAACAAGTAAAGAACACTTTACACAAGAACTTTGGATTGCTTGCTTGTTGCTTGCTTTGGATTGACCTTGAAGGTCTGAAATGCAGCAGTAATTTTCCTCCAAAATCGCCCCAAAAATCGTTGTCAAATCCTCCCATCCGAGCTACTTTTATAACCTTCGTCGGGTTGATTTTGCGCTTGATAGTCGACTGCCGTAAGACCCCAGTCGATTGCCAATAGTACCGTTGTGAGACAACGGCTTAATCCACGTCGACATCCAAGTCAACAGTTACATTAATGATCATTGCACCTCGTAGTCAAGCTCGATTAGCTATCGAGCATTCGCTTCCCGCAACCCAACCATCGATCGATTATCCAATCACCGCAATGACCCGGACCATTTCTCTGATTGAACACCAGTCGAGTCCGAACAATTCGACTGACCATAATCCCAGTCGACTGCTACATGTTGACTCGGTTGTCAAGTGTCAAAACACTTGATCAGTCGACTAGTCCAAAGCCCTAGTCGACTGTTAACCTCAAACATGAGGTTTAACCCCAAGTATGATGCTCTCATACTTGCTAGACCACCCTTAGCCTAAATTTAAGCCTTCTAGCTACCTCCGTCAGTCTCACGCCTATCAGATCCCTCCAAATCATCCATGATTTATTCATCCATACGCTAGCCTTCAGATTCTTCCATCGGCTATTGTCATGCTAAGCTGGTCTATACCGCCAAGGCACATTAGGCTTACGCTACCAAGACTACCGCTTGGACTTTGCACTGTCAACTATTGGACTTATGCTGCCAAGACTCCCGCTTGGGCTTTACGCCGCCAATATCACCCCTTGTACTTTCCTTGTCAACCCATGTTGGACTTTCCATTTGCCAAGACTCAAGCTTGGACTTTCCCTTGCCAAGACTCATGCTTGGACTTTCCATGCCAAGTACCCATGACTTGGACTTTCCATGCCAACCCATGTTGGACTTTCCCTTGCCAAGTGTCCCACTTGGACTTTCCATCATATGGTCAACCTCATTCAACCATATAGTCAAACAATGGTCAAACCATCGTCAAATATCAAAATACCACTCGATCAAACTCGAGTCCGGTCAATCATGACCCGGGTCGATTGCACCAACAATCTCTCCAAATTATTGTCAAACATCAAAACACTACTCGAGTCCAACTCGAGTCTGGTCAATCATGACCTGGGCCGATTGCACCAACAATCTCCTCCTTTTTGATGTTTGACAAAAACCACAAAATCATTGAGTTAGGCTACCTAACTCAAATCTCCTTATCAATTCTCCCAAATTGATAATCCCGTTAATTCTTCTCCTTTTTGACATACATCAAAAAGGTTCTTTCCAATGAGGTCAATATCTCATATCCCAATGAAATCTTACAATCTCCCCTATAAACATTTAGGATGTCTTCACTCTTCCTAGTGATAAGTCTCAAATCACTCAAGAGAGGCAATCCTACAAACTCTTTCAATTTCCAAATTGGGCATCTCACATTCTCAAAATTCTCCCCCTCGTGAGGAAGAATACATCTATCATTCCATGATAGATACCTCCCCCTAAAGGCTTTCTCCTCCTTGACCATTGCACCAACAATGTCCTTGGAGGTCCCTAAGCCTATAGGAACACTAAAAACCATCAAAATTAAGGCTAAAAGTTCAACGTTGAACTTTCACACATCTTAAAATTGATACATACACTAAACTGCTCATAACCCTAGGATATGCTTTGGAAAACATTAGAAAGGGTGAAAATCCATTGGATATGGATTAGGAGAGTTGTTAAGTTAACCTAACATAATTGAAATCAGGCTAAACAAACCTTGTTTACTCGAAATCAGCTTTGATAGTCGACTCTTATAGTTACCAGTCGACTGCCATAAGCGACAGTCGACTAATTTATGCAAATGTAGAATTTCATAAATCAGAAACCGAATTTCGAAAATACATAAGTAATTATACGTAATTTTAAAATATGTATAATACTTATAACAATCATTATGGGTGAAAAATATTTGAAAAATAAAATACCCATAAAATAATGACTTTTATACAAAGTTCAAAACCATTGAAAAATTTAATATTTTGGCCATACTTTATATCAACTCTCTCAATGGCGACTTCTATTAAAAGATACACTACGCCAAAGTTTTCTAAAATAATTTTAAAATGTGTTTTTAAAATCTATATTTGATCATGATCAATGGGCTCAATGCACATGACTTGCATAATAGGTTTCCCCATGATCCACCCATGGTATATGATGAGTTTGAGTTCATCTAAATGCAAAAACTATACACCTTGAACTTAACTCATTTTCTAGCATCTCACATGTGTCTAGGGTGTTTGAAAACACACGCATGTCAATTTGATGTGAGATGTGGGTTTTTGTCATCCTAATCTAAAGCCTCATGCATTTTCTAAGGCAACACTACTTGATTCCCTTATACATGGGAATTTAAGTCATGTCATAGTCCTTAAATCAATTTTATTAATGTATACAATATTATCATGGCATAAATGATAGCATAAATAAAGTAATGCCAATAATCATGATGTCATGACATATTATTAAATCTAAATACACATGACATAAAACTAAGCCTAAGCATTATCATGACATATAAATGATAAAAATAGATATGATGTCATGACATGACATATGACAAATCAATCATGACAAATAAAATATAAAGGTATAACAATACCTAAATTTTAGTGTTAATTGTCATTTATTATTATTACGTTCATTTTTCCATATTACTGCTAATCCCCCAAGTATGCCAAAAACCCAAAATGACACACCATGACCTCTAAACCTAATTTGTGTCAATTTGATTGATTTTTCATAATTCTCAAAATATATTGGCACATTCTGAAATCCTTTAGAATTATGAATTCAAACCACATTTCCAAGGCACCCATAACCTTGAAAATGACCTAAGGTGCTACCTTTACCATAGTTAGGTTAACTATCCATCCATTTAAAGTTGGCACGCCCTAACCCATTTAGCGTGTATCGATCACGCTCCTAGGAATTTAATATCTATTGGAGCTCATTGGGTTTACTAGGTATTCCTTAGGGATGACCTCCCTAGATACCCTCCTAATGACCCTTCTAGGCTCGATAGCCTTGGTCATTTGGGTCTTGTCTAGGTTAACTCTAGGGTTAACTCCCCTTGTAACCTTCTTAGTGGCTTTCCTAGGTTTCTTCGAAATCTTTGCCACTAGGCACTTACCATGGTCAACTCTAGAGATGACTTCCCTTGTGATCTTGGTTTTTCTAGACTTAGATTTAGTTCCATAATCAAATGGAACATTATGGTAGAGCTCCTTAGGCTTAGATTTGTGACCCAAATCTTTCTTGCCTTTGGATGACTCTTATCTCCTAGGCCCTTGACTTTGACTCCTAGATCCCATATTTTGACCATTTGACCCTTACATTTGATTTTGCATAATCTTAAGGGTCTTTTCTAATTTCTCAAGTTTTGATCTCAAAACTTAATTTTCTAGCTCTAATTGCCAAAATTTTGAATTCTCATTTATTCTTTGGCCATTGTTCCATTTCTCAGGCATATACCTACCCTTCTTAGGGTTAATGCCTAAATGGTCCTCTACCTTCCTAATGGTTTCCCTAGATAGGATTTTTCTAGAAACATTAGTCTCAAATTTCTCCTTGGTTCTAATGTTACAACTCTTAGCACCTAAACAAAAATATTTGTTATTCCTAGCATGCTTTTTATGAACAATAACAAAGAGTGTTTAAATTATTTCTAGCATATTTTTTGACATTAAAACTAGATAGTGCATTATTGAATTTTACCTTAGGGTTTGCCTTAGGGGTTTCCCCTACATTTGATGCTCATTCTTTTTCTCCTAAGACATTAGCTTCTATAGTGCCCCTTTTGATGGAATTTGAAGCAAATGTCATGCTCCTTGCTCTTTTGACTTTGGGCACCGGTTTCCTTGGTCTTTGGCACGACTTGTGTTGTCTTTTTGACCTTCTTCGGACACTTGTTCTTATAGTGTCCGGCTTCTCTACACTCAAAATATATTATATGAATTTTATTATTGACACATGTATTTGAGTTACCTAGGGTGGTGGTGGAATTTTCAGCTTCTTCAACTCTTCTGAATGTTGAAAGCTCTTCTTCTTGCTCCGGCATGGAAATTGGCCTAATCTCCTCCCCCTAAATTCTAGAGGTGGAGACTTCTCCTACTTCTTCCACCTTCTCTTCCTCCTCAGATGTCGAACACTCATCGACCTCCGAATCCTCACTTTCTTATGAGGATGAGCTTGCTTCTTTGGCCTCCTCCAATTGAGCCGATGAGCATTCCTCTTGTTCCTCTTCTTCTTGGACCGGTTGTGGGTTCTCATGGAATCTTGGCACTTGACTCCATAGCTCTTTGGAATCCATGTAATCTCCTACCTTGCACAAAATGTCATTAGGGATTAAATCAACCAAGAATTTTATTACCTTTGTATTTTTTTTCAAATTCTTGAAGTTGTTCCCCGGTCCACTTCTTCATTTTGAGGAAATCTCCCTTTGTCCCTCTTGGATAATTAAATCCTTCTATCAAGATGGCCCATTCTTTAAAATCCCTCATCATGATGAAGTCTGTAGGATATTTGAAGCCGCTAGAGGGGGGTGAATAGCGGGGTGTTCGTTCGTAGATGGAATTCGATCGTGGTTGTCTCTACAATTTCGTTAGCGCGCAGCGGAATAGTAATGAAAGAAATAACAAAATAAACAACAATGCAAACACAAATATTTAACATGGTTCGGAACCAAATGGTTCCTACTCCACGGATTGGGTTCGTACGAACCCTAGCGATGTCAATCACACACCACTATAATAATCACTCCTTCTCGACACAAGTCGGAGGTGGAGAAACCCCTTACAATGTGATTACAACAATAATCTAAAAACAACAAGCAAATACAATATGAAATACAACAAGAGAAGTAAAGAACACTTTACAAAAACTCTTTGGAAGCTTGCTTGTTGATTGTCTTGGACTAGCACTTGAAGGCCCTGATTTGCAGCAGTAAATTGCTTCAAAACATCCAAGAAAACCAATACCTTTTCCTCTATCACGAGCTCTTTTTATAGCTTCAACCTGTGCTGGAAAAGGTCGATCGATTATTGCCGGGACTATCGATCATCGATCACACTGCTTTGTGAGACAACGGTGTAATCCACGCTGGAAAAATCCAACGGCTAGGACATCGATCGTGATCATGAGCATCGATCCGATGATCACATCACTCATTTGCTCGTCGGCCGTCGAGTGAGACTCATTCTGCGTGCCCTCGAAATCGAGCATCGATCGATCGATCACACGATCGCCGATCATTGCTAATCAATCGATCGCCCACCTATGGCGATCATTGCTAGGGCAATTCCCGCAGTCAAACCCTAGTTGACTATGTCAGTCAATTGTTACATGACATCAGTCGACTGACACACCTCAAACATGAGGTTTTAACTCAAGTATGGTGTCCTCATACTTGCTAGACCACCCTTAGCCTAGACCTAAGCCTTCTAGCCACCTCCATCAGCCTCACGCCTCTCGGATCCCTCCAAGTCATCCATGACTTGTTCATCCATCGCGCTAGCCTTCAAGTGCTTCCATCAGCTATGTCATGCTAACGGTGTCTACACCGCCAAGGCACATTGGACTTACGCCGCCAATATCAAACCCCTTGGACTTCTCATGCCAAGACTCATTCTTAGACTTTCCCAAATGCCAAGTGTCCCACTTGGACTTTCCATGTCAAGTACCCATGACTTGGACTTTACCTTGCCAAGACCCATGCTTGGGCTCCCCAAAATGCCAAGTGTCCCACTTGGACTTTTCATGTCAAGTACCCATGACTTGGACTTTACCATGACAATTATATTGTCATATGTTTTTGTCTAACATCAAAACATCTCTCGAGCCAAGCTCGAGTCTTGGTCAATCATGACCTGGGCCGATTGCACCAACAAAGTCTTCAATCCTTCCCTTCCATGAATTGAAGCATTCTCGTCCATAGAGTGCGTACGGGACCAGAGTGTTGATGTCTCATCGTAGTCTTTCTTCAAATTCCATCTTCTTCTTCACCCTCTAGCGATGCTCTCTTGGCGGTTAGTTCAAATGAAGAGCGATCTCGCTTTGATACCACTTATTGATAATTTGACCATCGCTAGAGGGGGGGTTGAATGGCGTGTTGTACGTCGCGTGATGGAATTTGTTCATTTGTCTCTACAATCGTCATTAGCACAGTGGAATATAGAAATACAAATGTAGAAATAAATACAAACACAAATACACGGACAATACAAGCGATATAACATGGTTCAGAACTTTAGGATTTCTACTTCACGGGGCGAGCTCAATGAGCTCTAGTGATGACAACACCACTAATAAAACTCCTTCTCAATAATAAGTTGGAGGTGGAGAAACCTCGTACAAAGATGACAACAATATTACAACAATAAAAATTAAGCAATACACAAAAAAGTAAAGAACACTTTACACGAGAACTTTGGATTGCTTGCTTTGGATTAGTCTTGAATGTCTGAAATGCAACAGCAATTCCCCACTAAAATTGCCCTAAAAATCACTACCAAATCCTCCTATCCGAGCTGCTTTTATAACCTAAGTCGGGTTGATTTCGTGTCTGGCAGTCGACTGCCAACAGTACCGTTGTGAAATGACTTAATCCACGTCGGCATCCAAGCCAACGGTTACACTGGCAGTCGACTGCCAACCTCACAGCCAACTGATCAGTTGGCTACCGAGCATTATGCTCTCGCAACCCGACCATCAGTCGATTGTCCTCCATGGCAGTCGACTGCCGTCAGTCGATTGCTCTCCATGGCAGTTGACTGCCGGGCCATTTCTTGCAGTCGAACACCAGTCGAGTCCGAACAGTTCGATTGACCATAATCCCAGTCGACTGCAGCAAGTTGACTCGGTTGTCAAGTGTCAAAACACTTGACCAGTCAATTGGTCCAAATCCCCAGTCAACTGTTAACCTCAAACATGAGGTTTAACCCCAAGTATGATGCCCTCATACTTGCTAGACCATCCTTAGTCTAGACCTAAGCCTTCTAGTCATCTCCGTCAGCCTCACGCCTATCAGATCCCTCCAAGTCATCCATGACTTGTTCATCCATACGCTAGCCTTCAGGTGCTTCCATCAGCTATTGTCATACTAAGTTGGTCTATACCGCCAAGGCACATTGGGTTTACGCTGCTAAGACTACCGCTTGGACTTTATGCCGCCAACCATTGGACTTATGCTGCCAAGACTCCCGCTTGGACTTTACGTCGCCAATATCACCCCTTGGACTTTCCTTGTCAACCTATGTTGAACTTTCCATTTGCCAAGACTCAAACTTGGACTTTCTCTTGTCAAGACCCATGCTTGGACTTTCCATGCCAACCTATTTGGACTTTCCCTTGCCAAGTGTCCCACTTGGACTTTCCATCATATGGTCAACCTCATGTCAATCATATAGTCAAACAATGGTCAAACCATCGCCAAACATCAAAATACCACTCAAGTCCATTCAATCATGACCCGAGTCGATTGCACCAACAATCTCCCCAAAACATTGTCAAACATCAAAACACTACTCGAGTCCAACTCGAGTCTGGTCAATTGCGACCTGGGTCGATTGCACCAACATACATTTCTTATGCTAACTATGCGATGTAGGTAACTACTCAAGGCATCAATCGACTGGAGTAAACATCAATCGACTGGATTACCATCAATTGATTGGTAATAAACATGGACACATTAAAGCAAAGTCAAGATAAGAGCCACAATGTTAGGGATAAGGATAAGATTTGATCCAGATCTAAATCTTAACGTGCTAGGGTTTGGAAGACTATAAAAGAAAGGGTGAGGCACCCCCCATTGATGAATTAAAAGGCTCCCAAAGTGCTCCATCGATCTAAAGCTTTCTTCTCCGCGCAACGACGTCATAATGCCGACTAAGCTACTTGTGTTCATTTGTTAGTCGGTACTTGTTATTATCTCTTGTTTATTAATTGTTAATAGGAGAGGTAAGTTTGTAACCTCCTCCTCTACATTTCTTGTATTGCTTCTTATCTCTTACCTCCAATGAGAAAAAGAGTTTTAGTGAATTGTCATTCGAAGACGATCAAGGATCGCAGGGTCTTGGACTAACAATCAGTAGGGTGTAAACTAAGTAAAACTCATTGTGCACTTTGGTTTGTATTTTTATATTTTTCGCTGCGAATTATTTTAGTTTCCAAATGAATTAAAAGAAAAATTTTAATACGTTATTCACCCCCTAGCATCGTCTCGATCCTACGATACCTTGTACAAGAACTCTGCACAAAATATAGAAAAATGTGCAGTAAGTCCATGCAAAATTCTACACTAAAACACGACTCATGAGCACTCCTAACAAAACATCCAAGCAGTAATTAAAAGGGATCGATCTTATGTTGGCACGAATAAATAATAAAAGGTAGAAGATATAACATCATGATAAGAAATTAAATCAGAAGAACGAAACTACACCGGATAGATTTAACTTATTATTGTAGAAAAACATATTTAATTATAGAATGAAAAAGATAAACGGATAAAAAATAATTGTTTAATAGTCATGAAGTGTTCACTGTCCTCAAATTATACTCGTTCATTGTGCCTCTAACACTTTTATTTCACACTAGAAGCAAATATTAACACACATTCCCTAAACCACAAGAAGTAAAAAAAAAAATATAGTAGGAAGGAAATCTTACAAGAGCATCATTCCTTGCTCACTGCATTTTGCCTAATTGTTGGTCGTTTAAAGCATTTGTTTAACCTAATTTAAGCGATAAAGATAAAAAAAAACGAAATGCAAAAAATAAAAAACTTATAGAGATTTACAAAACTTGATTTAATACCGTAGGGATGTAGAGAAGATGAGATTGCTTGCCGTCTGAGGGTCGATTATACGTAAGGTTGTAAACGAACCAAGCGTTCATGAACGAGCTTAGTGTTCGACTCAGTAAGAGCTCGTTTACGTTCGTTCAATACGCATCAAAGTCAATTAATAAACAAGCCTGAACAGCTTGATAAATTAAATAAACAAGCTTGAACACGTATGTGTTCGGCTTGTTAATATTCGTGAACAACGTTCGTGAACAATATTCGTAAACAGTGTTCGTGAACAATGTTCATGAACATTAACAAGCCGATTTATGATTATACTCTTTTAAAAATTATTTTTAAATTTATTTATACTCATTTATAAATCAAGATTAAATTAATAAAATTTTAAATAAACAAACAAGTTTGACTTAAGAGCTTGATAACATTTAAATAAATCAAATTTAAACAAGCTTTAATCAAGCTTGATTCAAGCTTGAATCAAGCTTGATTAGAAGCTTGATACCCATTAAACAAGCCAAGCTCAATTCAAGCTCAAGCCAAGCTCAAGCTCAAAAAAAAAAATACCAAGCCAAGCTTGAACAGATTTTTCAATAGCTTGGTTAATTTTAGACTTGGCTCGGCTCGGCTTGATTATCTTATCAAACAAGTCTGAACACTACAAAGCTTGGCTTGGCTTGGCTCGTTTACAACCCTAATTATACGGGAAAGACCCTCCTTCACGAGCCAAGATCGCAGCCGCACCTTGGTGTTATTTACTCTCGTTGTTCTCTCCGACGAAACTTCGACACACACGACACTCATAGCCAAAACCTCTCTAATCGTCCAACTCTTTCAGTAGCCCGTCTGCTTTGGACGCTTCCTCCTTTAAATAGGAGTTTGGACGCTTCTTCATCGTGGAGAAATTGCATGCACTCCTTTGAGTGTATGCGCAAGCTCGTGCGTGGTTACTGCGCACAACGTGCAGTAATCGCTCCACGTATTTCATCTCCCACTCGTCCAAAACATGTCACATAGACAAATGGTCACATAGACCAATAAGAGGTATTTAGTCACATAAACTAAATAGAGCCGGAGTCATTAGTCCCAAATGACTAATAGAAGTATCCAGTTATATAGACCAGAATCGAGTCGGAGATCATAGTCTCAAAAGACCAATAGAATAGAGATTAATAGTCACAAAGACCATTAGAACTACCAATTCATACTTAGAAAAATGACTCGTGAGACAGCAAGCACACTGAGCAATCCAATGCTAAGAAAGTTGTTACACCTTATATAGTTGCTCATAGAGCGATCAATGCTAAGAAAAGTTGTTACGCCTAACTTAGCCGCTCTTCAAATGGTACATCACTATTCTTTGAATGACACATAGTCATTCACCTGATGACACATTGTCATCCTCTAGGTGGCGCACAACCGTTTTCCAGGTGGTACTGAACCATTCTCCTGGTGTTACTTAACCGTTTTCCTGGATATAATGTTTTGTTATTTGCCTAGATTAAATAATCTTCACTTACATCGATATGAACATCTTTAATCCCTCATAATGACCATCAAATCAAGAGCATGTTCTATATTCTCAATATTCACAAATATTTTCATACATAACAGAAATGGATCGATCAATGAATAATTCTTAAAGGATATAAACATATTTAATTTTCCTTTTTAGTGTGAATCTATTCATATTAATCAGTCGTTTTTATAGTCATGTTCTATAGACCGAATCATTCATAGTCAATAGGTTTACATGCTAAAGTAGCAGACCCTGATTAAAACTTCAAACAGATACCTAAATAGTCACATAGGGCAAATGCTGAGATTAACATATAATCTCAAAGGGCTCATATAGTAGAGAAGCAGAGATCCATTCTCTTACTACGATTATTGTCGCCTTAACACATATGGTATGAATCACATGGTATGTTATTCTCTTCACCAATAAAGTGCGCATATTTTTCCTCAACATCGTACAAATTTTGATCCGGACATTTCAAATGTCTAATCATGAATTCAACATATGAATTCTAATCTGGCTCATAAACAGGTATAGTAAATGGTGGGAACACTTACTTCGATCACTTTTCTTAAATGATCTTATCTTGATATACATATCAAGACGACCCCAACTTATAGGTATGTATCCTATACATATAGCTTCCAAAGCTATATGACCAGCAGTTTGACCAGCAGTCGACCAACAATTGACTAATGACCAGCAGTCGACTGATGAAGGGTATCAGTCGATTGATGGCGACAAATCAACCAAATATGCTAGGTCAAAAAGGATAACGTTTGACGTCGCCGCCACTTCGCGATAAGATAAGGTGTCACCTCGTGATAAGATCCATGAGTTGAGGATCTGGATCTTGACTTATTCCAAGGCACAAGTCTATAAAGGGAGGGGAAGACTCGAACCCTAAGATCATAAAGATTGCTCTCAAAGTGTTCCCTCAATGCTAAAGCTCTAATATCGTAACGCCGTCATAACGCCAACGCAATGCCAAGCTCACAACCTCTTCGTCGATAGCAGAAAGTTTGTTCTTATTTATTTATTGTATTCATGGTTTTAATCGTAACGAGATGAGGTAGGTTTGTTGTCTCATTCTCGAGCTTTCGATTTTTGTGATCGTTGTCTCCTACCTCCAACGAGGAGGAGACTCTATAGTGAATTGTCCTTTCGTATACGGTCAAGGATCGTGGGGCCTTGGAGTAGAAATCGTTGGGTTGTGAACCAAGTAAAAATAAATTTGTCATATTTATTTTTCCGCTGCATTACTCATATTCTTAATCGAACGAACGAAAAGAAATGAAGATTTCATGCTCGCTATTCACCCCCCCCCTCTAGTGATGCTTTTCGATCCAGCAATCTCTCAATCATCTATTTCCTCATAAGTGAGATTTACGTCGACAAGTAATTGAGTTGGATTTGTGAATCAACAGAATGTATCTCCACTTCCTCATTTTAAAATGCATCATGGTCTTGGGTCGTGATGGAGTTTGACATTTCTATGGTTGAGTGAGGCTTCATTTGATAAACTGCTAACCATTCACTATATCTTCTTCTCTTCGTTGGGTATTCAAGATAGAAAACTTGACCAACTTGTATCGCGAAAATGAAAGGTTCAAACTTGTTGAATCTTTTGTTTCATTAACTTCAACTGAATTGTACTTTGAATGTATTCTAGTATTGGTTCTTGGAGTCAGATCTTATCATGAACATTTGAATAACACATACCTTTTTATGGGTAAATCAGGATATTCAACTTCAATGATTTCATAAAGTCTACCATAGTAATCAAATCTAGTATTAGTATTGTTGATATATCCTTTTATGAAAACACCTAAATTATAGGCCAATGTGTGTAAATCGCATTAT
This sequence comes from Wurfbainia villosa, assembly GCA_025175895.1. NCBI lineage: Eukaryota > Viridiplantae > Streptophyta > Magnoliopsida > Zingiberales > Zingiberaceae > Wurfbainia > Wurfbainia villosa. The sequence goes on along the minus strand of JAKLTH010000115.1, from coordinate 485,789 downwards.
GCCATGTGAAATTTGAAGCCATTAACATAATAACCAGAGTAGACTCTTATGTTATGAAGAGGTCCCGATGCAAAATTCAATAACCTTTGATATTGCCCATCTAATCTATGTTCTTTTGCCTAGAAAATTAGTTATGATATAAATTGTCAATTATATAATACAATTGAAGAAAATACTTTATTTTCTAACTTATATATATTTCAAATCAGAATGCAAATTCTGTCTATAACTTTTTTTCTACCTCACTTGCAACTATTCCTAGATTCTATAGTTGTATTTGTTGTTTGAATACACTGTCTAGGAAGATATTTTAAAGAAATATGGTATTTTCCCACTTGAATTATAACAAACAAACAAAAGTGGATAAATGTTTAACTATAGAAGCAAACTCACTTTATGTAGGATTTGACCTCGTCACAGTTCAGGAGTATGTATGTTCTTACTGCATGGTATTCTGTGTGATTTAACCATCTATAAACAAATGCACCAAATGGTCTACCGTGAAACTTGAAAATAGATAACATCTTTGGATCTATCGATTGAATATCATCAAAATTTCGAGGATACTTGCGATGTTTGATTTTCACATTATCAACAAAATAATGAGCAGAAAGAAGATGTTTCTTCAACCAAATAAACATTACATATTGCTGCCTCAACTTTTGCTTTATTACGTACATTATTCTTTAATCTCCTAAGAAAATGTTCAAATGGATACATCCATCCGTATTACACAGGATCAGCTAATCGTGCCTCATAAACTAAATGAATTGGTAGATGCTCCATTGAATCAAAAAAATTAGGTGGAAATATACGCTCAAGTTTACAAATAATTGGTATTTATATTTCCAAACCAAGAATCTCCTTTGTCGTAATAACTCTTGATGTCAAATTTCTGGAAAAAAAATGCTCAATTATGTGAGTGTTTGCCAAACATTGTTAGGAAGTAGGTCATGAAAGCGATTGGAATAAGTCTTTGCATAAACACGTGATAGTCATGACTCTTCATTCCAAAATTTTTTAATTTGTTCATATCCACGCATCAAGCCATATTTGAGGCATACCCAAACTTGATTTTTTTCAACCAACTACATAATATTTGCTTATATCTTTGTCCAATGTAGAGCAAGCCTTTGGAAATTTATAGGTTGTTTTATTCTGAAGCAACTCAGGTCTATTCAACAATATTTTCAATTCATTGAGTGATTTTGATGTGTCTTTAGTTTTTCCTGGAATATTCATCATAGTATTGAAAATATTATCGAAAAAAAAATTCTCAACATGCATCACATCTAAATTATGTCGAATGAGTAGATATTTCCAATATGGTAACTCCCAAAATATACTCCATTTCTTCCAACTACACTTATACACCCTAGCAATGTATTTATTGATATCATCAGAACCCATTTGAGTTACTGGAACAAATCATAATTGTCTATTTCCTCCAAGATTTCCTCTCCCGACTTGATTATGGGTGGAAGTTTTGTGACAACTTCATTCTTTATGAACTCTTTCTTATTTCACCTAAAAAGGTGCTCCAAAGGTAAAAATTTACAATGATTATCAAACCAAGATAGCTTCCCACTATAAGGTAATAAAAATACATCAGACTTTGTCATACAATATGACAAACTTACCAGCCGTGCTCCATCCTGACAACATCGAGTAAGCCAAAAAACCACTAAATTGCCCATAATAAAGCAGCATGCAAGGTAAGATTAGTTTTACTTGTAATATCACAAGTCTTCGACCCTACATTCCATAATTCGTCAGCTTGGAAATCAGAGGTTGCAAAAAAATATCTATCTTCGCATTTAGATTCTTTGGACCTAGAATAAGCACAGTAAGAAACATGTATTCATCTTTCATACACATCCATGGCAGTAAATTATATGGTGTTAATATGACTGGCCAAGATGAATATTATTGTCCAGATTGACCAAATGTTGAAATCCATCAGCTGAAAGTCCTAGTCTTACATTACATGGTTCATTTGCAAAGGAGAAAAATATTGTATCAAAATGTTTCCATGCAGGGGAGTCAGAAGGATGACATTATATCTCCTTCGTGTACATGAACTTGATGTCATCTCACGTGGCTTGCTATTGCCACAGATGCATACAAGCGTTGAAGTCTAGCAGTTAATGGGAAGTAATATATAACTTTCCATGCTAAATTTTTCTTGATCTTCCCTAACATCCGACTATGTTGCCTATAGCAAGGGTGATTACACATTCTGCATTCAATAAGTTCACTATCTTAATTCCAAAAGATTATATAGTTATTTATACAACAGTCAATCATTGTTATAGGCAAACCTAAACCCTTGACAAGTTTCTTAGTACTGTAGAAGCTATCAACCATTATGTTATCAACAGGAAGAAACTCTGACATCAATTGACAAATATCATCGTAACATCGTTCTAAGAAATAATGTTTTGCCTTGATGTTCATTAGTCTTGCAATAGCTGATAGTTGAGAATGACCTGAGGGAATGCCTTCCCAAACTTCTCTTTCACTAGCCTTTAATATGTCATACAGTTTTTGGATTTCAAGTGTTGGTATCTCTGGATCTATATTTGAATGATCAAGAGCATTCATCGCGTCATAATCCATCGATTGCATTGCATTGTCATTAGATCGATGATTATTCCTCCCGAGCAATAGAGTCGGATGACAAAGCACTAGAAGATTCAATTGGCTCAAACACATAATGTTCGTCATGACAGTACCAATTGTAATAATTTGGAATAAAACTATTTTTATGTAAATGTACTTTCACAACATTAAACATCGTAACTTGTCACCATCCATACAGGTTGGATGTCGCTTAGCGAAGTTCACAAATTCTTCTACTCCATCAAAATATTCATCGGTGATAAATCTATTTACTAATCTATTATACATCCAAGCTTTATTCTTATATATTATAATCTAACGAGAAATAAAACTTGTAAACTTTAACATGTATTATTAAATTATTCATATTACATGGAAATAAGAAAATATTCTAAAAGCAAGATTCAATTTTTTTTGGTTGCAACCAAAATTTGCAACCTAGTCATGAACTTATTCTGATTGCAACTCAGATGTTTGGCCATGGGCGAGATCACACTAGGCAGATGCCTAGTCGAGCATTGTCGGGCCACACCTGTAATCGAGGTGGTGCTCAACCACAGCAGAGGTCGAGGCTGAGGTGTCACTCGATTGCAACGGAGGCTGAGGTGGCACTCGACCGCGAATGAGGCCCAAGTGGTGCTCGGCCACGGCCGAAGTCGTGCTCGTCGTAGCAACGGAGGTCGCGCCCGCCCAAAGTTATGCTCAACTACGCCCGTGCCCTACGTCGCGCTCAACTGCAACCGCAGTCGAGGTTGCGCTCGGCTGCAGCTGACACCAAGAACAGAGCAACACACTAATAGAAGAGGGAAGGGAAAATCGTACCTGGGAGGAGATCGTCGGGATGGACGAAGGAGATCACTAGGGATGGACAAAGGAGAAATCCGAACTGTCGCAGCCGAGCATGAGGAGCAATCTAAGAGAATCTGTAGAAATCCAAGAGAATCACGATTTTGCCTTCTCTTTATACCAGATTTTACCTTCTCTAAAGTTGAGAATCTGCTCAACTAGCAGCCCCCTGCCACCCGTCCCAGGGCTGCGGCGAGAGGGAGATTTTACCTTCTCGATAGATGCTAGGAAGGAGGGAAGGAATGGATTGGATGAGACGTGAGGTGAGGAGAGGAGGGAAGGAATGAAGTAATTTTCTCCGATGCTAAATCGGTCATTGAATAACGATCGAAAAAATATACCGTCACTAAATTAGTGACAGATAAAAATTTTCGTCCCTAAATTAGCGACGAATAAATATTTTCACTAATTTAGTGATGGATAAAAGTTTTCATTGCTAAATTAGCGACAGAAAAAAATATTAAGTCACTATTAATAATAAAATATTTTTTCGGTCACTAATTTTATGACCGAATTAATATTTGATCACTATTTTTAAGATCGAATTAATTATTCATCACTAAAATAATGATCGAATTAATAATCGGTCACTATATTTGTGACAATATTAATATTCGATTATCATATTTTTTTTACCGAATTAATAAATTAAATAATAAAATTTCCTACATCGACTAATTAAGTTTATACGTAAATGATTGATTTCCCAATTAATAATAATTTATTATTTTTTAACTATTTAACTATTAACTTTTATCTCATATGAAAAATTATTTCAATTTAAACATGAAATTTTTTTCTATCTAAAATAGCAACAATAAATTTTTTATCTAAGATAGTGACTCACTAATAATTATTAATTTATTTTCAGTGATAAAAAAATAAATTAATAGTTGTTAGTGATTCAAAATTATTTCGGTCTCTAATTTAGTGACCGAAATAATTTTAGATCACTAATCATTATTAATTTATTTTCGATGGGAAAAATAAATTTATGATAGTTAGTGATCGAATATTATTTCAGTTACTAATTTAGTGAACGAATTAATTTTCAATCACTAACCATTATTAATTTATTTTCGTTGGAAAAAATAAATTAATAATGGTTAGTGACCGAATATTATTTCGGACATTAATTTAGTTATTGAAAATTATTTCGATCACTAATTTAGTGACCGAAAATTATTTTCGGTTACTAACCATTATTAATTTATTTTAGATTGGAAAAATAAATTAATGAGTGGTGACCAAATATTATTTCGGTCACTAAATTAGTGACCGAAATAATTTTTAAATATTAAATTAATGACCAAAATAATATTCGGTCATTAATCATCATTAATATATTTTCCCATTAAAAATAAATTAATGATGATTAGTGATCAAAATTTATTTTGATCACTAATTTAGTGATCGTAAATTATTTCAATCACTAATTTAATAATAAAAAATTATTTTTGTCACTTTAATGACGGAAATATTAAATCTATCAATAATTAGTTGATGATTTAATATTTTATTACTAATTTACGACGAATTTAATATTTCATCACTAATTAATGATCGATTAAATATTCGATCACTAAATTAATAATCAAATTATTATTCCATCACTAATTCGATCGTTAATTCATTCATTTGTTGCCGTGGATATTTTTAAATAAGCTTAACTTTTTAACATTGTGTTAGATTGGATTCGGATACATACCTAAATTAAGTAGCTTACCCCTGATCTTAGTGGCATTTAATATTTTAGTATTAAAAATTAAAGAAAAATCATATAAATCTTTATCATTTAGGAAAAAGTCAAGTATAAATATTGATTACAAATTTTAAAAAGATAATTCTTTCCTTAAAAATATATGAAATGTCGAAACTCCATTACAAATAAACTGAACCATATAAATCTTTAATGACCAATTAAAAAATAATTTATTTTTACAAAATGAACATAATCACGTAATATGTACCGTTTAAGATTAATTTAATAATAGTAACAATTAAATCTTATTCCAATAAAATTAAATAAGATAAATTCAATCTAATAATTTGTATTTCATAGAAAAAAAAATTTAGAAAGAATCATTCTCGCAATAGTTTGTCTATTTATACTAAGTGTGGCCCCAATCGCTATCGAAGTCGACTACTACTCTTATAATATGCATCGGGTTGTATTTGCAACTGACAGTCAACTGTCGAAAGGCTCCATTCGACTGTCAATAGTATCGTTGTGAGACAACGGCTTAATCCATGTCGGCATCCAAGCCAACGGTTACATTGACAGTCGACTGTCAAAACCCATCAATCGACTGCCAAGGTCGTAGTCGACTGACCAGTCGACTATCGAGCATTCTGCTCCCACAATCCCGACCAACAGTCGACTGTCATCCATGGCAGTTGACTACTCAAGTCATCAATCAACTGTCCAATGATGGCAGTCGACTGCCAAGCTATTTCCTGCAGTCGAACACCAGTCGAGTCCGAGCAATTCGACTGGCCATAATCTCAATCAACTTTTGCAAATCGACTTGGCTGCCAAGTGTCAAAACACTTGACCAGTCGACTGGTCCAAAGCTCCAGTCGACTGTTAATCTCAAACACGAGGTTTAACCCCAAGTATGATGCTCTCATACTTGCTAGACCACCCTTAGCTTAGACTTAAGCCTTTTAGTCACCTCCATCAGCCTCGCGTCTATCGGATCCCTCCAAGTCATCAATGCATGACTTGTTCATCCATACGCTAGCCTTCAAGTGCTTCTATCGGCTATTGTCATGCTAAGCTGATCTACACTGCCAAGGCACATTGGACTTACACTGTCAAGACTACCGCTTGGACTTTACGCCGCCAATGGACTTATTCTGCCAAGACTCCACCCTTGGACTTTACGTCGCTAATATCACCCCTTGGACTTTCCTTCCCAACCCATGTTGAACTTTTCCTTGCTAAGACCCATGCTTGGACTTTCCCTTACCAAGACTCATACTTGGACTTTCCTTGTCAACCCATGTTGGACTTTTCAATTGTCAAGACTCAAGCTTGGACTTTCCCTTGCCAAGTGTCTCACTTGGACTTTCCATCATATGGTCAATCTCATGTCAACCATATAGTCAAACCATCGTCAAACATCAAAATATTACTCGAGTCAAACTCGAGTCCGGTCAATCATGACCCGGGTCGATTGCACCAATAATCTCCCTAAAACATTGTCAAACATCAAAATACTACTCGAGTCCAATTCGAGTCTGGTCAATCGTGACCTGGGCCGATTGCATCAACAATCTCCCCCTTTTTGATGTTTGACAAAAACTACAAAATCATTGAGTTAGGCTACCTAACTCAAATCTCCTTACCAATTCTCTCAAATTGGTAATCTCATTAATTCTCCCCCTTTTTGACATACATAAAAATGATTCTCTCTAAGAAGGTCAATGTCTCATATCCCAATGAGATCTTACAATATTCACCTTGGTCCAAAGACACCTAGGATGCCCTCACTCTTCCTAGTGATAAGTCTCATATCACTTAAGAGAGGCTTTCTATAAACTCTTCAAATTTCCAAATTGGGCATCTCACATTTCTATTTCTACCCTCATGAGGAAGAACACATCTATCATCCCATGATGGAGACCTCCCCCTAAAGGTTTGCTCCCCCTTGACCATTGCACCAACAATATCCTTAGAGAGTCCCTAAACCTATAGGAATACTAAACCATCAAAATTAAGGGCAAAAATTCAAACATGAACTCTCACACACCTTAAAATTGATATACACCCTAAACAACTCTCATAATCCATATCCAATGGATTTTCACCCTTTCCAATGCTTTTCAAAATATATCCTAGGATTATAAGCAGTTAGGGTAACATAACATAGCTGAAACATGGGCTAAACATTCTTGTTAACCCAAAATCAGCTCTGGCAGTCGACATTTACAGTCACCAGTTATAGTATACGGAAAAAAAAAAAGATTAACCCGTTAATTAATTAGGATTAATTAGGCTTAATTAGTGAGATAATGGGTTAATTAATTAGTGGGCTGAAATTGGGCTTGATCTGTAATTTGGCTTGGGCTGAAATCGGGCTTGATCTGCAATTGGATTTGGGCTGAAATCGGGCTTGATCTGCAATTGGATTTGGACTGAAATCGGGTTTGATCTGCAATTGGATTTGGGCTGAACTCGGATTGAATCTGACTTGGGTTAAGTGGCTGAACCGGCTGGGCTGAATCCAAACGGATTGGGTTTGGGATGGGCTGGGTTAGCCAGATCAGGTCGAACGACTTTTAAAAGGCCACCGAACGAATCAAAGCCTTCGCGATCCCCATTTCGTCTTCTCTGCGACATTTCTCTGTTCCGCGCGGCGTCCGTCACCGACCTCCACTCGTCGGCGTCCGGGGCAAGCAGTTCGACGACGCCCCACTGGATTAATCTCCGGCCGGGGATTAGGGGGTTCTCGCCTGGAAAGAAATCGCGGCGACACTCCCGACATGGCGCGTTGCGGCTGAGCGCCAATCGAGGTAATCAGTCTATCTAGGGCTAGATTTCCACCGAGGACTTCTTAGATCTACTGTATTTGATCGGATGTTGGCATTACCCCGGCAGATTGGGGATTTCATTCGATCGGTGCTTGCGGAGGTTACCTTCCGTCGGTAGATTTTGGGAGTGCTGAGCTCGTGGTGAGCTTGGATCGGTTTCGGTGAGCAGGAGGAGTAGAGTTGGAGGAATCCTCGGTGTGGTAAGTCGATCAATTTTTCTTTCTCTGTGCGGTATGAATTGGTCGATTTATGCTATAGATTTGGGAATCGGAATTGTGGGGTGGGGTGTTTACGGTAATTGTTTTGATAAGGCTGTGATTGGAGTGGTAGGTTTTGATTCGGAGTTGATTTGGGTTCTGTTATTGCCAGTTGATTTCGCAGTCGGTGTGCGTGTGTGGAAGAGAAGCTGCAGTAGGTAATCCGATGCTGGAGCTGCCGACGATGGATTGGAGGTGTTCTGTATGGTGTCGGTAGTGTGTGGAAGGAGAGGTTATGATGGAACCGTGTCCGATTGATGTTGTGGATTAGTTGTGGATCGTTTGCGCTGGTACATAGCTGGGAGTTGCTATAGAGGATGAAGCTACCATGGCAGTGAAGAGGGTAAGTGTAAATTGATAGTATGCAGTGATTTGGGGATTTAGGTTAGTCTAGATTGTGGGGAGTATGATTTAGATCTATATAAATTTTAAATGATCTATGTAGTATGTCGGAGTGGTTAAAATGTCTCGGGGAAAAGAATACGAATATAAAATGAATTAGTATGTGGTCCGTATAATTATTGGAGTTTTGTGCTTAATCCTAATTTGTTATTATTGTGCAGGTTTGGGATAAGCAGTCCACTAGTGAGGATTATTCGAGCCTCGTGATCGTGTGGGTAATATCTACCTGGTCCGGTAGTTTGATCAATTCCAGTGCATGATCTTGGATGTATGTTTATACTTGTTTACCTTAAATCCACTCTTATTTAATCATATGCTTGTACTGCCTTTGACCTTGAGATATATACTCTGTTACGTCATTGATTATCTAGCATGGATAGGAACCGAAACCCTATTATGTGTTAGCCGACAGAGGTTCAAGAAAATACCGTGGTTAGGGTTATCTTTATGACCTCGGATCCGGGTTCTTGGGTTGCATCACTAGGTTAGGTGATGAGTCCGTACCGTACACCTATTAGTGGGTTATCTTGACGGATCTATTTATCCGCATAGGTAAATAGGTAGTGATTTCCCGTACATGGTTGACTTTAGTTGACTAGGTCTCCCCGTGAGTTAGGAGTGTTGCGAGGATTTGTCGTGAACTATGCATCATTACATTGCATGCATGCTTGACGGGTCTCCCTTATGGATGAGACGGTCGTCGGTCATCCCGCCTCCCGCCACTCGGGTAGTGGTAGCAGGTTGAGGCGAGCATTAGATGTGCGCTCGACCACTATATATACGGTGGTAGTGGAGATGCGACCGCCACCGAGGCAGTGGTGCTAGCACTCACCCACTATAGACGGTGGTCAGTGTGACGGCGCGTCTCTGTGCGGCGCTTGTTCTACTCATGGGTAGGGACAGCGGCTTGCAGCAGGGACCCTAGAGTAGTTAGCTCTTTACGCTTATACGCTACTCACCATACTACCCAACTCGGCCACTCGAGAGTAGTGGTAGCTAGAGTCGGACTAGTTGTCATTTGCGTCGGCACCCGCCACTCGGGTCGTGGTTGATGGTCCGCAGACATCTACCATGCATGCATCATTGATATATATGTATGCATGTATTTGATATATGTTTTACATTGAGATGTGATTTGATTGCGATATGATCAGACATCATGCTACATGCCTTTTGCATATTTTATATACCATGTATTGAGCATGAGTGTGGACTATTTGGATTATGTCATGATATACGCTCAGATGTTATAGATCATATGGAGGATGGCCGTCAGTGTACATTACTTTATGTCAGTTGATCAGTTCAGTTTATGCTATGAGTAGGACATATCTGTGATTACTGATTACTATGCTTAGTATTGTATGTCTGTTGGACTCATGTTGCATACCTGTAGATCTTCACATGTATACCTGTAGATCTCTTTACCCTGTATGTTGTTCATGCACTTCTATATATTACCCCTGAGTTTTATACTCACCACCTTGGACCCTGGGTTTCCTGTCGCCCAGGTAGTAGATAGAAGACTTCGGCTTGGACTTGGAGCATTGCCACCTGATCCCATCCCGCCGTTTTTCCGAGGGTTTTTGCTTCCCATCGCATGTATCTTCATATGGACTCTTATTGTTTTGGAGATCATGTTGTATGTTTCTCTTTTGATATTCAGTATAGATTTTATTCTAGTATGGACGGATATACCGATGTACTTATGTTGACGAGTTTGTATTTCCATGTGTTTGGCTTCCGCTATTGATGTTATACGTTTTTGCTGTGTTGTTATACATTTTCGATATGTGTTATACTGGCTGCGACTTTGTACCGTATTGGAATTGTCATAAGGGGGTGCCGTCCGTTGGCCGGACAGAGTCTACCTCGGGGCGTGACCCTTTTTATTATGCGATCCCGGCGCTATTGGCGGTCGACGCCTATTGGTCGACGGCCAAGTCGCCATTAACTTTGGCGTTACTCACCTGGTCTTCCCACCCCTGGAAGTGGGTTTTTGCCTTCCCCAGGATTCGAACTCTAGACCTCCAGGCTAAGTACTAAAGTTTATGAATCCTGGTAACCAGTGATCGGGATCGGTTGCGAATCGTAAACTTTTAACTGGAAGTCTAAGATAAATCTGAGAAAAAAACTCATAAATTTTGAAAAATCATAAATAATTATATATAATACGAAAAATTATGAAAATTCATATGTATAATACTTATGACAAATACAATGGGTGAAAAATATTTGAAAAATAATTTACTCACAAAATAGTGAAATTGATACAAAGTTCAAAAATAAAAAAAGCTTCAATATTTTGAGCTCTCTTTGTATCAACATCATCAATGGTGACTTCTATCAAAAGATAGACTACACCAAGATTTTCTAAAATATTTTTGAAATATTTTTAAAAACCTATATTAGATCATAATCAATGGGCTCATGACTTACACATTAGCTTTCCTCATGATCCACACATTGTTAAGATGACTTGCACCTTGAACTTAACTCATTTCCTAGCATCTCACATGTGTCTAGGGTGTATGAAAATACATACAAATCAATTTGATGGGAGATGTGGGTTTTGTTCATCCTAATCTAAGGTCTTCATGCATTTTCTAATGCAACACTACTTGATTCCCTTATACATGAGACTTCAAGTCATGTCATAGTCTTTAAATCAATTTTAATTACCTTAAATGTATGAGATATGATCATGACATTTAATGATAGTATAAATAAGCATGTGTCAATGATCATGATATCATGACATATGATTAAATCTAAATATACATGACATAAATCAAAGCATGATCATGATATATAAATGATAAAAATAAACATTATGTCACGACATGGTATATGACAAATAAAATGTATAGGTATAATAATACCTAAATTTTAATATTAATTGTCATTGGTTATTACTAAGTTCATTTTTTCATATAATTAATTGTCCCCCAAGTGTGCCAAAAATCTAAAATGACAAACCATGACCTCTAGACCTAATTTGTGTCAATTTGATTGATTTTTCATAATTCTTAAAATATATTGGCACATCCTAAAACATTTCCAAGGTATCCATAACCTTGAAAATGACCTAAAGTGTCACCTTTACCATGGTTAGGTTAACTACCCATCCATTTAAAGTTGACATAACGTAATCCATTTAGTGTGAGTCGATCACGCTCCTAGGAACCCAAAACCTATTTGAGCTCCTTGGATTAACTAGGTATTCCTTAGGGATAACTTTCTGAGATACCCTCCTAATGACCCTTCTAGGCTTGGTAGCCTTGGTCATTTGGGTCTTGCCTAGGTTAACTCTAGGGGTGACTCCCCTTGTAACATTCTTAGTGGTCTCCCTAGGTTTCTTCTAAACCTTAGCCACTAGGCACCTACCACGGTCAACTCTAGAGATAGCTTCCCTTGTGACCTTGGTTTTCCTAGACCTAGTATTAGTTCCATAATCGAATGGAACATTGTGATAGATAGGCTTATCTACCTTAGACCTAGGCTTGTGGCTCAAGGCTTTCTTGTCCATAGATAAGTCTTGCCTCCTACACCCTAGGTTTTGACTATTTGACCCTTTAATTGAATTTTGCATCTTTCTAAGGGTCTTTTCCAACTTCTCAAGCCTTGACCTCAAGGCTTAATTCTCTAACTCTAATTGCCCAATTTTTGAATTTAAATTTAGTCTTTGGGCATTGTTTCATTTCTTAGGCATATGCTTACCCTTTTTAGGGTTAATGTCTAAATAGTTTTCTATCATTTTAATGGACTCCCTAGCTAAAATGGGTCTAGAGTTATTGTTCCTAGATTTGTCCTTAGACACATTAATATGTTTAGCACCTAAACAATAAAATCTATTATTTCTACTAGCATGTTTTTCATGAGCAATGGCAAGAGTACTAAAAGCATGCTTTTTAACCCTAGAACTTGAAAGTGCATTAATAAATTTTACTTTAGGGTTTGCCTTAGAGGCTCCTCCTACATGTGTTGCTTCTTCTTGTCCTTTCTTCCTCTCTCTAGGGCATTGACTTCTATAATTCCCCGATTGTTGGCATTTGAAGCACACTACGTGCTTCTTGCTCTTCTTAATTGGGGCACCGACATCCTTGACCTTTGGTGTCGATTGAGCCTTTTTGACCTCCTTCAGACACTTGCTCTTGTAGTGTCCGACTTCCCTACACTCAAAGCATATGATATGAATTTTATTTTTAAACAAAATGCTTGAGTTACCTAGGTCAATGGTGGGAATCAGAGTCGGTTCTTCATCTCCTCGACCGAAGGTAGATGACTCTTCTTGCTCTTGCTCCGGCATGGAAGATGACCTAACTTCCTCCCCCTAAATCCTGGAGGTGGAGATTTCTTCTACTTTTACCTCTTCTTCCACCGATTCCGATCCGGATGTTGATTCTCTATCAACTTTCAAATCCTCACTTTCTTGTGAGGATGAGTTTTCTTCTTTGGCCTCTCTTTCTACTTGAGCCATGAATGGTTCTTCATGGAGCTTGATCAATTTTTTCCATAGCTCCTTGGCATCATGAAATTCACCTAACCTAGACACAATATCATTAAGTAACGAATTTAATATCAATTGTGTTTTCTTATTGTTTCTTTCGAAGACTTGGACTTACTCTTCGGTCCATCTTTTCCTCTTGAGGTATCCACCTTTTGGACCTCTTGGAAGTTTGAATCCATCTTGTATGATGAACCATTACTCGATGTCCATCATCAAGAAATTCTCCATCCATGCTCTCCATTGCTCAAACCATTCTTGTCCATAAAAGGTATATGAGATCGGAGTGTTGATGTCTCATCCTAGTCTTTCTTCAAATTCCATCTTCTTCTTCATCCTCTAGCGGTTCTCCCTTGGCGGTTAGTCCAAAAGAAGAGCAGCCTCACTCTAATGCCACTTGTTGGGTAATTGATCGTCACTAGAGGGGGGTGAATAGCGTTTCGACATTGCGTGATGGAATTCATTCATGTGCTTGCCTATGATTGTTAGTATGCAGCAGAATATAGAAAAAATACACACAAATACATAAGACAAAATACAAAATACATAAAGATATAATATAGTTCGGAATCTTAAGGTTCCTACTCTACGGGTTGGGCTCGAATGAGCCCTAGCGATGCAAATACTACCACTGAACCAATAAACTCCTTCTCGACAACAAGTCAGAGGCGAAGAAATCTCATACAAGGATTACAAAAGTAATACTATTGGTGTAATCAACCTAGGTCATGATTGACCGAACTCGAGTTTGACTTGAGTAGTGTTTTAATGTTTGACATTGATGTTTGACAAATATTTTGGGGAGATTGTTGGTGCAATCGACTCGGGTCATGATTGATCGGACTCGAGTTTGACTCGAGGGGTATTTTGATGGTTGACTAGGGTTGACCATGTGATGAAGAAAGTCCAAGTCATGGGTACTTGGCATGAAAAGTCCAAGTGGGACACTTGGCATTTGGGAAAGTCCAAGTCTTGTGTACTTGGCATGAAAAGTCCAAACATAGGTCTTGGCAAGGGAAAGACCAAGCTTGAGTCTTGGCAATTGGAAAGTCCAACATGGAGTTCGCATGGAAAGTCCAAGGGTATAGTCTTGGCAACGCAAGTCCGAGGGTGTAGTCTTGACGGTGAAAGTCCAAGTCATGAGTACTTGGCAATTGAGAAGTCCAAGGGGAATATTAGCAGTGTAAAGTCCAAGGGTGGAGTCTTGGTAGCATAAGTCCAACAGTTGACGGCATAAAGTCCAAGCGTGGTTTTGGCAATGTAAGTCCAATATGCCTTGGCGGTGTAGACAATGTTAGCATGACAATAGCCGATGGAAGCACCTGAAGGCTAGCGTATGGATTAACAAGTCATGGATGACTTGGAGGGATCTAATAGGTGCAAGGCTGACGGAGGTGGCTAGAAGGCTTAGGTCTAGACTAAGGGTGATGTAGCAAGTATGGGGGCACCATACTTAGGGTTAAATCTCATGTTTGAGGTTATCGATTGACCGGAGCTTTATACCGGTCGGATGGCCAAGTGTGACACTTAGCAACCGAGTCGACACTCAGCAGTCGACTGGAATTATGACCAGTTTAACTGCTGTGAGTCAACTAGTGTTCGACTGCGGTTTAGGGCCAAAAAAGCCTTGGCAGTCGACTGCTCATTGGAGCAGTCGACTGATGGTTTGATGTCGCGAGCACAGAACGCTCCGTAGCCGACTGGGCAATCGACTATGGGCACTAACAGTCGGCTGCCAATGTTGGCAGTCGACTGATGAGAGTCCCGTTGGACTTTTTTCCAGCGTGGATCGAACCATTGTCTCACAACAATAGTGTTGGCAGTCGAGCTAGGGATTTTGGCAGTCAAGTGCTAGGCGGAAATTCAGCCCGATGCAGGTTAAAAGGAGTTGTTCGTGGGAGATTTCACCATTGGTTGTTTGGGAGCTTTCTTAAGGCGATTTGAAGGTGAAGTGCAGGTGCATTTCAGGGTCCTTCAAGCTCATCCAAGCAACTAACAAGCAAGCGCTCAAAACCCTAGTTTGTAAAGTGTTCTTCACATTTCACTTTGTATTTGCTTGTATTTGTTTCTTATTGTTGTAAGAATACTTTTACAAGGTTTCTCCGTCTCCGATTTATTATCGAGAAGGAGTATTTTGATTAGTGGTATTGCTTGCATCGCTAAAGCTCGTTTGAGCTAAATTCGTGGAGTATGAACCATACGGTTCTGAACCACGTTATATCTCGTGTTGTGCTTGTGCATTTTGGTTATTTGTATTTGTTGTTATTATTATTCCGCTGTGTATAATAAGTTTTGTAGCAAGCACGATTGAATTCCATCATCCGATGACGAAACGCTATTCATCCCCCCCTCTAGCGGACACACAGGTCCTAACAAGTGGTATCAGAGCTTTGAGCTCTTCTACGGACTAACACCCGGGAGCAAAAGTACTAGAGGGCAAGATGGAATTTGAAGAGAAATTAGGATAGGACGTCAACACCCCAATTCCATACAATTTCTATGGACGAGAAGGCTTCAACCAATGGAAGGCAAGAATTGAAGACTTCTTGATGATGAGACACCTTGAGGAATGGGTCGTATTAATGGAAGGATTCCAATATCCAAGAGGGTCAAAGGGAGGATTCCTCAAGATGAAGAAGTGGACCGAGGAACAAATTCAAGAATTCGAGAAAAACACAAAGGTAATAAAATTCTTGGTTGATTTGATTCCTAACGACATTGTGTGTAGGTTAGGTAATTATATGCATGTTAAGGAGCTATGAAGCCAAGTGGCAAGATTCCATGAGAACCCTCAACTGGTCCAAGAAGACGAAGAAGAAGAGGAATGTTCATCGGCTTAATCGGAGGAGGCCGAAGAAACTAGTTCATCCTCACAAGAAAGTGAGGAGTCGGAAGTTGAGAAAGAGTCGACATTATCCGAATCGGTAGAGGAGGTTGAATTGGAAGAAGCCTCCACCTTTAGGATTGAGGGGGAGGATATTAGACCACCGGAGCCGGAGCAAGGTCAAGAAATGGTTTCAACCTCCGAATGAGATGAAGAATCAACTCCGACCACTACCAATAACCTAGGTAACTCAAGCACATCAATCAATAATAAAAATCATATTATGTGTTTTGAGTGTAGGGAACAAGGACACTACAAGATCAAGTGTCCTAAGAAAGTCAAGAAAAGTCAATCGGTGCCAAAAGCTAAGGATGCCGGTGTCCCCACCAAGAAGAGCAAGGAGCACGTGGTGTGCTTCAAATGCAACCCAAAGGGGCATTATAGGAGTCAATGTCCTAGGGGGAGAAAGAAGGGTCGAGAAGGATCTACACATGTAGGGGGAGCCTCTAAGGCAAACCCTAAGGTAATCTTTAATTTTGCTCCTTCCTTAATTAATAAGCAAAAGCATACTAGGAATAATGTTAATACTCTTGCTATTGTTCATAAAGAGCATGCTAAAAATAGGTTATTTTGTTTAGGGGCTAAACATGTAAATCTTAGAAATAAGGAAAAATTTGGGACTAATGTCTATAAGAAAATTTTACCTAAGGCAAGTATTAGGAAAATAGAAGATCACCTAGGGATCAATCATAAATGGACTCGACATATGCCTAGAAAGAACAACTCTACTCAAAGAAATAATGGACCCACAAAATTAGAAAAATTAGAGTTAGATAACCAAGCCTTGAGATGAAGGCTTGAAAAACTTGAAAAGACCCTTGCAAGGATGCAAAATTCAATTAAAGGGTCAAATTGTCAAAATCTAGGTACTAGGGAGCAAGAACCATCCAAGGGCAAGCTTAAGCCCAAAATGACTTATCATAGTGTTCCATTCGATTATGGAACACAACCTAGGTCTAGAAAAATCAAGGTCAATAGGAAAGTCATCCCTAAGGTTGACCAAGGTAGATGCCTAGTGGTTAGGGTTTCAAGGAAACCTAGGGAAGCCACTAAGAATGTTACAAGGGGAGTTACCCCTAGAGCTAACCTAGGCAAGACCACAATGACCAAGGCTACCAAACCTAGAAGGGTCATTAAGAGGGTATCTAGGGAGGTCATCCCTAAGGAATACCTATTAAACCCAAGGAGCTCCAATAGGTATTGGATTCCTAGGAGCGTGATCGATTCACGCTAAATGAGTTAGGTTGTGTCAACTTCAAATGGATGGGTAGTTAACCTAACCATGGCAAAGGTGACACTTTAGGTCATTTTCAAGGTTATGGGTATCTTGGAAATGTGTTTTGATTATAATTCTGAAAGTTTTTAGGATGTGTCAATATATTTTAAAGATTATGAAAAATCAATCAAATTGGCACAAACTAATTTTAGAGGTCATGATATGTCATTTTGGGTTTTTGACGCACTTGGGGGCTTAGTAGTAATATGACAAAATGAATTTAATTCTAACAAATGGAAATAAATATTATAATTTAGGTATTATATACCTTTACATTTTATTTGTCATGTCTTGATTGTCATATTCCATGTCATGACATCATATTTATTTAAATCATATAAATGTCATGATTATGCTTAGGGTTTATCTTTTAATGTAATGTATGTTTAGATTAAATCATATGTCATGACATCATGATCATTGGCTATGCTTATTTATGTTATCTTTTATGTCATGATCAAATAGTGTTGTCTTAGAAAAATACATGAAATCCTAGATTAAGATGAACAAAACTCACATCTCATATCAAATTGGTATGTGTGTATTTTCAAACACCCTAGACACATGTGAGATGCTAGGAAATGAGTTAAGTTCAAGGTGCATAGTTCTTGCATATAGATTACCTCAAACTCACTTTTATACCATGGATGAATCATAAGGAAAACTTATGTACAAGTCATGTGCATTAAGCTCATAGATCATGATTCAATATAAGGTTTTTAAAACATTTTAAAATCACTTTGAAAAATCCTAGTGCAACCTATCTTTTGATAGAAGTCACCATTGATAGAGTTGATACAAAGTGAGCCCAAAACAATGAAGTTTTTCTCACTTTTGAACTTTGTATCAAACTCACTATTTTATGAGTAAATTATTTTTCAAATATTTTTCACCCATTGTATTTGGTATAAGTATTATACGTATGAAGTTTCATGATTTTTCAAAATACGTATAATTACTTATGTATTATCAAAATTCATTCTGAAAGCTAAAAATTATATTTTCTGATTTCGATTGATTACCATTGTTGGCGATCGATTAGCGTCACAACGATCAGAGAGTCGAACATGATTTCGAGTAAACAAGGATGTTTAGCTCATGTTTCAGCTATGTTAGGGTTCCCTGACTGATCCTAACCCTAGGATATGCTTTAAAAAGTATTAGAAAGGGTGAAAATTCATTGGATATGGATTAGGAGAGTTATTTAGGGTGTGTATCAATTTAAGGTGAGTGAAAGTGAAAGTTTGAACTTTTAACTTTAATTTTAATGGTTTAGAGTGTCTATAGGCTTAGGGACTTCCCACGAACATTTTTAGTGCAATGGTCAAGGGGGAGCAAGCCTTTAGGGGGAGGTTATCCAACTTGGGATGATGGATGTATATTCTTCCTTGTAAGGGGGAGAATGTGGAGAATTTTGGAGAAGTTAGAATTGCCTCTCTTAAGTGATATGAGACTTATCACTAGGAAGAGTGAAGACATCCTAGGTGTTTTTAGACCAAGAGAGAGATTATAAGATCTCATTGGGATATGAGACATTGACCTCTTTGGGGAGAACCTTTTTGATGTATGTTAAAAAGGGGGAGAATTGACACGGAAAAATTATGAGATTACCAATTTGGGATAATTGGTAAGAAGATTTGAGTTAGGGTTTAGGCCTAACTCAAAGGTGTTTGGTTTTTGTCGAACATCAAAAAGGGAGAGATTGTTGGTGCAATCGGCCCAGGTCACGATTGACCGGACTCGAGTTTGACTCGAGTAATATTTTGATGTTTGACAAATATTTTGGGGAGATTGTTGGTGCAATCGACCCGGGTCATGATTGATCGGACTCGAGTTTGACTCAAGGGATATTTTGATGTTTGACTAGGGTTGACCATGTGATGAAGAAAGTCTAAGTCATGGGTATTTGGCATGGAAAGTCCAAGTGGGACACTTGACATTTAGGAAAGTCCAAGTCTTGTGTACTTGACATGAAAAGTCCAAGCATGGGTCTTGGCAAGAGAAAGTCCAAGCTTGAGTTTTGGCAATTGGAAAGTCCAACATGGAGTTGGCATGGAAAGTATAAGGGTGTAGTCTTGGTCATGTAAGTCCAAGGGTGTAGTCTTGGCTGTGAAAGTCCAAGTCATGGGTACTTGGCAATTGAAAAATCCAAAGGGAATATTGGCGGCGTAAAGTCCAAGGGTGGAGTCTTTACAGCATAAGTTCAATGATTGGCGGCATAAAGTTCAAGCGTGGTCTTGGCAGTATAAGTCCAATGTGCCTTGGCGGTGTAGACACCATTAGCATGACAATAGCCGATGGAAACATCTAAAGGCTAGCGTATGGATGACTTAGAGGGATCCAATAGGCGTGAAGCTGACGGAGGTGGCTAGAAGGCTTAGGTCTAGGCTAAGGGTGGTCTAGCAAGTATGGGGGCACCATACTTGGGGTTAAACCTTATGTTTGAGGTTATCGGTTGACCGGAGCTTTATACCGGTCGGATGGTCAAGTGTTTGACACTTGGCAACCGAGTCGACATTCAACAGTCGACTGGAATTATGACCAGTTCGACTACTGTGAGTCGACTAGTGCTCGACTGCGGTTTATGGCCGAAAAAGCCTTGGCAGACGACTGCCCATTGGAGAAGTCGACTGATGGTTTGATGTCGCGAGCACAGAACGCTCCGTAGTCGACTGGGCAATCAGTTACAGGCATTGGCAATCGACTACCAATGTTAGCAGTCGACTGATGAGAGTCTCATTGGACTTTTTCCAGCGTGGATCGAACCATTGTCTTACAATAACAGTGTTGGCAGTCGAACTGGGGATTTTGATAGTAGAGTACCAAGTGAAAATCCAGCCCCATGCAGGTTAAAAGGAGTTGTTCGTGGGAGATTTCATCATTGGTTCTTTGGGAGCTTTCTTGAGGCAATTTGAAGGCGAAGTGCAGGTGCATTTCAGGATCATTCAAGCTCATCCAAGCAACCAACAAGCAAGCACTCAAAACCTAGTTTGTAAAGTGTTCTTTACATTTCACTTTATATTTGCTTATATTTGCTTCTTATTATTGTAAGAATACTTTACGAGGTTTCTCCGCCTCTGACTTGTTGTCGAGAAGGAGTATTTCGATTAGTGGTGTTGCTTGCATCGCTAGAGCTCGTTTGAGCTCAATCCATGGAGTATGAACCATACGGTTCCGAACCACATTATATCTCGTGTTGTGCTTGTGCATTTTGATTATTTGTATGTATTGTTATTATTATTCCACTGCGTATAACAAGTTTTATAGCAAGCACGATCGAATTTCATCATCCGACGACGAAACGTTATTCACCCCCCCCCCCCTCTAGTGGGCTCACAGGTCCTAACAAATACAAGGTAAAAACAAATAAATACAAAATGAATACAACAATCTATATAAAGAAAAACTTTACAATTGCTCTTTTGAATGCTTACTTGTTGATCGCTTTGGACTAACCTTGAAGGTCTGGAATGCAGCAGTAATTTCCCTCCAAATCGTCCCAGAAAATCGCTTACAAATCCTCCCATCCGAGCTACTCTTATAACCTGCGTCGAGTTGGATTTGCGCCTAGCAGTCGACTGTCGAAAGACCTTAGTCGACTGTCAACAGTACTGTTGTGAGACAACGGCTTAATCCACATCGGTATCCAAGCCAGTTGCTACACTCATTGTCATAACCTATCATTATCGAGGCCATACCGTACCGACCCGATATCGAGCATTCTACTCCCACAACCCACCAACCAATGATCATCATCCATGGCGTACCGATCGCTCAATCCATCACCAATGCCAATGCCGACGATCGATTGCTAGGCTATTTTACGCCATCGAACACGATCAAGTCCGGCGGTTGATGGCGTAATTCTAGTCGACTGTTGCAAGTCGACTCGGGTGTTAAGTGTCAAAACACTTGACCAGTCGACTGGTCCAAAGTCTTAGTCGACTGTTAATCTCAAACATGAGGTTTAACCCCAAGTATGATGTCCTCATACTTGCTAGACCACCCTTATCCTAGATCTAAGCCTTCTAGCCACCTCCATCAGCCTCACGCCTATCAGATCCCTCCAAGTCATCCATGACTTGTTCATCCATACGCTAGCCTTCAGGTGCTTCCATCGCTATTGTCATGCTAAGCTGATATACACTGCCAAGGCACATTGGGCTTACGTTGCCAAGACTACTGTTTGGATTTTATGCCACCAACCATTGAACTTATGCTGTCAGGACTCCACCCTTAGACTTTACGCCGCCAATATCACCCCTTGGACTTCTCTTCCTAACTCATGTTGGACTTTCCATTTGCTAAGACTCAAGCTTGGACTTTCCCTTGCCAAGACCCATGCTTGGACTTTCCTTGCCAACCCATGTTGGACTTTTCAATTACCAAGACTCAAGCTTGAACTTTCCCTTGTCAAGTGTCCCACTTGAATTTTCCATCATATGGTCAATCATATAGTCAAACAATGGTCAAATCATCGTCAAACATCCAAATATCACTCGAGTCAAACTCGAGTTATGTTAATCATGATCCGAGTCGATTGCACCAACAATCTCCCCAAAATATTATCAAACATCAAAACACTATTCGAGTCTGGTAAATCGTGACTTAGGTCGATTGGACCAACAAATTAGAGTATACAAAAAAAAATAGAATACTTTATCAAATATTCTCTTATTTTTTCCTTTTAACTTCTTTTATATTTTGTTGAGGTGTATGTGTGGTAGAAGAAGATTGTGATGATAAAAAACGTATCTTGTTAATATTAGAATATTGGTCAAAAAACTTATACAATTTTATTTTCACATGTTCTATCTTGTGATATTTCTCAATCTGCAGGTCAACCCGAGCCCATGACGGGCCGACCTATCTAAACTCGCAACCCGCACGGGTCGATCTGTTTAGGCCCGTCAAAATGACAAGTTGGTAAAATTTCAACCAAACTCATTTAAATTATTTGACAATGCGGGTCAATCCGACAGGCACAACCCAACTTAACAGCTCTACCGGTGATCGAAATAATTTTAGGTTACTAATCATTATTAATTTACTTTTGATAGAAAAATAAATTTATGATATTATTTCGATCACTAAATTAGTGACCGAATTAATTTTCAATCGTTAATTATTATTAGTGAAAAAATAAATTAATAATAGTTAGTGTTGAATATTATTTTGACTATTATTTAGTAACTAAAAATTATTTCAGTCACTAATTTAGTGACAGAAAATTATTTTCGATCACTAACCATTATTGATTAATTTTCGAAGGGAAGAATAAATTAATAATGGTCAGTGATCGAATATTATTTCGATTATTAAATTAGTGATCCAAATAAATTTCGATCACTAAATTAATGGTCTAAATAATATTCGGTTATTAATCATTATTAATTTATTTAATTTATTTTTTTATCGAAAATAAATTAATAATGATTAATGATCGAAAATTATTTTTGTTACTAATTTAGTGATCGTAAATTATTTTGATCACTAATTTAGTGATGGAAAATTATTTCCGTCACTATTTTAGTGACAAAAATATTAAATCTATTGCTAATTAATGATTGATTTAATATTTCATTATTAATTAGCGATGAATTTAATATTCCATAATTAATTAGTGATCGATTAAATATTGGATCACTAAATTAATATTCGAATCACTATTCTATATCACTAATTTATTTATTTTTTATAATGGATATTTTCAAATAAGCGTAACTTTTTAACATTGTGTTAGATTAGATTTGGATACCTACCTAAATTAAATAGCTTACCCCTAATCTTAGTGGCATTTAATATTTTAAGATAACTTTTTTTAAAAAAAAATATCATGTAAATCTTTATCATTCTGTAGGAAAAGGAATTTTAAAAAGAGAATTCTTTCCTAAAAAAATATAAGATAGATTCAAATAAAATTAAATTTAAGACAGTTTCAATCTAATAATTTGTATTTCATAAAAATTAAAATTAGAAAGAATCATTACACGTAGCTACATAAACGAAACGGATAGTTTGTCTATTTATACCGCGCGCGGCTCCAAATCGCCGTGGAAGCTTCTGTTTCGTTTGTAGCGACTCAAACCGCCGCCGCTATTTAAGTCATTAAACCCGCTTTATTCTTCGTTTCTCTTCTTTGTTACCTAACCCTAATTTCTCGCTCTCCCTTTCCACCGATTCTATGCCTGACGAAATCGTCCCGTTCTCGCTCTCCCTTTCCACCGATTCTATGCCTGACGAAATCGTCCCGGCCGATTCTAACCTCCTCTCTCCTCCGGTACGGCCGTCTCCTCCCCTGGCGCTCACCGAGGCCGGGAGAATCGCGCCGCAAACTACCTCCGTTGCCAACGCTCGCGTACCGGTTAACACCAACCGATGCGGGAGCATCGGCAATAATGCCGTCGGAGACAATGTCAAGGCTCCGGCTTGGAACTTAAGGCCCGGCGGCGCGAACGAGGCGGGTTGGGTTTTGGGTGCGCAGTCATGGCCCGCGCTGTCTGAGTCTTTGCCAGGGTCTTTCGTTAGACCTTCACTTTCGGACTCGGCAAAGGAGCTCCCGCTAGCATCGTCGTCGACTGCTCCCTTGGTGCGATTTCATTCTCTATGTTTGTTTGTTTGTTAATGGAAAAAAAAAAGAAAAAAGAAGAGTTTTTGCGATTCTGTGAACGGAAGAATGGATATTGTTGCAGTAGAATTATGCATTTCACGCAGGTGAGACGCGATCATGTCGTCGTCAATGATATACCTCGATTCGATTCTGCTATAAATCTATTTCTTCCGAAATCAGGATGCTTAGCTCCTGAAACCCCAAAACAAACTCTATTTTGATACAGTGTGGCGGCGACGCTAGCAGCAGCTCGTCGTCTAATAACGCTCCCAGAGCGCCTGTACGAGCTCCTATTTCCCCGGAGGCGCCTCCGTTGCACGAACATCGGAGGAGTGATCGTTTCGTGCCACCATCTCATACGGGTGCCATTCACCGCCGAGGTAATAACACTTACAGCAGCCAGCAGCGAGGAAATCGAAGTTGGGATGCTCATAACGGACACTATAGGAATCAGCGCCATGACGAGGGACGTAGTTACGGTGGGCACAACCCTCGAGGCCCTGGCCATGATCTATACACACGGATGCCGTTGCCCCGGCTGCCGGGGCTGGTGGAACAGCCATTCCTTCCCCCGCCAACAAGTGCATGGGTGCCATATGTTTACATGCCACCGCGTGCCCAGGCCCAGCCTCCTGTAAGTCTCATTGGCTACAACGGTATGGAAGCTTCCCTCTGGTTAATTCTCTCTTATTTTTTGGCTTTTGTCAGAGTTGATTAATTTTTAGTTTCTGATGATCTTTATGACCTTCTAATTCAGGCGGTGTCCCTGCATACAATGCCCAATTTGTTCCATACCTTGATACGTACACGAGAGTGCCACTCGACACTTATCGAATGCCTTTCAGCAATCCTCAACGGCCGCCTGTGGCTTCTTCCGCAATCAGGATTCGTTCTCCTCCGGTCGACGATCAGCAACTGAGCCTCAAGAGGCAGATCGAATACTATTTCAGGTACTATATATATAATCTCTGCAAGGTCTTTTATCTGCAGTTTCAATTTCTATATATGTTCTAATTAATGATCTTGTTTTTGCAGCGTGGATAATCTCTGCACAGACATTTTTCTGCGCAGTAAGATGGACGATCATGGTTGGGTTCCCATCTCATTGATCGCTACGTTCAATCGGGTTAGTTGCTTTTGGTTAATGCCTTGTGAGGAAGAGGAGCAATCCATGTTCAATAAATTTAACTGCCTCAGCTTCCTACCATATCACAATATACATATTTCGGCTTTTGCTGTACCTTAATTACGTCCATTTAATTTTTTGTGATCATGCTGATCATTTGTGACTTACCATGTGCAGATCAAAAGGGTGACCACGAGCACAACGGAGATATTGAATGCTTTAAGAGGTTCGACAGAACTTGACATACAGGTACAGGTACTACACCACCCTTTTTTTTTTTTTCCTCCTGATTGTTATTCCTAAATCCTGAATTTTAATCTGGAACCAGTAAGTAGCGTCATCTTTCATCATTTAAGTCCAGTACAAGATAAACTACTCTTATCTGCTATGTTTCTTAAATTTATGTTGTTCCTGCTATCATCTACAGGCAGGGAAAGTTAGACGTCGTAAGGATTGGACGAGATGGTTGCTTCCCTCGACCAAAAATGGCCATGGTTCCACACCTCGGTCGGCAACGAACCATGATGATTCAGTCATTCACCTCATGCAGGCTCTTGGATCAGAGGATTATTCCAGGCAGACGGCCATGAGTCGTACTCAAACTGAGGTACTTGATACTACTGGATCAGCATCTGGTAGCTGCGACGACCAGCAGGAGAAAGATCCATCCCAACTAGAAGAACTTTGCCACAGCGGGTCGGATCATGAAATTTGCAGTAGTGAGAAAAGCTGAGTTTGGAGGAATATGGCCGGAACTGAGATTCATGAATCCAGATACGGATGGACTGGTGGTTTTATTGTCCAGTCTAGTTCTTTGCTGTCGGGTGATCTAAATATAGACAGGGAAGAAAGTATAAAGGAGATGAAGATTGGTGATCATTTTTTTGTGTAAAAAAAAACATTCATTTTAATTTAGTATCAAGGCTTAGCTGCTATTGTTACTCGAGTGTAGTGTATGGTTCCGTTTAGATTCCTAAAGGTTGCACTTCTGTTTCCTACGCGTACTTGAAAAGGTTTCCTACGCGCTTGGAATTCAATGGCGACCAGTATTGATTTTGTTGACTTGTTTTTTTGCTATTGCTAATTAACACTCTGTTTACATGCTCATGGATCTCCTTTGGGTTGTACGTCTGCTCATCGATATTTTTTTTTTATCAGCATCAAATGGAAATCTTCCGTCCCATTAAACTGGAGCATAATCAATTTGGATTTATATAAATTTTTCATGGATTACAAAACTCAACCTCAGAGTCGCGTCACTCTTGGAAAATAAATCAGACAATAAAATATATATATTTTTATATTCGTCGTAAAATATATTCCAAAAAAAAATTGAACCGTGTTTGTATATGAAATACCTTTGCCGTTTCACTACTACACCGTACATACCTTTGGGGCAACCTCATAGATATTTTGTTAACAATTGAATCGGATAAAATTAAAATTCAAATAATCTCTATCGATCATCAAAGATAAATAAAAAATACATTCGTTGCTTTTTCATAATTTAATTTGAATTTCGCAATCGTATTATCCCTGAACGATAATCCAACATCAAAATCTTATTCTATTCACCGGATAAATTCTTAAATCCAAGACCATCCAAATAATTTTTTTTAAAATTCATCGTTGAACAATATCATAATAAAAAATCAAATTACATTTTCTAAAATACCTTTTCATTTTTGCACCTTTTCATTTTTGATGATGCAAAAGATTAAAATTTATCAATCAGTTCGCCCCCGAACCATCGTAAGAAAGATAAATCACTAGTAGACTGACTCGGACTAATATTAACTACATGAAGGACGATCTCTTTATTCTTTAGGAAAGGTGACCTCACGTAGCTATTAACATTATTCGGAACATAACTCCGTAAACCCTGCAAACAGGTCAAAACTTTTTTTGGGCCAATGAGGGTTAAAGAAATTCAACATATACCGTATGATAGATGACAAGCTCAAGGACAAAGAAATCCAATATTAGCAGAACTCTGCGCCGGATATAAGACACTAGCTAACTGGTGGAGTACAAATAAACAACAAAAACTGTTGAATCTTGGCGCCTGTAAACATGAACTTTTGCCCAGCGGCCGAAATGAAACAACTATTGTTCGAGTAAGCTGATTCTTAATGAACTGCTCTGTAGAAATATGACATTGCCCAAAAAAAGAAAAAAAAAAAAAGAAACAATGTCGGCGAAAAGGATTAGTACAAGCTGAAGCCAAAGAGCTGACTAATAAGAATAGCAAATCCCAAAGATATAGCCACTAGTGAAGCAGCCCATGTCAGTTTCTCTGTAATCTTAGGTACCCTCTCTTTCAGTGCTTCCGTGCATGAACCGATGAATACCGTGTAACTCCCCATCGCAAACACAGTGCCTACAAGGAACATGCATAGGAAGGCAGCACCAGCCAGTCGGGATGGAAGTGCTAGTGCCGGTAAGACCATCATGAGTGCATCCGGTTGCAGACCATGCACAATACCAGTTGCAAAAGTCGCAAATCCAATTTTTTTCTTCCCTGGGGAGCTAATATCCAGTGGCTCAGCAAGACACTCACCATTCTCAAGAGCAACACAAGGGGTGGGTACCTCAGAAGCCTCTCGTATTCCCATAGCACCTATGACTAGAAGAGTTAAACCGACAACTCTCGTTCCCCAGGTGCGAATGATCTCGATGTGTAAACGATCTTTGAGCAGAAGAAACAGCAATCCAAAGATCACTTGACCTGCATCATGACCGCAACCCCAAAGGGCTCCAACTATAGCACTCTCTATTCTTGTTCTTCCGATAGACAAGGGAGCTAAGGCAGCAAGATGGTCAGGACCAGATAATGTATGAAGGCAACCAGCGAAAAAGCCAGTCCAAGCACTGCTTAGTAACTCAGATCTGATAAGGTGTCCGCTGGGTCTTGCAGCAGACTGCACTGTTGCAAATGAAGGTTGAGCTAGAATAGGTAGTATTGCAAGTATAATTACTGAAAGGGCAACCACAACAGATCGTGCAACCTGAAAAGTTGTCAAAGTGTAGAATATATCAGAAACAATTTTAGTAAGGGCGGCACTCGCATGTGTTACATCAATATATTCTGAGTCCTAGTTGCAGGATAACCTTTCTTTTTAGCTAGTAACTCAAATTTGCTTCCTCACTTGATGTTCCAATGAGAATCCAAACACAGTTTGGCCACAAAAGGGCAACAGCATGAAGAGCTCAAATTAAGAACAAGGCTATTGAAGTGACGACAGAAATGGCGACCTACCTCAAACAATAAGACCCATGACCCACCACAAACAATAACACTCAGTTTTGCTGTCGGAGTTCACCGCACACCAAAGCCTTACAAGCATACAAATTACCAAAAATTTTGATTGTAAACTCCAGATCATTTTCATGTTAGAACCATGGTTATCCACACAAAACAGTCAATCTCAAATTCTAGTGTTCTTCTATCAGTTAAATTGGCTAAACATCCATGACTTTAGCTAACTCATTTAGTTAAGATTAAATTTAGAGATAGTGTGCAATCATGGGCAAGCAAAAGCACAAGATAAATCAGATATCTAATTTGATAAATTCAAAGAGCTAAAACAACTCAAGTGACTATATAATTGGTTTGCCCTAGACTGAGAGTTCATATAATGAATCCAAGATAGTTGTGAGTTTGATGAGTCAATATAATCTTCCAGTCTCTCATGAACTTCAAAATTCCAAAGGGAAGACCCTGGTAATCCATAAGGAAAAAACTTTGGTGATTTTAGACATAGTGATCATTCACTTAAACAATGACGGATAGCCATACGAGTTGCACTTTAAGGTTCATAAATGTTTAAAGAAAACAGTACTAGTAGCAGTGTAAAACATCCAAAACAATTTCGTGTTGTAGAAATAGATTTAGAGTAAGGGTTTATGGGCCTTTTGCCTTAGGAATCTGTGTTCTATGCATACACTACCCTATTCTGTCTGTGTTTTGAAACCCAAATTTAAAGAGAATAGATGTAAGTAAAATATGGATGTAAAATATCTATGTGATCAAGATAAATTTAAAAAAAAACAAAAAACTTAAGAATTTTAGTATCCTTCATATGATACAAGTACGTTGATTGTAATATAATCATTCTTACCGAGGGAAATTTCCTTTAGAAAAAAAGAGAATAGATTATCAGAATTTCTACAAGTTTATATTATGCTGCATATAGACATAATTTTCAGCCTAAGAGTTCAGTCATTTAGCATGGAAAAAAAAAAGAGACCATAGCAAAAAGTGATAGGTGGTCTAACAGTTACTGCCTATGATTGGAGAGCAAAACTATCTACAACAGATGCCATATTTCTGAGAAATCAAGATTGTACCAATATCTTTATCAAGTAAAAGAGCAAGACCAATGAGCAAATTAATCATACTCATTATTCTGAACATCTAAGTATGCCCATTATTTAAAAAAAAAATAGGTTTTAGTCACTCAGCCTCTTTCTAAGTTATTTCTGTTTGCATAAATTGCATGAAAAGTATGTCAATTCACAGTCAATCACACACATCTCTGCATCTCCTATTCATTTCACTTACAAGTGTGCGTGAGTATGACTGAGCTATTTGTCTGTCATGGAATTGGCCAGACCAATATGAATGCATCCAGAGATAGTCAAATATAACAAAATAAACATTTGATATTTGATTCATAACTTCAGGTGCCACTTCAATTTGTACATCTCTGTTGGTTGATATGGGCAAAATTTCTGATTGATGGCAACTAAGAAAAACTATCCTCAACATAATCCAGAATTATGTATGTACAAGGATTAACTTCATCAAGTAATAGAGCAAGTTGTGAAGAACTCCATCATTTTGATCCTGAACTAAACACAGTTCCTGAAAATAATAGGTTCTCATGATGTTGGAACTTTAACTGACTTTAGCAAGAAGAAACAGAATGCTTTGATGAAATCAACACATATGCACATAAAAATGTCTTGCAGAGCTGTACATGTTTTATGACAAAGTTATAAGTGTAGATCTGTTAATCCAAAAACCTCTTATGATGAATTGAATTACATTTGCTTAGCAATCACCATTAGCGGGTAAATATTGTCCCAGAATCAAGTATATGGTTGATCTCGTCTTAATCAAATAGGGATCACCATCATCAAACTGTGTATATCCAAATTATTTGGAGTTGGCTACATGAATCATATAAACTTGATACTAACTGTGTAAAATCATATAGGGATCATCATCATCAAGCTACATAAATCCAAATTATTTTAAGTTCGCTACATGGATCATATAAACTCGGTATTGACTGTTTAAAATCATATAGATCAATATTGTCACGTCTTCATATAATGATTTCCTAGAAGGCAAATGACACTACATAAATTCAAGCATTTCCACAACTTTTATCATGTGCCGCATTTCTAGCAGATCTGCCAAATATGATATTCAATCCATTCTCTTACAGATATGTTCGTTAAAATACTCTTATGAGAAAACAGGTTTTCCTAACTACAAGTAACCAAAATCTGCACATATAATCTAACGAACGCCTCATATCATCCCACTCCCCCACCCCACCCCACCACCGCCGATACAAACACGATATAATTGAGCAATCACGGCAGAGATACAAGAACATACCAACTCGTCAGTTGCATTATCTCCGTTATGTGAAATACCACTTCTAGAAAAAACCTTAGCGTTCGTATTTTTTTCTCTTTCGAAGGAAATCCAATACCATACGAAGCAGCAATATGCGGTACTAGTCAAAAATCTTACCTTTCGTGCAGAAACCCCATCCAATTCTCCTCCACCACCGAGGGCCTCTCCCTGCGACCGACAAATTAGAGCGCCAGAAGGGCGCGTGAGGCTAGGAGGCGGTCCGTCCCGCCTGGAGATCAACGATGCATCGACCGTGAGGGGCCTACACGGGGTCGACCAAGGCCCAAACTTTAGATCGGAGGGGGATCGAAGCGGACGGAAAGGACGAGCCCTAGCGAGATGGTGGCGCAGAGGAGTAGCCGCCCGCGAGGAGGAGATGAGCCTATCCATGGACGAGAAAAGGAAGGAATTTTGGCGTGAGGAAGAAGAGGACAGAAGGGAGTGTAAATTCGCCGAAGGACTACAAATGGAATTGGAATTGGGATCTGCGGACGGAAAGCTTTTTTGTAGTTTTGTTGAGGCACAGCGTCGACCGAGCAGTCGAGTACTCGAGTTGGTGCCGATGGACGTGGACGGAAAGGAGCCGTAGAGATCGGCATCAACCAGGGAATCAAATGCCTGACTCGGCCGCAATTTCCGCTACGTGAATGCGTGTCTTTGTAAACAATTCGCGCATTTTGAAAAATAAACCCTGCTCTCCCTTCGTGCCGATTTTTTTTTCCCACTAGATTTTTTTAATTTTCGATTCGAATAATTTTAAAATGATTGATTCTATCTTGTAAAAAAATTTATCGACGGATATAATAAATTTGAAAAATATTCACAGTCTAATAATGAAATTCAACCTCGTAATTGCACTGTCTTATCATCAAATATAATTTTTTTTATATTCATTGTCAAATTAACATGGTGTGTGAATATCTCCCCTATCTTATCGTTGCATTGTTACCGGTATAGTTTAGTCTCATATATTTAGTTTTTTAAATTGATTTGATCTCATAAAAATTTATTATTTAATTATTAAAATAAATTTGAAAAATGCTCATAGAAACCATCTAACCGTCCAATATTCCAAAATTTGCACCGTAGCCCGTAGCTAAAATATAAAATATAAAAAATGAACAAAGATGAATCCACGACGATTGATACCGGTGGTAGCTGAATCCTTGTTCAGTTCGATACTCAAAAATATACATAATGAATAAGATGATGCGATCTATTCAAAATGTAAAAATAAATATAGCAATTTATAAAATTTTACAATCTCAAATTATATATTTTACCTAAATTATAAGGATAAAAACAGCTCCAACTTATTAAAATTTTTAATAAAATAAGCTTGTGAGAAAATAAACAGCAGCAACTAAAATTGCTATAATATTTTAATATTTAAAATTTGAACGAAGTGACCAAAAGTGTTCTAAAAAAATTACAACCATGGTCGCATTTATAGTATTGCCCATGGATGAGATAAATAGGATTGTAAATGAGCTAAGTGTTTATGAATAAGTTTGGTGTTCGGCTCAATAAAAGTTCATTTATATTTGTTTAATATATATCAAAGTCAATTAATAAATAAGCTCGAACAACTTGATAAATTAAATAAATAAGGTTGAACACATATATATTCGACTTGTTAATGTTCGTGAACAGTATTCGTGAATAAACTCATTTAAAAATTATTTATAAATTTATTTATACTCATTTTTAAATAAGAATTAAAATATTTAAAGTTTAACTTACGAGTTTGATAACGTTTAAATAAACAAAACTTAAATAAGTTTGAATCAAACTTGATTCAAATTTGAATCGAGTTTGATACCCATTAAACAAGTCAAGTTCAATTTAAGTTCAAGTCAAGTTCAATCTCTAAAACGGAAACCAGGTTAGGTTAAACTTGAACAAGTTTTTCAATAACTTAGTTAATTTTAAATTTGACTTAACTCAATTTAATTATCTTATTAAATAAGTCTGAACGAACGCCGTGAAATGTGACTTGACTTAGCCCATAGATAAACAACAAGCAACGAGAGTGGATTATTGTCTACCACATCGATTTCGAAGAAGCAAACAGAACAGAGAGACTTGAGAATTTTTCACTTGTTGAATCAGTAGAATTTAGGCCCGAGTGGAGCGAACTCTCTTTCGCATCAAATATACTAAAACTCGAGCCGCCATCATTCACATCATAGGTCCTCTGTTGCTTGAGCTCCTACAGAAAAAGGAAAATTCAAAACAAGAATCAACAGTATGTTTGAAATACTTCAGAGTAGAACTTCTCGATCTAATGGTGCTTCACTGACCAGGTGGAAATTATGCTCTTAAATATCAATTAGTAATTCTATTTACAAAGGCCATTATTTTTCTTACGGGTGAAACTGAACTACATATATGGACTTCAGTTGATGAAGTTGGTTAGAAAAGAATGATCATACAGCTATATCTCTGATGTCCAAAACATATAAATGACGAGAATTCTGAAAGCATGAACAACCCAAAGGTCTTCATTCTGAATAAAAACAGATATATCTTTAGTTTCCTTCGAGTGGATAAAAATAAAACTACAATTAAATCGCAGGGAACATAACTAATGAATGATTCAATAACAACTAGGATTAAAAAAAAAACATATAATGCAATACAAACACATGCAACACAGAGACTACAGTGCAGCAGTTCAAATGACTTTCTTTTATCGTAGACAGACGACAGGTTTGAGACTGAGAAAAAGGTAGGGAATCTTCATGACGTGCATATTTAGCTATGTGAGACGTAGAAAATAGGAGGACAAGCAAAACTAAGATCATGAACGAAAACAAACAGAGAATGTGGCTACCATTATAAGTGAGCAAAAACAAGAGAAAACTAAGAAAATGAATTGGACAGAAAGAAAAGCAACTGAAACCTTCTCTCTGTGCGGCATTAGATGAGCAGTCAACAGGTCTTGCAGCTCCATTTCCACATTCCACAAAGTCCTCAGTCACAGAATTTGGACTCCCCCTGCACTGCATGTTTCCGACATCATGAACACCAGTTCCTCCAGCATTCTTGGATTGCGTCCCTGGATAAAGGCAGTAACTCCTGTCAGACATCGCATTGGAAACTGCATGTGTTTAGATTCCAAGCACCAATTGGCATACTTGACTGAGTGACGAAGCTACGAACAAAATCACCGCTCCCTTTCACTGGCTTCTGGTAAGGGAAAGACCCAATCTCTCCCTCGATTCTTCCCCTCAGATCTACAAGCAAGCACTTGAGCCTCGCGATCTCGGCTTCGAGCGCAGCTTGGCCCTGAAGCCTCCTCATCAGCCGCTGGTTGATCGCCTTGAGATGGGTCATCTCCTGCTCAAGCGACGCGGCATGAGCCTTCTTCTTCTCCCTGTACTTGCGCACCGCTTCTCGATTGCCGCCTGGCCTCCTCTTTGCAGAAGAGCTCTTATCGGCGGACTCCGCGGTCTCGTCCGCCGAGAGCACCTGAGTGTGGATATGAACACAGGTATGGGTGTGGGCGAGGTCGGGCCCCGGAGGGTTGCAAGTGTGCGTGTGGGTACATTGATGGTGCTGGCCGTCGTTCAGGAGGTCGTCGAAGAAGCTGCCCATTGAGCAGATGCTCGGAACAACTTCGTCGGAGAGGTCTTTGGAGGCACACAAATCGGGTTCCCGTTCGTCCATTACCGCTGCACAAAGAGAAAGCTGCAAGATTTGGAAGCAATCAAGACGCGATATTAAGAAGGAGCCAATCTGATTAAAAAACAAAGAAAAGAAAGAAAAAAAAGCTCAATAACTAGTAAGAATCTGAATGGCATACCTCAAAGATTAGGGTCCCAGATGCGGCGATTCAGTCTCCATAGCAGAATTGCAGCGCCAAGAAGCCACCACCAAAGACCACCATGAACGAGCAACGGCGTGGGCAAACACTGACAATATTGATACACGGATTTAGAATGCAAGATTGGATTTTTCGAAGGAAAAAGCTCTCCGACGCTTCCGAATCATGGAAAGGTAGGAGCGTCGGTTCCTCCGGAATTAAAAAGCGACGAAAAGAAGTCACGCCATGGCCGCGGGGAATCTTCGCGCGCGTAACCATGGTGGCGATATGACGGCATTCATAGATTGCATGTATCGATTTGGGCCGTTCCAGTATCGGTTACGGAATCAATCTGGATCGGTCGATTGAGAATGAACGACATATGATTATAATTTGACGGATCCCAGGAGGCGAGATGACGACATAATGGAACGGAAATGTCGCATATCCCCGCTTTGTTTTGTTATTGGCTGCTTCATTTTTTGGCCTCGTAAATATTATGACTCGAGTGTTTGCGAAAACAAAAATTGAAGAAGGCGACAATATATAATGAGTAAATTTGTCCATTATTTTCTCTTATGTCATTCCTTTTAATTTATCTCTGGACAATGCCCGTCTCAAAACGAAATGCGTTAGGCTGGACAGTTTCCTTCTCTCACAATATCTTAGTTTCATTGCCAAGTGATCAAACGAAGTGATCAAAGATTAAATGAGTATGCCTCCTCCCCTGAGAGCACAGTGCAATGACAAAATTGAAGAAACATTTCATAAAAAAAAAATATAATTGATTTTTTAAGATGATATTATTCGATAGTAAATTTAGAAAAAATTCATTCGAATAATTCTAGAGGTAGAAGTTTATTCGATAGATAAGTACGACTTCAACGTTAAACTATCGTTTAAAGATGACACGACTACGAAGTCTAAACTGTACCATAAAATTTTTTTAAATATTTCTTTGATTTATTTTAATGGTCGATGAAAACTATTTAAACTCTGATCTTATTCAACTTAATTATTTGACGAAGCATCCTCAAATTGATAGAGTAAGGTTATCACAATCAAACATTTGAATATCCGATGTCAATAATATAAAAAAAAAAAAAAAAAAAACCGGATTCCTATAGAAAACCCAGCTGCTGTGCAAACTAACGAGGGCTCGGCTCGGCTATTAGTGCCGAGCATGCAAATTGAAATGAGGCATCGAATATATGAACCCGAACAAGTCTTTAAAATAGGTAAATTAATATACAAAAATCAATGTCTGCAAAGTGCAAAGTCACTCCAACGTCGGCGCATCGAATTTTAAAAAAAATATATTAATAAATTAATTTTTGAACTATTTATATTAATATTTGAATCCTCTTTAAAAACGATTTAAATTACTTTAAAAATAAATATAAAATGACCATTTCTTTGACCTTACATCAGATACGCTCTGCATGCATGTAAACCAACTGCCAGATGATTTCAGTTTCACAAAATGGCAGTGAGTTTAATAACAAAATGTAAAACCTTGACATAATCTGATGACTGAAATTAAACTCGAAGCCCAGAAATCAGTCGTGATGGTCACAAATTAAGCTTAATTTGTGTAGACAAGAATCGGCACGCCATGAGCATAGTGTTTTGTTTGAGGAATCCACTGGAAAGTTAAAAAAAAGAGGGAAAATCAGATAAAATTAGCGTTTCATCAGGGAATTAATCGAAATGAAACTTTTAGATAGTTTCTTCTTGCCTTCTTGGCCACATTTTCAGAGCTTGCTTTACGAATGAGAGAAGAGGGCAGTGGAAAAAGATCTGCGTCCCGATAAACCTTTAGTCTGATGCAGATCTCTTTAACTGTCTCATCGCTGCATAAACAGTATAAGAATCAAGTTGTAAAAGAGAAGAAAAGTCAACTGAGATTCAAACAGATCGAAAAATTCCAAAGGTTAGTATACTTGCAGTATCCTACAAACCTGAAAAAATTGCGTCACCGCCAACCACAACATTAGGACTGAAATTGTAAAAAAAAACTGTTGGAACATAATCTTCTTAACAAAAAAGACAATGCAAGTTATAAAAAAAAAAATTACACGGCATAACAAGGACTGTCAACGTGCCATCAAAATCAACCCAACCACAAATTAATTGATCGAACAAAGTATGAACCAAAGTGAAGGAGCAGAAGCAAAACAATTAAAAATAATAATAATCAGCATTAATTTCATAACACAGACTGTGGGAAACCTAGTGTTGGAACTCTAAACTTTAAGTCCAGTATATAATTTATCTACATTTAGAAGTCAACCTCTAGAATATTCGTTCCTATTGAAATTTGAACTCAAATATATACAAATGGCTATATTCTAAAGATAAAAGCAAATAACTCAGAGAATTGTTTATGTGCAGGGTGAGCAAAATTTTGATTTAACTAAAATAAAAAATTAAAATTTTCTATTAAACCGATTAAATTTTTATCCAAATTACCCTATTTATTATCAATTCAGTTAAAATCAGTTGGCTTAATTAATTGAAAAAACTTTGATTAGTTTGGATTTAATAAATTCAATTTGATCGGTTCAATTTTAATAGAACCCTCACCCCTATTTATGTGTTTTAAATTATGATTGGTAAAATAGAAGAAGAGGCAGAAGCTTGGGACAACAAAAAAAAAAAAAAAAAAAAAGCAATCAACCTCCCAAAAAGTTTCGCCGACTCAAATGAAAATCAACTCCATTTTAACACTTCACTAGCGCAACAAATATTTGAACTAAAAAACAAAAAACTCTTGCAAGTTGTATCCCAAATAGTCCTCGGCATTGAAGGATTCTAGTAGAATGATAGACTACAACACCGTTCAGTCGTTACAATTTAATTTATTCTATTTACCTAGATGATCCTTCTCAGACCTACAGGAATAATTAGACAATTACTTGTCATGGAATTAGGAAAGGCAGTTTGTACAAGTAATGCCTAGCCTTGACAGCCCACAGCTAGATGTTTAGGTGCCTAAAAAAATGCATCTATCATGGATTCACAAGGCAATTTTTGTAAAGACGCAAAACAAGAAATGCCTCATTGAATCTGAATGTGCAGATACTGAAGCAGGACTTAATTGTATCACTAAATCTTAGTACAAGTATCTCAGCCAAGATGATCATATAGGTGAATTTATTATTGTCATTCTCTTATAATAAAGAAGGAATAAATTGTTAAAGGAACAAACGACACCCTGCCCATGCACACCCAAAAAAAACAGTCATGATGCTTACCTAACTTCGCTCCAACATGAAATAATTGACACGCCAGGAGCATAGTGCTTTATTTCACGAACCCACTGGAAAGTAAAAAAAGAGGGAAAACCAGATTAAAAAAAAAAAAAGAGTGTTCATCAGGCAAATACTCGAAATGAAGCTTATGCATATTACTGATATAATAAAAATATATATATATATATACATATATGGGGTTTCTGTTTCTTCTTGCCTTTTGGCCACATTTTCGTAGCAAGTTTTACTGATGAAAGAAAATGCCAGTAGAAAAACATCTGCACCCAAATAGTTCAATGACCTTAGCCTGTCGTAGTCTTCTTGACCTGTCTCGTCGAAGCATACACAGTAAAAGAATCACCTTGTAAACGAGATGAAAAGCGAACTAAGAAATATATATCTACAGACAGAAAATTGCAAAGGTTACATGCAGTATCCCACAAGCACAGGTTGACCGTGTTGCCATGAACCACGGCATCCGGACTGAAATTAACAAATACGTACAGCAGGGGCATATATAATCCTATTGACAAAAAGAACAAAATGCAAAAGAAACTCGTCCAAACTACAAGCCATGACCAAACTCGCAAGATTGTTCATCGAAATCAAACCGACCACAAATTGATCGAACAACGTACGAATCGTTAAGGAGCAAAAGCAAAACAAGAAAAAGATTCGCCACTTCGCAGCATCGACCATGGGGAAACTACTACCGGTGTAGGAGATGAGGATGAGCATACCCGGCCGTCTTCCCGATCGGTGCCATCTGCCATCCCTCACGGTGATGCATTTTTTTCATACCTCAAAGAACTCATATCCGGTGGGTTAGAATTTCCGAGCGAACGGTTTTAACGGTCGCCGCTAATTTCTGGAGGGTAAGCTTGCAGTCTTTTTCTTTTTTAAAAAAAAATTATACAAAATCATCATGTATAGCATAATTCATATAAACAAATAAGATATTAAATTAAATTTTTATACATGAGATATTTGATGATGCATGACGGCGAATCTGACGGACAGTTAGATATGATAGATGGGAGAGTTAAAACCATACCAATTAAAATTAAAATATTGGGCGAATTTAACGGTTGCACAGCAAAATATCCGGTAGCCACTAATATTTACGATTATTAAAATATCGGCACCATTTATAAATGAGTTAAAACTATAATTAAGCCTGATGGCCGATGTCTGTTTGAAGTCATTCCAGTTCAGTTTCAACCCAAAACAAATAACAAAGATTTTGAGGCCAGGCAAAAATGATCTGAGGTCCATAAAGATCAACTAATCCATTCTCATTGCTTGTAAACATTCAAACTTCCAGATTAAGCTTGAACAGACGAGAACATCTGCTTCTCATTCGCTGGAATTTTAGTCCGTCTCGTCTAGAGGTTTAGTAACGCCAACTTCGGCTGGTCGAATAACCCGGTCATGTAACGTATAGCCAGGCTGCAAAGCAGAAACAAGATAATGAAACCATCGAAGCTATTCATGCTGGTAGTTTGTGCAAAAGCTGAATAAAGTGGATGACAACTAACGACCACAACATACATTGGTTTAGTTGTGTTTATATATATTTTAAAAATTAGATGATAAAGGAGAACAAAATTTGACACGTGAAGATCTTAGCATAAAATGATTGAACTAATGTTGTGTGATCTAATTTAGAAAAAGTATCTATATTTGATCCATGAAAATCTTAGCCTGAAATCATGGAAAAGGTTCTAAGCAGACAGATTTTTAGTTTACATGATAAATTTACTTGAGGCACACATGAGAATGAACACTAAAAATGATAGGAGGGAGGGATATCATCCCCTCGTTGTTAACATTGTTCGGAAAAGGATACGACAAAATTACATAAATAATTGCGCTCAATTACAATAAATAATAAATAAAAACTTTTGAATTCATGTATACACAACAAGCAACTGCATTAGTCCTCACAATACTCTTATTTTATTGTCAGATGATAAAGTTTTATTTAACTCAGCTACAACCCATAGAAATAAAGGATTCAGCTTGTTCAACTATAGAATATACTATTGGTGCAAGGCGATTTGCTCGCCCTCAGTGCCCCTGTCCGCTAGTCCCACAGCCAACACAAAAGCGATAAATCACGGGAAGCATATTGCCTAACCCAGAATTAACACGGCAGGAAGATAAACACCTTGAAAGGCTTGTAGCCTCCGAGGATTGACCCTTGCTCATTGGTACAACTCTGCTATTGCACTAGCCACGAGGCCCTCCCATGGGACAACTATAGAATATATACTATTGAGGATACACCTAGTTGCTTAATTTTTTTTTCCAACCACCACATATGTCCATCTTAACGTACAAAAATGAACCATTAAGTATGATGACTCTACATAAATAAAAAAAATGTGCTAAAGTTTAGCATAATAACTACAAGAGACACTACCTTATAAGACGGTGCAGAAGACCAAAAAAAAAATGGTCTAAGAGATAAGTTCAAGATCCACTTAATGTAATTTCGCCATAGGAGATAAACTTATTTCTTGGTTACAGAGTCTAGCGTCAATTTATAATATAGAGAACAAAAATGAACCTATACTTACCTTCACAACCACAGCAATTGTGCCAGGTAGTTTGGAAGGATCTGGTATCTGGAAAACAGCAAGATGCTTGTGTGGATCAAACTGTTCGTTCAAAGGATCAAACTTCTCCACTCCAAATTTCCTGAACACCTAATTCCACCAAAGCATTCCATTTATATACAAATACTAATTACTACGAAGAGTAACATATTGCATTGGAAATGGCAGGGGCCAACAGAAATGAATACCATATTGGAAATAGCTACATCTAGATAAACACTTTCGACACCAGGGATATGTGGAAATCACTTTGTTCAATCTCAGACCATTGGTGATATGAAAAAAATTAAAATAAATAATTGGAATATATAAAGAATTAAAATTTACAACCATAATATAACTCAAGAAGCAGTAGATATGCTTCTTCAAAAATATGAATACGTCAAATATAAAAGTAAAAAATGTCCTGATAGAAACACCAACAAGCATATAAAATTATATGGAAGATGCAACATCTATTTAGCTGAAAGATCATACTTTATTTGTTGGGATATAAACTTTTAAGAGATTAATGAGGATTCTTATATATGTGTAAATTTCCTCTACTTCTTGCACATTCCATTTTAATAGACCCAGAAACAATAAAAATTGGGCATCCTAACTTGTTGGTATCATTTTACCCTAATTTCTCTCATTTTAGCAATAGATTTACACCTAACTACTGTTGGATATTCTGATCTATTACATATACACACACATATATAAGTAGGTACTATTAATGACGTATCAAATTAATAAAGTCCTAACAGTGACCCTAGCGACAAAATTATTGTGACCTAAACTTTTAGGTGACGTTTGGTTGGAAGGTGGGAATAGGAATGGGAATGGGAATGGGTTTGATAGTAGACTGAAATGGGAATGGATTTTGTCATTCCAATAATGTTGTTTGGTTTATAAGTTGCGAATGGGAGTGATCGACGGTGGCCGGCGGTCGGCGGCCAACGACGACGGTCAGCGGTCGACGACCGGCGACCGGCGGCGGCCTACGGGAATGAGACCCAAACCCACCATGTGAGATGAGTTTTGTTGATTCCCAATTATTTAGAATTGATTCCCAAACCCTCCTTCCTAAAACCATTAACCAAACACTCTATATGATTCTCATTCCCATTCCCTCATTCCAAACCCATCAACCAAACACCACCTTAATGACAAATTTTTGTCTACTTTTTTTTTTGCAGTGCATGACCAAAAAAAGTAATTAGAATATACTATTTTTAGTTCAATGTTAACTAAAGTGGCACCTACAACCTAAGCATGACAATTAGGAACAGGAAGAAAAGGAAAACCAAACACCGTTCTATGTAGAATAATCTAAAAGCAACTTCAAGAGAAATGTTTCATCCAAATGCTCAAAGGATTATAAATGATAGGATATGCTCCTCAGGAATACATATATTAACAGCATTTCACTGGTAAAATCCATCTTCATGTCTTGTGCCATGATTGAATTGTTATGAATTTTCCTCCATATTTTCTTTTTGAAAAGCAGAAAAGCTAGACATAACTAACTATTCGTTCAAATCAGCACAATAATCCACAAATCTACTAGCAAAAGTATTCTACATTCCCAAAACATTCACATGCCAGCACAATAATGTTGACAACTATTTTTGGAGCAGAACCATTTTCTAATGCAGCTTCTAAAGAAGATATCATCCCAGCACTACCATTAGAATAAAGAAAAAGCCATATTCTTGGGATCTAGTCATGCCAAATGCCTGCATGACAATCATCTCACATCACATCAATACATGATTGTTAAAGAAAATATCTCAAAATACAATTTCTTAAAAGCCCTTTGTACTTTCTTAGTAAATAGTATAACATTATTTTACAATTGCATGAACAAGGTTGTTTTTTCATCATATTATATATAGCAGTTTAAGTTTTGAAATTCAACAGAAACATTCATTAATATAATCCCAAAACCCTCAAAGATGTCCATTATAAGTAACAAATAAAATAAAAAGAAGTAAATATGAACTAGAGTTAGTAGAGTTCAGAGATGGCATTTACCTCTGCAAGTTGTTTATTTGTCATTTCAACACCCTCAAGCAAGGTATTTATAAGTGGTACAGCTCCAATGGAGTCTTTGGATTTATCTATCTTCGAGAAGCTATCCTTGACAACAGATGAAGCTCTTCCAAGATTGTCAGCAACATCTAGTAGGCCCTTAGCAAAACTCTGCACATGATTGCACCAAAACAGACATATTTCTCTATATTGACTGAAAAAATTGACACAATGTGGCAAAAAAAAAGGAGAATATATAAACAACAAAAGAAAAATGCAAGTTATACCTGTACTGCAAACTTTTTTGAGCTTTCTGCCTCACGCTTTGTCCTTTCAGTAACATTTTCCATTTCAGCATAACTACGAAGAACTTTATCTTGCATTTTTTCAATTTCCTTGTGTTTCAATTTCAGTAACTCTTCCTTCTCTTCTGCAAGCTTGACTAGATCATCAAATGTCAGGTCATTCTCTTCCTCTGAATCAGAAAATTCAGTTCTTTTTACACTCTTTCTTTTATTAGACTGAGAGTTGGAGCCTTTAGATTCCAAACTAACATCTGCTTCATGTGGCTTCTCGGAACTAGTAGCATCACCACTTTTGTTGTCAGCCACAGTGCTACATACATCAGATTGGTTTGCCTCCTTTTCAGGCTCAGGTGACGAGGAAGATGTAAACGCAAAACGTTGAGAAATAGCAAATAAGAAAGATGGATATCTTAAGGACTGGTGCATGTGGGAAGGGGAGCACTGACAATAACAGAAAAAATCCATGAGATGAAAGATTCAACATTCCATATCATTGCAACTTAAATCAGTAAAGGAATGCATACAAGGTAACTTATAACACTGGTTGGAGATAAAACTATACTAGATGCTATGCCAATCTCAATTATAAGCACATAGAATAACCTTATATGACCTAAATACTTGAAAGCATCTAAACCATACGACAACAAGCCATGAGACCCAACTGTTCTACATCTGATTACATGGATGGCATAATTCCTAAAAACATCCAGAGAAAGTTAAGTATCATGGTGAGGCAAAAGGATAACTACATGTACTTATTAAGAACTTAAAACGATAAGGAAAATCCAAGATTTAAATACATACGTGTTGCGGTAACCTGCGTAGAAAAAGAATCGAATGAATAAATACAAGCAAAGAACGCAGGAGAACATAGCTACATGTGATCTGAGGAGTTAAAACAAGGACCTAATTAAAACGATTCTAATATCGAAGAAAGACAGCCACAGACAAAAAAAATGTACAGGAACCAATTTACTATTTAAGAACCAATACGATCAACAAATTGAAAATCAATCGCACTCTGATCAAAGTGCTCGCAAAAGTGGACGGCTCAAAGGATTGGAAGCCGTTGCCGGCCGGCATCTGACGAGGGGATGCTGAGAGCAAGCGGTTGGCAATTCCCTTGCTTGCCATCCGAGAGAAAACCCTAGCAGCCATCGTCTTCGATCGATCGAGACAAGAAGGTTCTAGTTGCAAGCGGCGCAGGGCGAAAGAGCCAGTGAGGGATTCGAGTAGAAGCGACCAGAGCGACGTGTAGCGAGGATATTTTAGTTAGTTCACCATTATATCCTCATTCATCGGGTGCAATTTCTAAGGAGGCTTCGATTCTTCGTTGGATTGACACAGAGTCAAGGGTAAATTTATCTCCCAGAGGGTTTAGGGTTTTTTTCCGTCGGCGGTCGGGCCAAGCGATTAATTGGGCTGAAATTATCTGCCGTCGATTTCGAAAACTTATTTAAAGATTAATTTTTATCAGTTAAGACATAAATTCAAAATTAATTTAAGAAGAATCTACACTTAGTATATATTATAATAAAATAGTTAAATTTTAAATTTTAAAATTTATTTGAAAGTTTATATTACATGTTTATCTTTTAAAAGATAGAAAACAGTTTAAAATTAATTAGGCATTCAAGACTTACAAAATCAAATTATATATATAGAGAGGAACGATCCCTTAAAT
Source organism: Wurfbainia villosa (assembly GCA_025175895.1). Lineage (NCBI taxonomy): Eukaryota > Viridiplantae > Streptophyta > Magnoliopsida > Zingiberales > Zingiberaceae > Wurfbainia > Wurfbainia villosa. The sequence goes on along the minus strand of JAKLTH010000115.1, from coordinate 441,379 downwards.
CCGTGAATAGAGCCGTTAAATTGGATTAGGTCCGTCGGATTGGCTCGCCCCGCCAAATAATTTAAGCGAGTTAGATTGAAATTTTATCAACCCGACATTTTGACGGATCTAAACGAATCAATCCGCATGGATTGCGGGTCTAGACGAGTTGGCCCGCGACGAACTTGGATTGGTCTGCGAGTTAAGAAATGTTAAAAGAAGATAAAACTTATGAAAAAAAAAATATTTAAGCTTTTTAACTAATATTCTAATACTAACAAAATAATTTTCTCATAATCACAATCATCTTCTATCACACATACACATCAACAAAATATAAGAGAAGTTAAAGAAAAGAATAAAAGAATATTTCATTTAAGTACTCTAATAATTTTTTTGGTATACTCTAATTAATTATAATTATTTTGTCATTACTATTTCAATTAATATAGGAAATGATGACATATCAGAGTCAAACCAATTACGAGTGTTGACAAATTTTAATTAGATCTTTATTTAGAGGAGCCAAAATTTGAATTTACATATTATCAAGATTTGAATATTTTAAAGTATTGAAAGAATAAAAAATATTGGTACTTAACATTGTTGATCGATAATTAAATCTCAATTATAATATTTTAGTTGCTTCAAATTCATACATTCCTATCATGATATTATATCCGCCTTATCGATTATCGCCTTAAGCCCTTAACGCATCAATAATTTTAGATTTTTTTTATTTTCTTGGCCCGCGGGTTAGCCCGCCTAATTCGCAACCCGTCTTGGGTTGGGTTGAGTTGGAGATTTCTCAATCCGCCAGAATAGCGGATCGGCCCGCCCCTCCCCACTAAATATTGAATTTACGACGGAGTTGGCCCGCCCCGCCATTGGTCAACCAGTTTGACAGCTCAATCCGTGAGCATATTTATTAGTCATTTTCCGATTGGGTGAACAATATAATCCAATCTTTGAATCTCAAAAAATTGGATGATGGATAATGAAAATGCTCCCAGATGAATTGTATAGGATAACATATATATATATAAATAATCTACACACGGATAAATTATATATGATAATATATATATATATATATATATATAATTAAACTAGATTTGAATTTTCATAAGTTATTAGTAAAAAAAGAAATATTTTTCAAAAAATAATGTTTTTTTTAACATGATTTCTACAATCAATTATTTATATAACATGTTAAATATAATTAATGTTGCAAATAAACAAAATATCACATCCAAATAAGTTCTACGCTGTTGTTTTTTCAAAAAATAAAATCATTAGTGAAAGAATTTAAAATTATATCTATAGCATGTGAAAAATGCACTGTTTATACTTGTCGGACACCAGCTCGAGTCTCCAACAAGTGATGTTCCCTTCCAAAGGATGTTCTTCATGAACTCAAGAACATGTTCATACTTTTTTATGCTAAAGTCTGAACTAGTATAGACGGAAGGAAATCTCCTACACATGTTCAGATTGTGCTGCGCATTCATTCTCTCTGACCACACTACAAGCAACACAATACTAACATACATGTACATCAAGAGATAAAACTATTTATTTTAAATAGATAGCAATAAATACTTCAACAATTTATTAGAATTTCCAACATATTCACAGGATCCCCCACTAAAAGAAAGATAGATATTCAAGTCCACGATGCACTCCAATTCCATGCTCCAGTCTCATGTACAACCTTGTAGAGGCATCCATCCCATGTATCACTCCATGCATCGAGGACCTTGTTTGATTTTGACATCCGCTTTGCAACCACTTAAGCATGTTCAGATTTTTTATCTTGAAACGCTGCTGAAGGCTGATGCCGCCATGGCTGTTGCTCATCATCATGCGTCATCATCGAATGTTGTGGAGAGCACTAGCTGCCTCACAAACTCACTCCTCCTAGTACTCTCCTCTAGGTTTTTGTCCGAGTAAGTTGGAGCAGGCACAGCACTGTAAAGCAAAGCTCATATATGTTAGAAATAGGATTTGATTGAACTGCCACTCCTAGATCTAAGTAAGGTTAGCTTTATGCTTCCAGCGAGGTTTGATGCTGCAAGGAGGATATGTTTCTTTTCTATTTCAGCAGGTGGCACCAAGCACAAATGGGCACGTTAATCACTAAATGTACCAACCATGACCCAAATTTTTTTTTATATAAAAATCACAGCAACAAACAATTTGTCCCATGACTAGGTATAATAATTTAGCTCGATATTCATTACCTCCAAAAAGAACTAGCAGCTTGTTTCTCGAAGGAACAAAAGATACAACCATAACACGACAATCTCTTTGCACTACCAAGACAATCCAGTGACAAAAGGAATCACTAACTAAAAGCAGATAATAATCAACTGAAATGTGAAGATGGGACAACTAAATTCACCTCATTGCCTATAAATGGCAAAAAATGTTTCTCAATAATCCAGACAAGACTAAGAACAATGGACAATGAACGTAAATTAAACTATAGAAGGGAAGAGGTCCCATATTTTCTGGAAATAGATATGTCACGGCATTAAAAATGCTAACAGTTTAATCATCCAATTCCCTGAATGAGAGTAATGAAATGAATAATACTCTTAGAATGATAAAAATGGAACGACTTGGGGATTTTATGGGAGAGCTGCATCAAAGTAAATTATGGTGCTAACAATTTAATCTATCAATCTCAAAATTTATGCCAAGCGACTAAAGAAAAAGTAAGTCAAGCGTTTACACGCCCAACACTTCTAGTGAACCGTGACTTCAGTACTCCATACAAATGAAATCTGGAAACCATACGGAACCGCAATGTAAATTTCTTAGTGGGGGAACAAAAGAATTAATTTTATATCAACTGTGCAACAGGAAACAAGCAAAAAATAAAAATAAAATAAAATGCCATAAGATTTGACCAATGGCGTACCAGAACCCTTGCGGGATTATTTAGTTCACGCTGTCATTACATCATACCTTTCCACCGCTTTCTCATCTGAAACTTTACCAGCAAAAGTTTCTTCAGCCACGGCTTCAGGTTGTCCATCTGATGTATCTACTGCATGCAAATTAAAAATGAATGATGACAACAATGGATCAGGTGCAGCATTGGAGGTAACAAAAGAGCCCCCCAAAAATGACTGAAAGTTGTCTTCATGTAAATCTTTTCTTTGCAGAGAATGAGTAAAGTGTGATCCTGAGGAAACTTTGCGTAATCTCCTCCTCCACTGTATGTTAGTTCTTGTTAAAGAATCCGATCAACTCACTCTACTTGTAAACAGCCATTTATCTATAATATATAACATCTGGTTGTTTAAAAAGTTAAAATAGTTAATTCAATTTCCAAAGCAAGCTTTTAGTCATAGAGAAGCACACAATATCCACGAAAAGTATAATAAAAAAAGTTGATAGATATAGTCAGCCAACAAAAAGGAAAAGAAAGGATATCTTAAAAATATTTGCATGTTCAGTTGTCGTGTGAGCAACCATATCTGTCCCAACTCTAGCTGCACAAACAGGGCAAACCTACAAGCAGGAAACCAAATATGTAAGCAACAACATAAAGGAATCAAAGCAAAAGCCACAACATATAGGTGAAATAACAATTCCTCAGTTTTGATTCCGTTGGAAGGCTTTCACAAACAGTAAGCAACTTACTCATGCCACATTGAAAGGAAAGGGTTACAAAAAAAAAAAAGTGTGTGAACTCTCAATGGGAATAGTGTGTACATAGTTAATGTGGTTAAAGACAAAAATACAAATTTATTGTAGTTGCATTTGCACAATAACCAAGTTATGACTGCATGAAGATGGAAATTGGTTAAAAGCAAAGGTGCGGAGCAAGAGCAGATCTTTTCAAAGACATGTAAGATAACCAGTCGAGTGGCTAGATGCTGAGTGCAAGTTTTCCAAGCATGTATTACAATATAGTGGTCTGACTGAGTCCCTAACTGCAGTTTACTGAATTACAGTTTCAAGAACATAAAAGAAAATAGAAAGTATATTTAAACAGAGTCAACTATCAGCCAATTAGACATGCAAAAATCTAGCTAAATGTTGTTTCCAATTAATGTGAACAGTAAATGTCAACTATCAACCATGGGCAGCTAAACTCGTTCGGCGTGCGTGTAGCCTCATGCTAATAAAGTTAGAAGTATAAAAATTCTCCAAACTGAAGAACACCAATCCTAAGGAAATTACTGGGAGCCAAGATTACTGTCAACATCATCGAAATGCTAGAGGAGCAAGATAAATCAGTAAAGAGACATAAAGACAGCTTTTTTTGAACTTTCAGTAGCCACTAATGGACCATGAAATAACTTCCAAATCCTTCTTGACATATTCTCTCCGGCAACAATGAAGATCGCACTTGCAAAGATATACATAAACAACAATGAAGATTATACTTGCAAAGATATGCATAAACAACCTTTTTTTTTTCCTTTTGTACCATATGCATTCAATCTTTTCAATAAGACAATTTTTCATTCAATTAAAAGGGGAAAGTAGTAGGCAACGTCTTCCCAGGATATAAATCGATAATAGTGATGCCACCGAAAATCGAATAAGAAAACCTCCAAAACAAAGGGGAACAAGTTAAAAAAAAAAAAAAGTTCAGGATACAGAAGACGATAAGAATGAAGAATACAAGAGAACTAATCATCACGCCAAAAATCAGGACCTAGTAAATTTCAAAATTTTAAGAGGCGCGACTAGTCAGTGCCATACCCCATTCTTAGCCTCGACCGGATGCTCTTCGTCGATGTGAAAGCAAAGCCCCACAACATCGAAATCCTCGCAGCAGAACGGACATGCGAACTCCGCCCGGGACTCATCCTCCCCTCCTTCCATCTCATCCAACCCAAAGTGCGCATCTACCGTACCACAAAAACGCGGAATCCGAATCCTTAAAACACCGAATTAACAAGGAAAGTGAAGGCGAAAAAACAACAAAACCACAGGGCACCGAACCCCTACCATATCGCGATTGCAGGGCCGATTGACGGCGCTTGGAGGAAGCTAAGAAGCGGCTCAACGAATCGGTCTCCATCAGTCCGTTCCACGAATGGGGCCGAGAAGAAGCCCTAGAGACCAGCAGAGAAGGCGACGGACGGGCTTGGGGTTCTGTTGGGAGGAAGCTAGAAGAGAGCAAAGGCGGCGACACGTCTTTTCAACGGGGAATGAGACCGAACAATGCAACGGTCCACGTGTCGTGCGTCGGATGGAGAAGAGATGACGGCATAATTTGGGGAATTTGGCACTTTTGAGTGGCGACTGTAACTGAGCTGGTAACTTGCGCGGCAACGGGGACGGACACGGACACGGACACGGACTACTCCGCTCCAGTCAATGCTCGAAAAGAGAATATTGACTTCAACGACTATTCTAATTAATTCACATATGCATAAATACCCACTAAATAAATTTAGAAAGCACACGTGACTTTACTTTAGCTTTTCGACATCCAAAATGCAATATTTTCATATTAATTGATAAAGACACTAGACTTATTAAATATATCAATTAATTGATGATCATCAATTTATTGTCAAATACTAATAAAAAAGAACTAAAGATAATAAAAATATGAAAAATTCTAACAGTGATAATAAAAAGATTTTTTTTATGAGATGTATTAAATATTTAATAATTCTGAATCAAATAGTCTGAGATAAGAGTTTAACTTCGCAAATAAAATATAATTTTGATATTAAATAATTTTATAAAGACGATGGAAGTGTAAAGATCGAATTTCACCATTGACGATATTTTTCGAATTTGTTCCGATGATCAATAGAAAACTTTACTTAGAAAACTTGATCGTCGTGCCTCAGCGGTGAGGCCTGCTGTTTGCATTTGACGGATCCCTTTTTGGTTGTGTGAGCTCGATCCTCCCATCTGTCCCGGTGTTCGTCGCACGCTAATCTGATGCTTTTGTTCTTGGATCTGCTGCATCCGGTTTTGTTTCGTTCAGTCCATTCGAGCGAGGCGATGGGAAAAAAATAAGAAAGAAAGGATTTTGCTTTGTTTTAGTTAGCCGCCGGCGTTGGAGAATATCGAGCTTCAGAAGGTGAAGGTATTTTTCCAATGATATTCTGAAACATTTGAAACTAGTCATCTTCTCCTGGACGAGAAACAAACGCTTGATCTATTATACGATCTTCTTTATGTGGTCTAGGTCGTCGACTTTCATATTTGGGGGATGGATGCTGTAGTACTTGCTGTTGCTCGTAAGGGACACCAGTACATCTGGAGACGCAAGTCAGGAATCACCGATCATCTTGGCTCTTTCTCGCCTTCTGCTAACTGCCTAACTCCATGGATATGTCTGTCACAGTTGATGGCCGCTCGGAAGCAAAATCCGCTTCCGATACGCCGCAAACGGTAAGGAGGAGCAGGAAGAGCAAAGCGACTTGGATAAAACGCAAATCTGCTCCTGAAGGGTCCGCTTTCGCCACTGGTGGTTCTCGCTCCGAGCTTTGGACTGGACCTGCCTACGCAGTCTCGCCTCCACCATTGGAGAGAGGCGCAGTTCTTCTCTAGGGTTTCCGGTTTCAAAATCCAATTTTGCTCTTCAACCTCCGTCGAAATCAGCTCCCTTGTCTCCTGCTAGAGAATCGCCATCCTCTATCAGCGGCACAATGACGCTGCTATGGAGACCTTAAGAAGGATTCTCAACTTGGATAGTGTCGATGACCAAAAGTAATGCAGAACTGAAAAGGTTTTGACTTTGCATGCATAAATTTTTCATATAGGTGAATAAATCTATGGTTGCATTTGTTCGATCGGTTTGATACGTTAAAGGAGAGGTAAATAGTTTGGATTGCATTCGTTTATAAAATATTAACGTAGTAGAATATATAAAATAATAGAAATAAATATAAGATAAATGTAACACACGAATACAATATTTTTATACGAGTCAAAACTTACGATTCCTATTCTACGGCGGTACTTAGTGATCTACTCTTACTAAAATCTCTCATTCTCGATATTACAGTGGAGATGAAGAAACATCTTACAATATCTTACAACAATAAGAAAAATCAAATACAATACAAGACAAGCAAATACAAAGGTAAAGAATGAATGAAATACAAATAACATTTTACAAGATTGTTTGATCATTTGAATGTTTTTGGTTGTTTTGTGATGTCCTTGAAGGTCTGGAATGTAATAATACTTCTCTTTCAAAATCTCTCACAAAACTGCTGTGAAATCCACCATCTCGAGCTCTTTTTATAACCTGCGTATGATTAGATTTTTGCCTATCAGTTGATTATCAAAAGACACCAATTGATTGTTCGCCTATCCGTTATCTCACAACAGATTAATTCACGTTGGATTCTGTCCAACGGATACCTTAGTAGTCGACTGTTCTTACCAGCAGTCGACTGTCAGGCCAATAGTCGATTGCCTAGTCGACTACAAGATCTTTTGTGCTCTTACCACTCATTATCAGTTGACTACTCAAGGCAATCGACTGCCAAACTCTAGCAGTCTACTATCAGAGTCACAGTCAACAGTCAAGCCTCAGTCAACTACTTGATCAATCGATTGAGTCATAATCTCAATTGACTGCTCGAGTCAACTAGACCTCCCGAGTATTGTACACTCGACTAGTCGACTAGTCCAAAGTCTCAGTCGACTGCTAAACCTCAATCATGAGATTTAATTCAAGTATGATTCCTTCATACTTGATCAACCACCCTTTGCCTAGACCTAAGCCTTCTAGCCACTTCCATCAGCTTCACATCTTCAAGGGTTCATCCGAGTCCTTTACGACTCCTTCATCATTCACATTAACCTTCAAGTGCTTTCATTGGCTATGCCATACTAACCGAATCTCCTTTGTCAAGAGATTGCACCTCTGGGACTTCTCCATTGTCAAGTCTCAATGCTTGGACTTTCACCGTCAATTCTACACATTTGGACTTGCGTGACCAAGCTAACACCTTTGGACTTTCCTTTGCCAAATATCCATATTTGGACTTCTCCATTGCCAAGAATCCAATTGTGGGATTTCCTTGCCAAATCTTCAAACTTGAACTTCCACTCAAGTCTTAGATTAATCTTGACATGAGGCTGATTGCTCCAATAATTGCCTCTTAATATTCTCCCCATATGACCTTAGATATCCCAAACATCCATTTGTCATATGGTCAAGTCATATTGTCAAATAATGGTCAAACCGTATTGTCAAAACAATGGTCAAATCCATTGTCAAACATCAAAATCCTACTCGAGTCTCATTCGAGTCTGGTCAATCATGACCTGAGTCGATTACACCAATAATCTCCTCCTTTTTTATATTTGACAATACGTTTAAGTTAGGTTGTCCCATAAACCCAACTTAACTTTTCTTATGCTAAAACATAATGAAAGTTTACCTAACTTAAACTCTCACTTTTCCCCCTTTGACATGCATCAAAAAGTCTACCAAGGGTTTTCAAAGTCTCATCTCCCAATGAGATCCCTCATTCTTCCTCTTGGTCCAAAATCATCTTGGATGTCTTCACTCTTCTTAGTGATCCCTTATCACTAAATGAGAGACAATCTTCATTCTCCCCAATAAAAAAAAACATTCATCATCTTTTGATGGATAAACTCCCTCTAAAGACTTACTCTCCTTTGATCATTGTATCATCAATATCCTTGGAGAGTTCCTAAGCCTATAGAAGATCTAAAAAATTGAAAATAAGAGTAAAAGTTCAAACTTGGACTTTAACCACCCTTAAAATTCGATATTTCACCCTAACTAATGCTCCTAATCATTTTCCATCATAATTTCATCATTCCAATGTTTCTCTAAGCATATCATAATGTTAGGAGGAGTTTAGATATCTTAGGGGTGATGATAATTAGCTAAACAACCTTTGTTCAGTCAAAATCAAACATAACAGTCGACTGAAATTAGAAATCAATCAATTGAACTACTACCAACCGACTGCTACAAGAGCTAGTTGACTGCAGAAATCATATTTTCATACTAAATTTTAAAAAATTATAAATAATTATACTTTTTTCTAAAAATCATGAAATTATATACGTATAATACTTATGTCAAACATTATGGGTGAAAATAATTTTATTTCAAAATATCTATTATTTTGAAAGATTAATACAAAGTTCAAAAGTATTAAAACCTTCCAATATTTTATCTAACTTTGTGTCAATATTATCAATAGTGATTGCTATCAAAAGATAGACTTCATCAAGGTTTTTCAAAATGATTTTAAAATATTTTAAAATCTTATATTTAATCACGATCAATGAGCTCAATGCACATGACTTGTACATTAGCTTTCCTCATGATTCCTAATATGATCGAATGAATTCTAAGTTCATATTAATATGTCATTCAGGTACCTTGAACTTAACTCATATTTCTAACATCTCACATATGTCTAAGATGTATCAATACACACACAACTTCCTAAGTTTTTGTGAGATATGGATTTTGGTTTTTCCTAAATTAAGTGTTCATGCATTATACCTAGGCATACCAAATTTGATTCTCTTATATTGAGACTTCAAATCAATGTCATTATCTTTAATTTTAAATTAATTAGCCTAATGAATGATTGATGATCATATCATAAATTGATTGCATAATTAAAGCATTTGTCAATAATACATGATATCATGACATAAAGATAAACCTAAGTGCAAGCATGACGCAATTAACATAAGTACTATCATGACATTTTAAATGATCATATTAAGCATGATATCATAACATGACATATGACAAACAAAGCATGACAAATATTATAATATTAAGGTATAAAAATATCTAAGTTTTAAATCTAATTATCATTTACTAAAGTTATACCAATTTATCATAATAAATTAATCTCCCAAGTGTGCTGATGTGCACGGACGCGACCTCAAATCTCGCGACGGATATCGTCGAGGACTCAAAGCGCGCGCTCGCGCTCAATGCTCGCAAGTGCACGGATGTCATCAAGTAATAAAGATTATCGATCCCACAAGGATTGAGATTCAAATACCAATATACTCAGTGGTTGTAATTGTTCGGACGTGATCTATAAAAGGTTGCGGTTGGTGAGGGATGTCGGTGGACTCTACTCTATACGGTGTCACACGGAGGAGGAAATGAGTGTGCCGAGGTCTTCAAAGGTGATTCTAGGACTTCGGTTTCGCTTGTGTATCACAGAACAATGTTGTCAATTAGCGTTGTCTAGACGTTTACCTACGGTTTTGTGGAAGGAACATCATATACTCTCCCGTAGAGCCGCCGCATTCACCGGGAGCTATCTCCGCTTAAAAGGACGGGATAGATGGTACGAGGATGCCAAATCAATCCCTACAATGGATCGTTTCCGATTCCACCGCACCCTTCTCCTCGCAGTTACAGGAGATCAGGTTTACCCCTAGGTTCCTTAATCAAATATCCTAAATTTTAGATTGTGAGGGTTGTCACCCCTCGTATCGCCTAAGTACAGCGGAAAGAAAGTCAAATACACATAAATATAATAAAGAGAAACTATCAATTGTCAAATCAAACTCATGGGCAGAATTTAACATGAACCAACATTGTTTATGTACACAAGCTACTCCCTAATTCTAGAATTGAAAGTACTACTCCATGTATATGAAGGAAGAATCACAAAGCATGTCTAAGTTTGAATACATAAGGAATGAAACGCAGTAATAGAGATATACAATGCTTCCGTGATCTTCTCTCTGGCCTTGTGTTGCAAGGTGTGGACCTCCGACGACATTCCTCCTCCCCGTTGCGAGTTACCGAAGCTTTTCAGGGCTTCGACGTGTCATCCTAGCCGTTGTGCCTCCCCCCTAGGGTTTGGGCGGAGCCATCCTTATATAGACATCGCCTCGGACTGCTGCAAAATTTGAAAAAAGCCCTAGTCGCGCAAATCCGTCGAGCCACCACACGGTCGTGTGTTTCCACACGGCCAGGTCGTGTGCGGCCCTGGGGTGTTGCTCTCGCCCATTAGACACGGTCGTGTGAATCCACACGCCCTGGCCATGTCCCACTCTGCGTCTAGCTGCGAAATGTCCTTCTTTTGCTCCGAAAACGTGTCTTTTTCACCCGAAAAGCTAACATGCACACAAAAGTACAACGAGCAGACCTCCAAAAAATAGAGTAGTAATATATGCATGAAACTAACACAAAATGCAATGAGATGTGAGCGAAACTACTCCTAAAACCCTATATATTTTGCTCACATCACTTCCCCCAGACTTAAATCTTTGCTTGTCCTCAAGCAAACCTCAATTCCATGAAATTTTAAAAAGATATTGTTCCATAATTGACATGTTAATTGAATTTATCAAGTGATATTTGCAATCAAAGCAAAACAAATATGTTCTAGAAGTTCACTAAGTTAGCTCCTCGTGCTCGTGCTAGGCGAACCATTCTTAGGGGATGCCCGTTCCATGGTGAGTTAAGTCATCACCCCATAGCTTTCTTAAGGTTTCCGACTCTTAGGCACTTACATGCCCAAAGTGAGGGTCGTTCCCTAGATCTAGCATAAAGTCTCAAAGGCGTGCTCGGTATTGAGAGAAATTAGTAGGTGTTTCCCCAGTAATCTAACTCGATCTCAAAGGGACACCTAGCCATTTCCACCTACGACAACTATTTTTTATCCCTCATAATATTTTTTTTCTTTTTTTCTCTTCTTTTTCTCATTTCTTTTTCTCTTTTTCTTTTATTTCTCTTTTTCTTTTCTCTCTTTATTTTTCGGCTCACTGGGATTTTGATTTTTCCGAATGGGCTTACACAATCCGAGCATCTCCAGTAACTAAAATGCTAAACTTAGAGTCACCTATGGATTCCAAAGTACTAGACTACTGAAGTGAATCATAACTAGGTATGTATTAGATTCTCCCTTTCAGAATGTTCGACATGTGTAAGTGCAAAAACAAAGCTAACTAGTGTAAGTCTAGAACATTAAATAGAGCGAATAAAATAAAATACATAAGATAAATGGAGTTAGGCTACCTATGAGAACAACTCATGCAAGCAACTTTTAAAAATACTACTGAGGTAGCTTTACAGACAACAAAAATTAAGTACTGAAAGAAACTCAACAACTCATGCATGAATAAATGAAAATACCAGAAAAGAAACTACTGTTAGGAAATAAAACAAAATAAACCTTGGGGTCTCCCCCCAGATTTAAACGAAAATATTCCTTTAATATGGTGGACGAGGTGGAAAGTCTGGGAGCCTGGGCATCTCTGGATCCTGGGAGAACCTACTGCTGGTCGCTGATGCCACATGTACATGTGATCGATCTAGGAGCTGGTGGATGCAGCGGCTGCTCGGTGTTCCTCCTCCCTAGCCCACTGCGCCTGCTGGGCATGCATGTGCTGTCACATCTCCCTGCGGTAAGCGACCTCATCTTGACGACGAACAACCTCCTCCTGGAAGTATATGCGGGCCTCATCGTAGAATTCCTCAACCCACTGGAAATGCTCCCGGAATCCCTGGAACTCCGCTTGTTGGTAGGTACTCTGTTCCTCCCATCGTTGTCTCTGCGTCTGCTGCTCAGTGTAAATGTCGTCGAGGCGCGATCGGAACTCTAAGAAATCATAGGCTGACGTACCTGCATCCTGCTCAAAAGTAGAAAAAGTGGTGGTGCAGGTGTAGACTCATGTCGGCGTGGACTAGGTGAGCTCCTATGCATGTGTGGACTGAAGGGAGAGTGATATAAAGGTGGAGATATGGGCGCTGATGTGGATGGTCCCTCATGTGGAGGGGACTCCACTATCAGGTCCAAGCGCCAGTTGGTGCATATAGCGATGGTGGTATGATATGGGTCGGGGAGCCTAAGGATCGTCAGATTTTTTCTTACAAAGCATAAGGAGTCTCCTTCTCTCACAATCATTTTCATGCCCATGCATACTCCTAGGTCGATCCTAGGGCTCCCCTCTATACTCTCTAATGTTGTGTAATCGTACCTCATCCTATGACAAATGTGGGTTAGTAGGCCTCCCACATTGATCTCTCCTCGTGCTGCTTTACCCATCTTCACTAAGTGTCTGATGAAGTAGGACCCTACATCGATGCTACTCCTTTCTTGTAGCATATCCCATAGGCAAAGCAGCTCGCTAGCTCTAACTACACCGTCACTCTCACCACGACTAAATATAGTACTGGCCATGATGCGGTGAAGGTATCGAAAGACGGGGTTTTGGAGGCGCGACGCTTTGGCCCTAGAAGGGTCATAAGCGTGCTCCCCCGTCAATTCGGTTCAACATTTCCGAGAGTTGAACCCAATAGGGGTTCTTCTCTCTCCCTCACTTAGCAAGCCAAAGCATAAGTTCCATTGGTGAAGGGTCCACTCATGCTCAATGTTAAAAAGCCTAAAAGTTATCCTACCCTCCTCGCTCTCTCTATCCGTTAAAATTTCCGCCTCTAAGGAACTCAAAAATTCCAAAACTATCCTAGGGTAGGTTAGGTGCCTTATTCCCATAATCTCTTCCCACCCCATTTTTGCAAATAGGCTTTGCATATCACCCAACAACCCTAAAGATTCTAGCAAATCCTCATCTAAGTACCTAGTAGCAGTAAGTTTACGAGTAGAGAGCATATTATATCTATCTCTTTGTTCATTATTGCGAAAAAGTAGAGTGGGTAGGGCGTTACCCTCCTCCGGAGCTTGAGGGGCGTCGACTCTCCTTGTTCATCGCTCTGAGGCGCCGGATCGGGGTGCTACGTGCTTGGTCCTCCTCATCCTTGCTTCTTTTGGCTTCTTTAGAGGTTAAAAATGCTTCTAGATGGTGGGGAAGAATAAATCACACGGCTAGGGCAAGAACTTTTGAAGCACACGGTGCAAATGGGGTAAAAATACACGACTCGCCCCTTTTGACCTCGCGTGCCACGACCATGTGAAAACACACGACTAGGCCGTGTGCGTCTCTGGTTGGTCAGGCACGACTGTGGAAAAACACACAGTCAGGCTGTGTGTCCCCTTTTTCCGCCCATTTATGAACCACGGTCTGAATTTTCTCATACTCTTCGTCGTGTAGGCTAATATGGATTTCATTTTTGCCTAGCAAAGTTCTTTTCTATTCCTAACTCTAAATGTGATGAAGATCAAAACTAGAAATCAAACAAATGCATGCAATGCAATCAAAAAGGGAAATCTAAAACTAAACTTGGGTTGCCTCCCAAGAGGCGCTTTGTTTAAGGTCGTTTAGCTCGATCACATGCACTCTACTATCAACTCGGCTCTGGTGGTTCAGTGAACCTCCATTCATCCATCTCGGGATCTTCGTTTGGAGGTTCCGGCTTAACTCGGCTAAATGTGAAGCCGTTGAGGTAGGAAGCTCTGTGCTCCGAAAGGCTGAAAAGGATGATCTCCCCGTCTACCTCCAGGGAGATCTGGTGCGCCTTCACATCTATGTACGCCCCTGCAGTCGCTAGAAAAGGCCTTCCCAGAATGATGGGATTCTGTGGATTTGGTCCTGTGTCCAGTATGATGAAGTCCGTGGGTATCACGAAATCCTCAATCATCATAGGCACGTGTGGTTGCAGGCCAACGGGCTCCTTGACTGAATCATCCCCCATACGAATACCAAGATTCGCTGGTTGGAGCCCGCTCAGTCCCATCTTCAAATAGTATGCATAGGGCATCACACTGACTGATGACTCCAAGTCGCATAGCGCTTCGTCGAAGCTCTCCCCATAACTTGAGCAGGGGATAACGAATTCACCAGGGTCCTCAAGCTGTATTGGAATCTTCTCTTCAAACTCTGCTTGGTCAGGTAGGGTGGAAATCATGGATGCACACCCCTTGGCGAATTGGCTACTTTGCCCCACTCCTTCCTCTTTTCCTTGACTCGCCGGAGAGCTCTTCATAGGTTGTGACACGGATTGGGCTATTTGGGCCACTTGTGTCTCCAACATCCTGGTATGACTTGCAAGGCCGTCAACGGTGGCCTTCAAGTCTCTGAGTGATTCTTCAGACTTCTGATGTTGGTGACGAAATTCCTCATTGGCCTTAGTTTGGGTAACGATGAAGTCCTCCATCATCAGTTCCAGTCTGGACTTCTATGGTCGCTGCTCGTTGTCCTGCTGCTGCCCATACCCCCCTGATGGTTGGGAGTTTTTCGAGTTATTCTTATAGGAGAAATTCGGGTGATTCCTCCATTCGGGATTGTAGGTATTAGAGTATGGGTTGTGGGACCTTTGGTCGTAGTCCCCAATCGCGTCACAGTGCTCAATCTACTCGTCTGAGGTCCCCGACCCTCCATAGTGGTCCTCTTGATACGCTGTCGCTCCCTCTCTAAAATCAATGGTCGTGAATGCAGATGAAGGATTCAAAGATTCAAACCGTCTGCTGAGCGCATTCATCCTTGCTGAAAGGTGGTCCATGAAGTTGACAGTGTATTGCCCTACTGCAGGTGTAGGTTAACCACGTTCAGAAGCCCATTGATGGTGGTTTTGGGCCACCTCTTCGATAAGCTCTTCCGCTTCCTCTATGGTCTTATTCATCAGTGCTCCTCCTGCGGCAGAATCTAGGGACATCTTTGTGACGTAAGCGATCCCATTATAGAAAATGTGGATCGCCAGCCACCTCTCCAATCCATGGTGGGGGCATTGGTAGAGTAGCCCCTTATAGCGATCTCAGGCTTCAAACAAGGACTCTCCCTCCTTCTGGCGAAAGCTCATGATAAGATGCGCATGTGAGCAGTCTTACTTGGTGGGAAGTATTTATTCAGAAACTGCTGCTCACACTGCTCCCATGTGGTGATGTTGCCAGAAGGTAGGGAGTGAAGCCATGTCTTAGCCTTATCCCACAGTGAAAACGAAAACAGGCTCAGGCGGATCGCGTCAGTAGGGACTCCGTTCATTTTCATCATTGAGCAGATTTCAAGAAATGCCTCAAGGTGCCGGTTCGGGTCTTCAGTTGCAGCTCCCCTGAATTGGCTCTGCTGGACCATATACAAGTGTCGACTTCAGCTCAAAATTATTTGTCGAAATAGATGGTCCAGCTATACTCGGCCTGACTCCTCTAGCGCTAGGAGCTGCGTAGTCCCGCAGAGATCGACTATCTATGTTCACCTCGGATGCAGCTTGATCCTCCATCTTTCGCTGTTCTGCTCTCCGACGGTGAAAAGTTCGCTCAATTTTTAAGTCGATCGGAATTAGACCTTCCGACCCTAATCGTCTAAGCATACGACGAACCAAAGCACAAAGTTAAGAGTGTTAATCTAATTCTAAAAACAGAAAATAAATCAATCTAGCAAATAAAAATCTAAGATGCAATAAGTAAATAGGAAAGTACTGCTAAAAATAAAAACTAAATCTAAATATGGAAAATATAGAATTAAAGCAAATAAGATAAACTAGAAAGAAAATAAAGCAAGCAAATAATCTAATCTTAAGTCCGATCTAATTTACCACTGTTCGATTTGATATTGAATCGATCAGTCCCCGGCAACGACGCCAAAAACTTGATGTGCAAGGACGCGACTTCAAATCTCGCGACGGATACCGTCGAGGACTCAAAGCGCGCGCTCATGCTCAACACCCGCAAGTGCATGGATGTCGTCAAGTAATAAAGATTATCGATCCCACAGGGACTGGGATTCGAATACCAATATACTCAGTGGTTGTAATTGTTCGGACATGATATCTAAAAGGTTGCAGTTGGTGAGGGTTGTCGATGGACTCTACTTTGTAATGTGTCACACAGAGGAGGAAAGGAGTGTGCCGAGGTCTTCAAAGGTGATTCTAGGACTTCGGTTTCGCTTGTGTATCACAGAATAATATTGTCAATTGGCGTTGTCTAGACGTTTACCTACGATTTTATGGAAGAGACATCATACACTCTCTCGCAGAGCCGCCACATTCACCGAGAGCTATCTCCGCCTAAAAGGACGGGATAGATGGATGAGGATGCCAAATCAATCCCTACGGTGGACCGTTTCCGATTCCACCGCACCCTTCTCCCCGCAGTTACAGGAGATCAGGTTTACCCCTAGGTTCCTTAATCAAATCTCCTAAATTTTAGATTGCGAGGGTTGTCACCCCTCGTATCGCCTAAGTACAGTGGAAAGAAAGCCAAATACGCATAGATATAATAAAGAGAAACTACCAATTGTCAAATCAAACTCATGGGCAGAATTTAACATGAACCAACATTGTTTATGTACACAAGCTACTCCCTAATCCTAGAATCGAAAGTACTACTCCATGTATATGAAGGAAGAATCACAAAACATGTCTAAGTTTGAATACATAAGTAATGAAACGCAGTAATGGAGATATACAATGCTTCCGTGATTTTCTCTCCGGTGTTGTGTTGCAAGGTGTGGACCTCCGGCGGCGTTCCTCCTCCCCGTTGCGAGTTACCGAAGCTTTTTAGGGCTTCGGCGTGCCATCCTAGTCGTCGTGTCTCCCCCCTAGGGTTTGGGCGGAGCCATCCTTATATAGACATCGCCTCGGACCGCTGTAAAATCCGAAAAAAGTCCTAGTCGTGCAAATCCGTCGGGGCGCCACACGGTCGTGTGTTTCCACACGGCCAGGCCGTGTGTGGCCCTGAGGTGCTGCTCTCGCCCATTGGACACGGTCGTGTGAATCCACACACCCTGGCCGTGTCCCACTCCACGTCTAGCTGCGAAATGTCCTTCTTTTGCTCCAAAAACGTGTCTTTTTCACCCGAAAAGCTAACATGCACACAAAAGTACAACGAGCAGACCTCCGAAAAATAGGAAATGCGTGCAAAAATAGAGTAGTGACATATGCATGAAACTAACACAAAATACAATGAGATGTGAGCGAAAACTACTCCTAAAATCCTATATGTTTTGCTCACATCATGTGCCACAATTCAAAATGATACACTTTTGACTTTAATCCTATTTGTGTCAATTTTGATCAATTTTTTAATTTTTATAATTTCTATTAGCATATTCTAAAATCTTTTAAGATAATAATCTAAACTCATTTCCAATATATTACATTACTTTGAAAATATCATAAAGTGTGAACTCTACCATGGTTAGGTTAACTACCCATCCATTTAAGTTTGACACACCTTAAACCCATCTAGTGGGAAGGAATCACGCTTCTAGGAATCCAAAACCTATTTGAGCTCCTTGGATTACCAAGGTATTCCCTAGGGATGACTTCCCTATATATCTTTCTAATGACCCTTCTAGGCTTGGAAGCCTTGGTCATTGTGATCTTTTCAAGGTTAATCCTAAGGATAACTTCTCTTGTAACTTTATTATGGCTTTCCTAGGTTTCTTTGAATCCTTAGCCACCAGACATCTACTATGATCAACTCTAAGAATGACTTCCCTTATGACCTTGGCTTTCCTAAACCTAGAGTTTGTTCCATAGTTAAATGGAACATTGTGATAGGTTGTCATAGCTTCTTTGGTCTTAGGTTTGTCATCCAAACCTTTCTTGTTCTTAGGTAGGTTTTGCCTCCTAACATCTAAATTTTGACTACTAGACTCATTAAGCATCTTTTTCATTCCCCTAAGGGTATTTTCTATTTTCTCAAATGTTGACCTCAAAGCTTGATTTTCTTCCACTAATGATGCAAAAAAAATTTTCATTATTTATTTGGATTTTCTTCTTCCTCCTAGGCATATATCTAGATTTCTTAAGATTATTACCTAGTTTGTTTTTATCCATAGGTAAGGTAGTCTTAGGATTATCCTTAAGCCTAATATTATAATGCTTAACACCTAAACAAAAACATTTATTTTTAGCATACTTTTAATCATGAATAATTGCAAGTAGCATGCTCTTAAACTTAAAATTTGAAAGTACATTATTAACTGTTACCTTAGTCTTAAGAGCTCCCCCTACATTTGAGCTCTTCCTTATCCTTCTTAGAGTGACTCCCCCTTGGACATTGGCTCTGGTAGTGCCCTTTTTATTGACATTTGAAGCACATAATGTACTCTTTGTTAGTGTCTATAAGATTGACATATCTCCACAATGATATGATATTGTCCACTTTGTGCTAGAAGGGTTGGATAACTGACCGGAAGTCCAGCTTGGTCGGGAGGACCAAACAGTTGACAGGAAGTCCTGGTGGGTTGAGGATTGGACATCAAGTAGAGGAAATCCTTCGAAGACGAATAGACTTGAGGAAGGTTTAATGTGGTCCTTCATTTAAGGGGGAAATTGTTGGGAGTATGGAAAATACAATCAAAGTTCTATATTGGTAAGACATGAAAAAGATCATGTGCTTATAAGATAAAAGGATATCTCCATTGGTTTGAGGCTTTTTGGGTAAAACTCAAAAATAAAACCATGAGGACTTAGGCCCAAAGTGGACAATATCATGTCATTGTAGAGATATATAAATTTTATAGACACTAACAATTAGTATCAGAGCTATGGTCAATGTCAAGCCATGAACCTCGAACGAAGGAAGTGGAGCTCTCATGTCCGGATCAAGAGAATCAGACACTAGGCAGGAAGTCCAGTTGGGTTGGGAGGACCGAACAACTGGCAGAAAGTCCAGTTGGGCCAGAAGGGCTAGACAACTGGAAGGAAGTCCAGCTGGGTCAGGAGGACCAGACAGTTGGCAGGAAGTCCTGGTGGGGTAAGGATCGGACATTAAGTAGAGGAAGTCCTTCGAGGACGAATAGGCTTAAGGAGGGCTCAATGTGGTCCTTCGTTTGAAGGGGGATTCTTGGGAGTATGGAGAATACAATCAAAGTCTCACATTGGTAAGACATGGAAAAGATCATGTGCTTATAAGATAAAAAAATATCTCCATTAGTTTGAGGCCTTTTGGGTAAAACTCAAAAATAAAACCATGAGGGCTTAGACCCAAAGTGGATAATATTATGTCATTATGGAGATATGTGAATCTTATAGGCACTAACACTTTCCTTTACCTTTTCCTTCGACTTTGGTGGCGATTAAGCCTTCTTGCTGTAGGATATTTGACGCCGGCTAGAGGGGGGGTGAATAGCGTATTCCCATACGTTGATGGAATTCGATCTCGTTCGTGTCTACAATTTCGTTAGCACAGCGGAAATAGAAAAACTAATAACAATAACGAAATAGACAATTACACACGAACACAATGATATAACGTGGTTCGGAACCTCAAGGTTCCTACTCCACGGATCGAACTCTACGAGCTCTAGTGATGCACACACAAACACTAATAAACACTCCTTCTCAGAACAATCCGGAGGTGGAAAAACTTCGTACAATATGATTACAACAATAATCAAATGAATACAAGCAATATAATGAAATACAAAGCAATACAAGTAAAGGAAACACTTTACAAATGCTCTTTGAATGCTTGATCACTTGGTTGCTTGATATCAACTTGGAGACCCTGATTTGCAACAGCAAATCGCCCCAAATGCTCTCAAGAAACCCTGCTTTTTCCTCCATCACGAGCTCCATATATAGCTTCAACCTGTGCTGGAAAAAGTCGATCAGTCGACTGATCGGGACCATCAGTCGACTGATGCCACTGTTGTCATGAGACAACAGCTAGATCCACGCTGGATAAGTCCAACGGATCTACCATCAGTCGACTGATGGTGTCCTCACTCATTCTTTGGTCCCGGTCGGTGAGAGACTACACTCGTGGTCGAATTCGAGCACGGTCGATCGATCATGCGATCGATCAGCTCGAGTCATCAATCGACTGTCATTCTCTGGCAGTCGACTGCTAGGCCACTTCCCGCAGTCAAACCCTAGTTGACTCGGTCCAGTCGACTGTCACATGACACCAGTCGACTGACACACCTCAAACATGAGGTTTTAGCCCAAGTATGGTGCCCCCATACTTGCTAGACCACCCTTAGCCTAGACCTAAGCCTTCTAGCCACCTCCATCAGCCTCACGCCTCTCGGATCCCTCCAAGTCATCCATGACTTGTTCACCCATCGCGCTAGCCTTCAGGTGCTTCCATCGGCTATGTCATGCTAACGGTGTCTACACCGCCAAGGCACATTGGACTTACGCCGCCAAGACTCCGCTTGAACTTTACGCCGCCAACCATTGGACTTATGCTGCCAAGACTCCCACTTGGACTTTACACCGCCAATATCAAACCCTTGGACTTCTCAAATGCCAAGACACAAGCTTGGACTTTCCCTTGCCAACCCATGTTAGACTTTCCATGTCAAGTATTCAAGACTTGGACTTTACCTTGTCAAGACCCATGCTTGGACTTTCCCAAATGTCAAGTGTCCCACTTGGACTTTCCATGCCAACTCATGTTGGACTTTACCAAATGCCAAGTGTCCCACTTCCCATGTCAAGTACTCAAGACTTGGACTTCCCTATGACAATTACATTGTCATATGTTTTTGTCGAACATCAAAACATCACTCGAGTCAAACTCGAGTCCTGGTCAATCGTGACCTGGGCCGATTGCACCAACAATCTCCCCCTTTTTGATATTTGACAAAAACCAAACAAATTATTGAGTTAGAACACTAACTCAAATCCCTTACCAATTATCCCAAATTGATAAACACTCTCCAAATGTTCTCCCCCAAACATTCTCCCCCTTTTTAACTAACATCAAAAAGGTTTTCTCTCCAAGGAGGTCAATGTCTCATGTCCCAATGAGATCTTACAATCTCCCCCTTGGTCCAAAAATACTTAGGATGTCTACCATCTTCCTAGTGATAAGTCTAATATCACTCAAGAGAGGCAATCCTATTCACTCTCCCAATTTCCAAATTGGGTCTCTCAAAAGTCCCATCAATTTCCCAATTGATGTCATATTCTC
The DNA here is from genome assembly GCA_025175895.1 of Wurfbainia villosa. Lineage (NCBI taxonomy): Eukaryota > Viridiplantae > Streptophyta > Magnoliopsida > Zingiberales > Zingiberaceae > Wurfbainia > Wurfbainia villosa. The sequence continues at coordinate 419,669 of JAKLTH010000115.1, read as the reverse complement.
CCAATAACTTCTCCTCTTCAAGGAGAAAAACACATCCTCTTCGAGATGGATACCTCCCCCTAAAGGCTTACTCCCCCTTGACCATTGCACCAACAATGTCCTTGGGAAGTCCCTAAGCCAATAGGAACTCTAAACCATCAAAATTAAGGTTAGAAATTCAATATTGAACTTTCCAACACCTTAAAATTGATACAAACCATAAACATCTCTCCTAATCCATATCCAATGGATTTTCACCCTTTATAATGCTACCCAAAGCATATCCTAGGGTTAGGAGTGATTAGGGACCTTAACCGCAGCTAAAATCGGGTTAAACAACCTTGGTTACCCCGAAATCAGGCTACCAGTCGAGTGATTCAGAATTGATCATTGGCACCTCCATCGATCATTGCCACCAATGGCGATCGGTGATAATTGAAATTTCCGAATTTCAGTTATCAGAGTTGAATTTCAGAAAATCATAAATAATTATACGTATATCGAAAAAATACGAAATTTGGTACGTATAATACCTATGACCAATATAATGGGTGAAAAATGTTTTAAAAATATTTTACCCATAAAATAGTGAAATTGGCACAAAGTTCAAAACCATTGAAATTTTCAATGTTTTGGCCCTACTTTGTATCAACTTCATCAATGGTGATTGCTATCAAAAAATAGACTTCACCAAGATTTTTCAAGATCATTTTAAAATGTTTTCAAAACCTTGTTTTGGATCATACTCCTTGGGCTTTATGCACATGACTTGTACACAAGCTTTCTCAATGATCCACTAACAAAAATTAGATGAGTTATAGTCCATCTAGATGCAAAAACTATGCACCTTGAACTCAACTCATATCCTAGCATCTCACATGTATCTAGGGTGTATAAATACACATACATGTCAATTGAATGTGAGATGTGGGTTTTTGGTTCATTTAATCTAGGGTTTCATGCATTTTCTAAGGCAACCCTACTTGATTCCCTTATAAATGGGACTCCAAGTCATGTCATTATCCTTAGTTCAATTTTTAATCAATTAAATGCATGAAATGATCATGGCATAAAGATAGCAATAATTAAGCATGACCAATGATCATGATGCCATGACATATGATAAAATCTAAAAACACATAACATTAATCCTTAATCCTAAACACGTACATGACATATAGAATGATTAAAAATAAGCATGATGTCATGACATATTATATGACAAACAAAGCATGACATATAAAATATATAGGTATAGTAATACCTAAATTTTAATATTAATTGTCATTTCATATAATTAATTGTATTTTGCCATATTTCTATTTTTCTCCCAAGTGTGCCAAAAACTCAAAAATGGCACACTAACATTTAAACCTAAATTGTGCCAATTTTGATCTTTCTTAATTTCAAAAGTGCATTGGCACATCCTAAAAACCTTTAGGATTCAAATCTTAAATGTATTTTCAAGGTAACCATAACCTTGAAAATAACCTAAAGTGCCACCTTTGCCATGGTTGAGTTAACTACCCATCCAATCAAGGTTGACACACCATAAACCCATCTTAGCGTGAATCAATCACGCTCTTAGGAACCCAAAACCGATTTGAGCTTCTAAGGTTAATTAGGTATTTCTTAGGAATAACCTCCCTAGATACCTTCCTAATGACCCTCCTAGGCTTGTTAGCCTTGGTCATTTGGGTCTTACCTAGGTTGACTCTAGGGGTAACTCCCCTTGCAACCTTCTTAGTGGCCACCCTAGGTTTCCTAGAAACCCTAGCCACTAGGCACAACCTTTGGTCAACCTTAGGGATGACTTCTCTATTGACCTTGGTCTTCCTAGACCTAGTTTGTATTCCATAGTCAAATGGAACACTATGATAAACTACCTTAGGGTTAGGTTTGTGACTCAAATCTTGCTTGTCCTTGGTTGACTTTTGACTCTTAGGTCCTAGGTGTTGACTTTGAGATTTTGACCTAGACTCTTGATTATTTGACCCTTTAAATTGGTTTTGTATATTCCTAAGGGTCTTTTCTAGTTTTTCAAGCCTTGACCTTAAGGCTTGATTTTCAACCTCTAATTGCCCAATTGATTTTTGATTAAGTTTTTGGGCATTACCATTTTCTCTAGGCATATGCCTACCCTTCTTAGGGTTAATGCCTAAGTGGTTTTCTATTTTCCTAATGCTTTCCTTAGGAAGAGTTTTTCTAGGGACATTAGTCCCAAATTTCTCCGTTCTTGAAAAATTTACCCTCTTGGCTCCTAAGCAAAATTCCTTACTTCTAGCATGCTCTTTATGATAAATAGCAAGATTATTAAAATTATTCCTAGCATGCTTTTGACTATAAGAATTAGAAAGAGCATTACTAAAATATACCTTAGGGTTAGCCTTAGCTCCCCCTACATGTGATGCTCCTTCTTGCCCCTTCTTCTTCCCCCTAGGGCATTGACTCCGATAATGCCCCTTTGAATTGCACTTGAAGCATATGATGTGCTCCTTGCTCTTTTGACTTGGGGCACCGACATCCTTGACTTTTGGTGCCGGTGGAACTTTCCTAACCTTCTTTGGGCACTTGCTCTTATAGTGCCCGGTTTTCCTACACTCAAAATATATTATATGCATTTTATTATTAACACATATGTTTGAGTTACCTAGGTTAATGGAGACCGGAATTGGACTTTGGGCTTCTTCATCTTGACCGGATGTCGAAGCTTCTTCTTGATGTTCCGGTGTGGAAGTTCTCTCCTTCCCCTCGGTCCTTGAGATGGATGCTTCTTCCACTTCCTCCTCTACTTCCATTTCTGATCCGGATGTTGATTCCCTATCAACTTCCGAATCCTCAAGCTCTTTAGATGTTTCTTCTTGAGCTTGAGAGGGTGATGGTCCTTCTTCTTGGACCGAGGATAGACTTTCATGGAGCTTGGCCAAATCGCTCCATAGCTCCTTGGCATCCACATAGTCACCTAGGCTATACAAGAGGTCATTAAGAATTACATCAAAAATGAATTTGATTACCTTCTTGTTTTTATCGAATTGTTGGAGTTGCTCCTCACTCCACTTCTTCCTCTTGAGAAAACCTCCCTTTGGTCCCTTAGGATATTCAAATCCTTCCATCAATGCGGACCACTCCTCAAGGTCTCTCATCATCAAAAAATCTTCAATTCTCGCCTTCCAAGAATTGAAACCTTCTCGTCCATAGAAGGCATACGGAATTAGGGTATTGATGTCCCATCCCAATTGTCCTTGGATTTCCATCTTTACCCTCTAGCCTTTTGTCTTAGCTCCCGGCGGTTAGTCCGTAGAAGAGCCCCGGGCTCTGATACCACTTGTAGGATATTTGACGCCGGCTAGAGGGGGGGTGAATAGCGTATTCCCGTACGTTGATGGAATTCGATCTCGTTCGTGTCTACAATTTTGTTAGCACAACGGAAATAGAAAAACTAATAACAATAACGAAATAGACAATTACACACAAACACAATGATATAACGTGGTTCGGAACCTCAAGGTTCCTACTCCACGAATCGAGCTCTACGAGCTCTAGTGATGCACACGCAAACACTAATAAACACTCCTTCTCAGAACAATCCGGAGGTGGAGAAACCTCGTACAATATGATTACAACAATAATCAAATGAATACAAGCAATATAATGAAATACAAAGCAATACAAGTAAAGGAAACACTTTACAAATGCTCTTTGAATGCTTGATCACTTGGTTGCTTGATATCAATTTAGAGACCCTGATTTGCAACAGCAAATCACCCCAAATGATCTCAAGAAACCCTGCTTTTTCCTCCATCACGAGCTCCATATATAGCTTCAACCTGTGCTAGAAAAAGTCGATCAGTCGACTGATGCCACTGTTGTCGTGAGACAACGGCTAGATCCACGCTGGATAAGTCCAACGAATCTACCATCGGTCGGATCGATCAAACCCATCGATCGGGATGGTGTCCTCACTCATTCTTTGGTCCCGGTCGAGTGAGACTACACTGGCCGAATTCGAGCACCGGTCGGTGATCATGCGATCGATCATTGCTCAGTCATCGATCATTGCCATTCTCTGGCGATCAGCTACACTTCCGCAGTCAAACCTTAATTGACTCGGTCCAGTCGACTGCCACATGACACCAATTGACTGACACACCTCAAACATGAGGTTTTAGCCCAAGTATGGTGCCCCCATACTTGCTAGACCACCCTTAGCCTAAACCTAAGCCTTCTAGCCACCTCCATCAGCCTCACGCCTCTCGGATCCCTCCAAGTCATCCATGACTTGTTCACCCATCGCGCTAGCCTTCAGGTGTTTCCATCAACTATGTCATGCTAACGGTGTCTACACCGCCAAGACACATTGGACTTACGTCGCCAAGACTCCGCTTGGACTTTACACCGCCAACCATTGGACTTATGCTGCCAAGACTCCCGCTTGGACTTTACACCGCCAATATCAAACCCTTGGACTTCTCAAATGCCAAGACACAAGCTTGGACTTTCCCTTGCCAACCCATGTTGGACTTTCCATGCCAAGTATTCAATACTTGGACTTTACCTTGCCAAGACCCATGCTTGGACTTTCCCAAATGCCAAGTGTCCCACTTGGACTTTCCATGCCAACTCATGTTGGACTTTACCAAATGCCAAGTGTCCCACTTCCCATGCCAAGTACTCAAGACTTGGACTTCCCTATGACAATTACATTGTCATATGTTTTTGTCGAACATCAAAACATCACTCGAGTCAAACTCGAGTCCTGGTCAATCGTGACCTGGGCCGATTGCACCAACACTTGCCTCTTTTTAAGCATTTATTCTTATAATGCCCTACTTCCCTATACTCAAAATAAGTTATATGATTTTTATTTTTAATGCATGCATTTGAGTTACCTATAGAGTGAGCTTGTTATTCATTTGCCTCATTCCCGGATGTAGAAGGTTCTTCTTGCTCTTGCTCCGGTATTGAGTGTCTCTCCTCCCCCTCAATCCTAGAGGTGGAGGCTTCTTCAACCTACTCTTCTTCTTCGGATGTTGAGCATCTCTCAACTTCCGACACTTCAAGCTCTTGAGATGATGAGCTTGCTTTGTCACGCCCCGAGGGAGTCTCCGCCAGACAAAAATCCGACAGCACCTCCCCTGTACGGGTGACAATATCAATTTTTAATACAAGGCCTACACGACCACTATACATCAGTCAACACAACCGGAACATACCACAACCCAATATACATAATATGCGGCCTTAGACCATCAACCATAATAAGTAAAAGATCTAAAACATCAAGACCTACCCCTTCTGCCATCTGAGCAGGAACATACAACCAAAACGAACCGAATATATAAGTCCACAAGGACATAACAAATATAACCAAAACATCTACCGGTATACAATCCAAACATAAATCCTAAACATATCCTCTAATAAAATCCCAATCCATAAAACTAATAACCAAAACCATAAGACCAATAAAACATATCCACTTCGACGAGGGGGATTGGCAACTGGACTCTCCTGACAGCTTCATCCTGAAATAAATATAAAATCACGGGATAAGTTCAAAGAACTTAGCGGATATTAGTCGATATGAATAACAAGATATAGCTAACAATACTAATCATACCAGTACAGTCTCATATATATGGTAAGCAAGAAATAAATGCAAAAGGACTGTATTCACCTGAATCTCCTACCCTGATATAGGAGCATGTGCCCTACTATAAGAGATAAAGTCATCATCATATATGAATATGAATCCTGTATGCATGGCAATCATATGCAACATCCAAGGCATCAATAAAATGCAACCAACACAATACAAACGCGATCCATGCAAAAATGCATGTCGTGCATATGACATGGTCACCCCTGACGCCAGTCGGCCACCTCACACGCGATGGTGAAGCCGAGTGGGTAGAGCTATGACAACTGTGCACTCTGCCATCACTGCTCCTGAGTGACCGAGTGGACAGGATGCTGTCGGAGTACACCTATCCTCCTGCCCCAAACAGAGTGGGGGAGCTAAGTTCTCATCTCCCGGTGTCATAGACCAGAGGAGGGATCCCTGCCCGCTACCACGCTGCCTCATCGCTACCCATGAGCGGACTAGTGGAGCCTGACAGAGCAACTGTACACACCCTCCTGATGTACCACTAACCCATAAGTGGCAGTGTGTGCAGGTCATGTAACTGGTTGTGGGCTCAACAATAATGGAACCTCGTCCAGCCAACATGCAATCATGCAAGATGGTGCATGATACTAAAGCATGTCAATCCTACTCAAAATACTTATCCGAATAATATGTACAATCAATATGTACATATCCATAATCCAAGTAACTATGATCCAAATAAACAGGGAAGACAAAAATCATATCCTATCCAATGTATGTATCAATAGATACAAAAACATACTAGACATATAAACATGAAAATTATTAAAAGCTATCATAACTAGCATATCAACTTGACTATATCTAAAAGATAAGTCAAAATACCCGCCTGCTATAATGATCGAAATCATGAACTCTTCACGCCCGTAGACCGGTCTCGTGACCGAAACCTGCATAAAACATAATTGCCATTAAGTCCAATCACACGACCTCGATTAGATAAATTCTACATTGAACCTGTATTCACTTAATCTACCGAATACGAGTACAACACTCGATACACCCAATTCACCATCCACAGGATGAAACCAAAACCCGAATAGCTATCTCACAGATCAATACACATTCTGAACCATTCATAGCTCACTTAACATACCAATTACGGTCGTACAACCGACATCAACCCAATCAGAACCTCACAACCATTTCAAATAGAACATCTCATCCCTCACAACCCCTTAGACCCATTCACCGCGATCACAACCCTCACAGCTATTTACAACCATTAATTCTCCCGCCCGCGTGTCGGCCGTTCCACAACTCAACTTCAATAGACTCACGACCACACATCTCTTCACACAAAGCGTACTGATCGGCGATTCCTAAGCAGAACCCTCCATTCCCGCACCATACATTAATACCTAGCAAAATCCAACAATTACGGATGAAAGGAGGGTAAATCAAGCTTACCATCACTTGGGTCTCCACCGACCTAACATGTCCCGATCCCTTATTCACCGGAGCAACCTGAGCTCCAGGACACTGTCCAAACCATAGATCCAAGTTAGGATGAGGAAATTCCACAGTTAGGTACAGACCTTATCCAAGGTAACAAGAGGAAAAATTGACGTTTACCTATTCCCGATGACCATCGGCAGAGAAATCCCGAACAAAGCGGCCCCACGGTCGCCTGACCCGACCCTCCCCAAATCGAGCATCGATCACTTGTCTACCGATCTCGGCGAGGAGGAGGTGGTGTCGCCCGCGATAGTAGCGGCGAGAACAGCGAGGCGATGGCGGCGTGGGAGCCGGTATCTATTGGTCGGCGATGCGGGAGAGAGGAATCGGGAGGTCGACATCGCGAGTGCTCGCGGTGGCCTAGGAGCCTGAGGAAGGCGGTGGCGTTGCAGTGTATCTGCGGTGAGAGGAGAGGAGAAGCGGCGCCGTCGTCTAGAGGCGAGGAGGCCGAGGAAGAAGGGCTCGGTGGTCCGTTAGGCTGCATGGTGTGGTGAGCCCGAGAGGACCGTCAGCGCGACATACACGAGGCGAGCCCGGTGAGGCGGCCACGGAGCTCGTCTTGAGGAGGAAAAGAAGAGGAGAATCGGGAATTTGTGACTGCGGCAAGAATCGGATGGAATCGGGGAAATAAGAGAATAGAAACTTAGGTTTAGATATTTCAAATAGGTCCTCCAAAAGCCTATTTATTTTATCCCCGTAAAAATCTCTTACAAGCTCCGTTTAAATCCAGAAAAATTCCCTAAAAATCCCGAAAAATTTCCAGGAATATTTTCCTTAAATTCCTTGGCCATTTAATTTAATATTTTAAATTTTCAGTATTTGACATTCTCCCCCACTAATAAAAATTTGGTCCCCAAATTTCCTACTCATGTACGAGTACGAGATGTCACAACATCCATCTCAGATATCTGGAGACAAGTCACACACCTCAAGTGACTAAGTGGGGTATTGAGCTCTGATCTTTTCCTCAAGCTCCCAAGTAGCCTCCTCATCTGTAAGGTGACTCCACCTGACCTTGACAAGTCGCACAATTTTATTCCACAATCGTCGTTCCTTGTGATCCAGAATCCGTACCGGAACCTCTGCATAAGTAGCATCAGGTTGAATGGAACCTGACATATCTGATAGAATATGTGTAAAATCTGACACATACATCCTTAGCATGAACACATGAAACACATCCTGGATACCAGCCAAAAACGGTGGTAGCCCTAGACAGTAAGTGACTGCTCCGATCCTCTCAAAAAATCTCGAAAGGCCAATGTACCTTGGAGCTAACTTACCACAGAGGTCAAATCTCTTCACCCCTTTCGTGGGTGAGACTCGCAGGAATATCTGGTCACCAATAGAGAACTCCCGAGGTCTCCGTCTCCGATCTGCATAACTCTTCTGACGATCCTGCGTCTTGGCCATTCTTTGTCTGATAGTACAGACCAACCCTGCCTCATACTGAGCTCTATGGGTCCTAGCAACTGGTTCTCCCAGTTGTCCCCGAAATCCATAACACAGGACCTCAGCAAGTCCTCTAGTGTCTAAATGGTCCGCTCAGACTGTCCATCTATCTGCGGATGGAATGCAGTACTAAAACGAAGCTGCGTGCCTAAGGCCTGCTGTAAATTCTGCCAAAACCGAGACGTGAATCGGGGATCTCTATCTGATATAATGCTCAAAGGAACATCATACAAACTGATGATCTCCCGACAATATAACTCTGCCAAATGATCCAAAGAGTCGGTCTTCCGAATTGCTAAGAAATGCGCGGATTTGGTTAGTCGGTCTACGACTACCCAAATCGCGTCATGACTTTGACGTGTCCTAGGCAAACCTACCACAAAATCTATAATAATATGCTTCCACTTCCACTCCGGAAATCGGAATTTCTTGATGCAACTGTTCCTTAAACTAATGCAACTCCAGAAATCATTATTCTCCTCGGAGTCAGAGGCGGGGAATTAATCTACCATCCAAAATCCACTCCACCACACACTCTGTAAGTGCTTGGGAGGCTATTGCGACCAAACTTCCTTGTTACAACCGTTCCTGTTTCAGCTACTCTATAGTAGCTATCCAGTAGCTAGCCAAAACCCCATGAGCATTACAGCTCCTCACCTCTACCAAACAATATAATCACGGCTAAGTCCACGTCATATATATGACGACTTATTTCGCAGTTTTTTAACTGTCGTAAGCTTAGGATACATCTTAGTCAATAGCATCGGAATCGCTCCGATCCCCGAAATAATGCATCCATGAACACTACCCTTTCATCCACACCAGAATGATTAATCAACACTGGCGTAAAAGTCAACCATCGTCTGAACCCTGAAACTAGTTTCACAAGCTGCAGACCAAGTAAATTCCATCACCTTCCTGATCCAACCAGTCAGCGATGTAGTACCACTAGAGCATCCTATCCATATCTATGGTAATAATCAAATCAATACCAGAAAAATCACCATCTACGATGGCCGAGTGCGCAACTCCTACTACCACCATCAACAGTGGCCAAGTTACGCAACTCCAACAACCACAACTAATCCAATCATGTCCAGAATACACGACTTCCCAAATCCCTAGACGACTAAGTCGTCAATAAGTCTAATAAGATAATCAAAAGCTCAAACAATTCATACCAAGTATGAAATTGTCATCGCTACACACATGTATTCTCTTTACTCTAAGCTGATGATATAACAATCATCACAACGACAATGATAATTGTATGGCACCATGTCACTACAATATCATCACATCAGTCACCAATCAATCCTAGAGTATATATAGGTATCCTATAGCTGATCTAAATAGATCATATATCCACAATGAAGGATATTCATTTTCTTCCACAACTACCGCATTCTATCATCGATAATCGATGCATAACCTCAAAGGTCCATCTCTCTTTTAACAAAGAGTTCCGGATCTTCTCTGGAAGAAATTCTGGGATAGATAAATATCCCATCCAACACCTCCTATAATAAGGTAAAACGATCTTTCATCGTCTTAACCAGTGTAGGCATACACGCATTATCCATAACCAAATCACTATTAGTAGGGACTGATACTCTCCGAGGGTTTACTCCTTGTCCTCCTAATGGGTGGCTAGCGGGCCAAATCTCTAGCTTCCCAATTCGACATCAGTCGACACCTCTAAAGAGTCCGTACTTCTGAAATCATCGTTAGGTTCCTCAAGGTCAATACGTTATCGACCTCGTCCCCGACCATGAGTAGGGACAATTTCACTAAGTCAATAGTTTTCCTAGCCACAAAAGTACCATAACTACTAAAGACAATATTTTTCCTATAGCTCAAAGATATCCTTCAGCTTGCTTGGTCTCAAAACACGAGAACTCCCAAAAATCCAAGGAAAATAAAATCCTCGAAACACAAAACCCACAAACCAAAACTGCAAACCAATAAAATTGTCACGTCCTGGGGGCATATCCGTCATCCAAATGACAGAGGAGCCCCTTAGTGACAATATTCCGAAATCCATGAACCAAATCTGGTAAAAACCTCGAAATATTAATAGATATACAAATATTTTAATTAACTGCATGCATGCACGACTAAACATATATCCATTAAAGTAAAATAGTTTTTATGACACCAAAACAAATTGCGACCAAAAATCCAAAGTACATAACCAAAATGCAATACTGATAAAGTAAACAAAGCGACATCTCGACGATGCAGTAGAACAAGCACGGCAAGAAACTCTCTGAGCGACACAAGGTAGGTCAACATGACACGTCCTTCATCAGTTAACCAAGAGGATAAGTGAGGAGGGGATAAGTACAACCACTCTGTGGATGTATAGACAATAGTGCATAATCATAATGCACATAATGGAAGTCACAGGGAACAAGCTAGAGTAACCCAACCCTCAGAGTACCAATATCAGTCTACTACCATCCTGGTCAGCGGTATAACAAATATACCCGCAATATACACGACCACTGCAACAAGCAGTGCACATCCGGATACCACGACAAAGCCTCATGGCTCTCACACAAAAAGGAAACTATCTATGAGCTACCGCGAACGTAACCCATGTGTCGACAATCAATATACTCAGCATTGTCTACGTGCAACCACATGCTACCACGAATGAGACTCATGGGTAAATAAGCAGTATATAAATATCTAATTATTGACTGCACGCATAGCATGCTACCACTAATGGGTTGCGGGGCAGTCGATTATCCTAGGTTGTTAAGCCTAGGGTTATCCAATACATCTAGCATAGAACGTCTATCAAAATCGATAAGGATCATCGATCTACAATTAAACCCATTGAGGCGGTCAAGTGAGGGTTTCAACACCTCTAATACGAAATGTTTACCAAAGCCGGTAAAGATCATCGACTTATAGATAAATAAGTCGAGATGGTTAATTCTAGGGTTCCAACCCTTCTAACATGATCGGTTATCAAGGTCGATCAAAATCATAAGTCCACTAATAATCACGTCGAGACGATTAATCATAGGGTTTCATCCCAACTAACAGGAAACGTCTATCAAGGCCAATAAGGACCACAAATCTACTATCAAGCCCGTCAAGAGGGTTAAGCCTAAATTATATCATTCTACCAGTGCAATCATGCATGCCCCAACCTGCTACCACGAACATATCTCGTGGGTACTTAAGACGTAAAGTAGCTATCTAGCTACAGACGTCATACGAATCCGATTATCACCAACTCCGAACGAATAATGCAAAAATATAACCTTACAGTAGGTCATCTCAACCATAATTGGGAGATATAGTAAGGATTAATTGCATCCTAACTATACGAACTCTACTAGTCCGATCACCATATCACTGAATTAGTAAATGGATAAACATATACCAATATGCACATCCGGGTTATTACACCTAGGGTTTCCACACCTAGGGTTCTACTAATATTGTTTCATTCTTAAGATCTGCTCCTACCGAATAACCTTATCTAAGTTATTTTATCTCTACTAGTCTTAATCATGGTGTCCACCGCAAAAACACAGAATCATATAAACATATAACAAGTTGTCTAATAAACGACATCATAGTCCTACTAATGGGAATCAATGACTGAAATTAATTAGGGTATAACTAAAGAGTAATGTCAGAACAAAGTCAAGGCAATACTAAATAAAGCATCAGATGCCCATATATACCCTAACCTACGTAAGCAATATAATCATGTCATCATGCACTAGGATCTAGAGAGTCAAAGAACCTCAACATATACCTTCTACCTATTTATCCACCTCAGTCATATTCAACTAGTCTAATAATCCTAATACTAGCCAAATCCTAAGAGGTAAACATCTACCAATAATATCTTATCATTTATATCACAATGATAACTAGCTACGTATAGCAGTAATAACAATTAATAACCAAATGTTATCTATAAACCAGCAACCCTAAAATCTAATTGTCCAACAGATATAATGTTAGAACAATACTAGACAAAACATGATACCACCTAAGTAAACCACATAATGAATATAACCAATACAAATATGTACTTAATCTAGAAAATTTTCTAGAATTTATTTACCTGTTAGTCGTCTGGAGATGTCCTGTCGTCGCCAAATCCCCTATATTGACCTCGTCAATAATACCTCGAATTTCCGAAACATAAAAATCGTCGGAAATCCGTACAACTCCGAAAATACCCAGTTAACCTGCCAAACTTGGCGAACTCCATAAACCCAAAGACCCTAAGGAACTCGGAAACCTACGCTCTGATGCAAATAAATTTTCACGCCAGAGTCTCCATGACGAAAATCCGGCCCGGCACCTCCATGTCTGGTGACAATACCAATTTTTAATACAAGGCCTACACGGCCACTATACATCGGTCAACACGACCGAAACATACCACAACCCAATATACATAATATGCGACCTCAGGCCATCAACCATAATAAGTAAAAGATCTAAAACATCAAGACCTACCCCTTCTGCCATCTGAGCAGGAACATACAACCAAAATGAACCGAATATATAAGTCCACAAGGACATAACAAATATAACCAAAACATCCACCGGTATACAATCCAAACATAAATCCTAAACATATCCTCTAATAAAATCCCAATCCATAAAACTAATAACCAAAACCATAAGACCAATAAAACATATCCACTTCGACGAGGGGGATTGACAACTGGACTCTCCTAACAGCTTCATCCTGAAATAAATATAAAACCACGGGATAAATTCAAAGAACTTAGCGGATATTAGTCGATATGAATAGCAAGATATAGCTAACAATACTAATCATGCCAGTACAGTCTCATATATATGGTAATCAAGAAATAAATACAAAAGGACTATACTCACCTGAATCTCCTACCCTGATATAGAAGCATGTGCCCTACTATAAGAGATAAAGTCATCATCATATATGAATATGAATCCTGTATGCATGACAATCATATGCAACATCCAAGGCATCAATAAAATGCAACAAACACAATACAAACGCGATCCATGCAAAAATGCATGCCGTGCATATGACATGATCACCCCTGACGCCAGTCAGTCGCCTCACATGCGATGGTGAAGCCGAGTGGGTAGGGCTATGACAACTGTGCACTCTGCCATCACTGCTCCTGAGTGACCGAGTGGACAGGATGCTGTCGGAGTACACCTATCCTCATGCCCCAAACAGAGTGGGGGAGCTAAGCTCTCATCTCCCGGTGTCATAGACCAGAGGAGGGATCCCTGTCTGCTACCACGCTGCCTCATCGCTACCCATGAGCGGACCAATGAGTCGACAGAGCAATCAGACACACCTCCCGATGTACCACTAACCCATGAGTGGTGCAGATGTATGTAACCGGTCATGGCTCAACAATAATGGAACCCTGCCCAAAGATGCAATCATGCAAGATGGTGCATGATACTAAAGCATGTCAATCCTACTCAAAATATCTATCCGAATAATATGTACAATCAATATGTACATATCCATAATCCAAGTAACTATGATCCAAATAAACAGGGAAGACAAAAATCATATCCTATCCAATGCATGTATTAATAGGCACAAAAACATACTAGGCATATAAACATGAAAATTATTGAAAGCTATCCTAACTAGCATATCAACTTGACTATATCTAAAAGATAAGTCAAAAGACCCACCTGCTATAATGATCGAAATCATGAACTCTTCACGCCCGTAGACCGGTCTCGTGACCGAAACCTGCATAAAACATAATTACCATTAAGTCCAATCACACGACCTCGATTAGATAAATTCTACATCGAACCTGTATTCACTTAATCTACCGAATACGAGTACAACACTCGATACACCCAATTCACCATCCACAGGATGAAACCAAAACCCGAATAGCTATCTCACAGATGAATACACATTCTGAACCATTCATAGCTCACTTAACATACCAATTACGGTCGTACAACCGACATCAACCCAATCAGAACCTCACAACCATTTCAAATAGAACATCTCAGCCCTCACAACCCCTTAGACCCATTCACCGCGATCACAACCCTCACAGTTGTCACGCCCCGAGGGAGTCCCCGCCAGACGAAAATCCGGCAACATCTCCCCTGTACGGGTGACAATACCAATTTTTATACAAGGCCTACACGGCCACTATACATCGGTCAACACGACCGGAATCATACCACATCACACGCAGATAATAATAAGGCCTCAGGCCAACAAATCTAGGTAAACAAAAGTCTACTCTAACTAGACTTACCCCTTCTGCCATCTGGGCAGGAATACTCAACCGAAATCCAATCGAAATAAAAATCCGATCAAAGGTCCCTAAGGACATACCAAAACATCCACAGGTACAAATATTCAACTCCAGTCCTAAACATATATTCTAATCCAAATACCCAAAAACCGTAAACACAAATAACAAAATGCACTTCCACGACGAGGGGGTTTGGCAGCTGGACTCTCCTGACAGCTCCATCCTGAAATAGATATAAATCAACGGGGTGAGTTCAAAGAACTCTGCGGATACTAGTCGATATGAATAGTAAGAAATAGCTAACAATACTAATCATGCCAAGATCTCATATATATGGTAAGCAAGAAATAAATGCAAAAGGATCAGACTCACCTGAGTCTCCTACCCTGATATAGGAGCATGTGCCCTACTATAAGAGATAAAGTCATCACCATATAAGAATATGAATCCTGTATGCATGTCAATCATATGCAACATCCAAGGCATCAATACAATAATGCAGCAAACACAATACAAATGCAATCCGTGCAAAAATGCATGTCGTGCAAATGACATGGTCACCCCTGACGCCAGTCAGCCGCCTCACACGCAATGGTGAAGCCGAGTGGGTAGGGCTATGACAATACTGCACTCCATCACTTGCTCGAGTGACCGAGTGGGCGGATCTTTGTCGAGTACACCTATCCTCCCGCCCCAAACATAGTGGGGAGCTAAGCTCTCATCTCCTGTCATAGGCCGGAGGAGGGATCCTCGCCGCTACCACGCTGCTGCCGCTACCCATGAGCGGTCCAATGAGTCGACAGAGCAATCGCACACACCTCCGATGTACCACTAACCCATGAGTGGCGGTGTGTGAGCCATGTAACTAATGCTCAACAATAATGGAACCCCGTCCAGCCAGCATGCAATCATGCAAGATGGTGCATGATACTAAAGCATGTAAATCCAACTACAAATATCCATCCGAATAATATGCAAAATCAATAAGTGCATATAACTAATCCAAGCAACCATGATCCAAATAAAACAGGGAAGATATAATCATACTGATCAAATGCATGTAGCAAGTAGGCACAAAGCATACTAGGCATATAAACATGAAAAGTATTGCATGCTATCCTAACTAACATATCAACTTGACTATATCTAAAAGATAAGTCAAAGTACCCGCCTGAATATATATCCGCAAGAATGAACAAAATCGTCACGACTGAGGACCTACCTCGTGATCGAAACCTGCATACAACATAACTATTGTTAAGCACTAAAATACGATCCACAGTCAAATCGAATCCTAAGCCGATTTCGGATTTAAACCAATTAACCCAAATGCTTAATAAAATCCCGGTCAACTAGATTGATCTAGTTATCCCATTTAACCTACTCAATCCTCCATAAATAATTACAGAACTAATCAACCTCACCGAAATCAACAACCCTTCACAGTCGGCAAAACCTCACAGCCGTCTCAAACGACCCAAACCTCTAATTCACAGCCAACTCCACAGATCACACACCATACATGACTGCCTAGCAAAATCCAACAATTAACAAATGAAAGGAGGGTAAATCAAGCTTACATTTAGGACCTCCACCGTGACCCTTCCCTAAAGCCGCCTTGTACACTTGAAAACGCAACTATAATACCACGCGCCCTAATTCCCTGTTCTATAGGAATCACAAACATAGAACACCACATCTCGTTAAATTGATATCCATCTCAAAGGAAAGGAATCCTGTCCCAGTTAAGAGAGAATGAGCTTACGATCTCCGATGACCACCGACAGACTCTCTAAGCCGACGCACGCTCTCGACTTAGCGCTAGTTCCGGTGGCTACTAGCGCGAGCGTTAGCAGGCGTGGGAGGACGGCTGCGAAGGGACGGCCGACGGTGAATCGGCTGATGGAGAAGAAGCGGGCGCGGTGGTTGGCCACCGGCGCTGCGTTCGCAAAATCGCGGTGGGTCGCGATCGAGGTGGTAGATCGCCGGCGACGGCGGCGATCCGGAGAGGTCGGCGGTGATGGAGAGAGCTACGACGTCGGAGGCGATCGTTGCAAGTCATGGCGCCGAAAGGTGGCCCGGCGTCGGTGGCGATCGGCGGAGAGAAGTCGCACCATCTCGTCGAGCATGGAGCACCCGAAGGGGCGGCGTTGAGGTTAAGCGGCGATCGCGAGTGGTTGTTGTCGAGAGAAGGAAGGCAGGAAGTTTGGGAACGAGAATCGGGGAAAAATTAGAGAGAAACCTAGGTTTTTATTTTTAGTAAAACCTTAGTAAATTAATTATCCCCGTAAATATCTCGTACGACCTCCGTTTAAATCCAGAAAATTTCTTAAAATTCCTCAAAAATCCCGAAAAATTTCCAGGATTATTTCCTTAATTATTTGGCCATTTCATTTCGTATTTTAATTTCAGTATTTTACATTCTCCCCCACTAATAAAAATTTGGTCCCCAAATTTCCTACTCGTATATTAGTACGAGATGTCCCAACAACCATCTCAAGCATATGGAGACAAGTCACACCTCAAGTGACTAAGTGGGGTTACTGATATCCCTTAAAAAAATCAAATCACCTGCTTATAGCATCTCTTCCAATGTATGAATAATATCTTCATATCGACCACCTATCATAAGTACCTAACTGTACCCGAGTGGAGCTCTATATCCGTGACCTGTTAAAGACTTTACCATAATCCTAAGGTAAATCCTTAATCGCTATCGCATACGATACTCAAAGATCCTCCATGAATTGGAAATCGCCACAATATAACCTATCCAGCGATCCAACAAACTCCTCGTATGGATCGAATGAAAATGAGCGGACTTAACTAATCATACTAAGTCCTTTCCAAATTCCAAATAATCTCCCAACACTGTCCATCATACTATGCTTTCACGTCCATCTCGGTACAGAACCTTGCTGATTATTTATATACCACCTTTACTAGTTGACACACTGCACACCAAACTGCACAATCAACTATGTCCTGCATGTCGTTCCACCATGGAGAACGTTTCAACACTTATCATTTTCCGAATACAATCCGATACATCTGCAACATATAGAACCTATTGCAATCTTCAGCAATACTTATCAAAATATCATGACCAAGCCTCGTGGCTCTCGGAGTAATGTCAAAGGCACTACTTACAGGCAACGACATGCTACCACAACCGGGACTCGTAGCCAGTCAAGATGTCAGGTAGCTATCTAGCCACCTACGACATACAAATTCCACTATCACTAATTCCGAACCGGTAGAGCAAGAGTACAACTCTATGGTAAATGCTCTCTATCATTCCAACAGGAATCTATCTGTTGTTCCTGAATCAATAGTAACTCTTCCTAAATTCGAATGTAACTATGTAACCCACCATTCTCCTCGGAAATGGAGAAATATTTTCTCTCAAAAGCAATCTGCTGTCTAAAATCCATTCTATCGCACAGAACGGAAGGTGACTGAAAAACTTTACTGACCAGTCTCCCCAGTTGCAACTATCCGTGTTCTAACAACTCTGTGCAGCTACTCAGTAGCTAGCTAAAACCTCATAAGCATTCCTGCTCCTCACCTCTACAAAACAACATAATATCAGCTAAGTCCACGTCATATTATATATATGACAAACCATCTCGTAGTTCCTCATTTGACGTAAACATAGGATACGTCTTGATCAACTAAATCAGAAACGCTCCATTCTCTGAACATCGCATCCGCATATAAATTAACCTTCCTTTCACTCGAGAATGATCACACAACACTGGCGTAACAGTCAACCATCATCTGAGCCCTGAAACTAGTTTCACAAGCTGCAGACCAAGTAAAATTCCATCACCTTCCTGGTCCAACCAGTCAACAATTGTAGTATCGCTGGAGCATCCTATTCATATCTATGATAATAATCAAATCAATACCAAGAAAACTACCATCCACGGTGACCGAGTGCTCAACTCCAACTGCCACCATCACTAATGATTCAATCGTATCCAGAATACACGATTTCCCAAATCCCTGGACGACTAAGTCGTCATAAGTCTAACAAAATAACCAAACCTCATGCAATTCATACCAAGTATGAGATTGTCATCGCTACACACCTGCATCCTCTTTACTCTAGGCTGATGATATATCAATCATCCCTACGACTTTGATAATTGTATGACACCCTGTCACTACAATATCAACATACCAATCATAAATCAATCCTAGAGTATACACAGGTGTCCTATAGCTGATCTAAATAGATCCTCTATCCATAATGAAGGAATTTCATTTCCTTCTACAACTACCGCATTCTATCATCGATAATCGATGCATAACCTCAAAGGTCCATCTTTCTTTTAACAAAGAGTTCCGGATCTTCTCTGGAAGAAATTCTGGGACAGATAAATATCCCATCCAACACCTCCTATAATAAGGTAAAACGATATTTCATCGTATTGACCAGTGTAGATATACACGCATTATCCATAACCAAATCACTAATAGTTGGGACTGATACTCTCCGAGGGTTTACTCCTTGACCTTCAAATGGGTGACTAGCAGGCCAAATCCCTAGCTTCCTAATTCGACATCAGTCGGCACCTCTAAAGAATCCGTACCTCTGAAATCATCATTAGATTCCTCAAGATCAATACGTTATCGACCTCGTCCCCGACCATGAGTAGGGACAATTTCACTAAGTCAATAGTTTTCCTAGCCACAAAAGTACCGTAACTACTAAAGACAATACTTTTCCTATAGCTCAGAGATATCCTTCAGCTTGCTTGGTCTCAAAACACGAGAACTCCCAAAAATCCAAGGAAAAGAAAATACTCGATACACAAAACCAAACCAAACCGCAAACCCAATAAAATGGTCACGTCACGGGGCATATCCAGTCATCCAAATGACAAAGGAGCCCTTAGTGACAATATCAGAATCCATGGACCAAATCTAGTAAAAACCTCGAAATAATTATAGAAATACTAGTATTTTAATAGCGCATGCATGCACGACTAAACATATATCATTAAAGTAAAAATAGTTTTATGACACGGATCAATTGCGATAAAATCCAAGTGCATAATAAAATGCAACACCGATAAAGTAAATAAAGCAAGATCTCGACGATGCAAAGGGGACAAGCACGACAAGGAACTCTCTCGAGCGACTCAAGGTAGGTCGATATGACACGCCCTCCATCGCTAACCTAGAGGATAAATGAGGAGGATAAGTACAACCACTCTGTGGATGTATAGACAATAGTGCATAATCATAATGCACATAATGGAAGTCACAGGAACAAGCTAGAGTAACCCAACCCTCGTAGTACCCATATCATCACATTAACCCGATCAGCAGATAATAAATATACCGCAAGATACACAACCACCGCAATAACAAAGGTATATCCGGATACACGACAAAGTCTCTGGGCTCTCGCAAAGTAAACTATCTATGAGCTACCACTAACGTAACCCATGGCCGACAATCAATAGAACGGTCTACGCGCAACTATATACTACCACAAATGAGACTCGTGGATGAGCATCAGATATAAATATCTAATTATTGATCGCACGCTCAAGCGTACTACCAATAGGTCGCGTGAGCGATGATTGTCCTAGGTTGTTAAGCCTAGGGTTATCCAATACATTATGCATAAATCGACTTTCAACGCCGATAAAGATCATCGATCTACAATTAAACCCATTGAGGCGGTCGAGGGTTTTAACACCTCCAATACAAAAGGTCTACCAAAGAGAAGATCATCGACTAATAAATAAATAAGTCGAGATGGTTAAGTCTAGCTTTCCAACCCTTCTAACATGATCGGTTATCAAGGTCGATCAAAATCATAAGTCCACCAATAATCACGTCGAGACGATTAATCATTGGGTTTCGTCTCAACTAACAAGAAACGCCTATCAAGGCCAATAAGGACCACAAGTCTACTATCAAGCCCTTCAAGAGGGTTAATCCCAAATTATATCGTCCTACCAGCTCAATCATGCATACTACTACATGCTACCACGAACAGATCTCGTGGTTACTTAACCTGTAAAGTAGCTATCTAGCTACAGACGTCATCCAAATCCGATTATTACCAACTCCGAACGAATAACGCAAGAATATATCTTGCAGTAGATCATCTCAACCATGCATGAGAGACCACATGTATACAAAGCACCTACCTATAGAGAGACTCTACTGCAGACTCTCTCTCTCAACCAAGAATGGGAGATATAGTAAGGATTAATCGCATCCTAATCATTCGACCTCCGATCACCATATCACTGAAACAGTAAATGGGTAATCACATATACCAATATGCACATCCGGATCATTACGCCTAGGGTTCCAACACCTAGGGTTCTACTAACGTTGTTCATTCCTGAAATCTGCTCCTACAGAATAACCTCATCTAAGTTATTCTATCTCTACTAGTCTCAATCATAGTATCTCCGCAATATCACATAGCCAAATAAAACACATAACACGCTGTCTAATAAACGACAGTATAGTCCTACTAATGGGAATCAATGGCTGAAATTAATTAGGGTATAACTAAAGGGTCATGCCAGATCAAAATCAAGGCAATACTAAATACAGCATCAGATGCTTATATATACTCTAAACTACATAAGCTGTAATCATGTCATCATGCCTTCTACGAATTTATCCATCTTAGTCATATTATTCAACTAGTCTAATAATCCTAATGCTAGTCAAATCCTAAGAGGTAAACATCTACCAATAATATCTTATCATTTATATCACAATGATAACTAGCTACGTATAGCAGTAATAACAATTAATAACCAAATGCTATCTATAAACCAGCAACTTAAAAATCTAACAGTCCAATAGATATCAGGTTAAAACAATCCTAGATAAAACATGATATCACCGCATAACCAAATATAACCAATATAATATGCACTAAATCTAGAAAATTTTCTAGAATGTATTTACCTGTTAGCTGTCTGGAGATGTCCTGTCGCGCTAATCCCCATATCGACCTGTTCGATAATACCTCAATTTCCAAACATAAAAATCGTCAAAATCCGTACAACTCCGAAAATACCAGTTAACACCGCCAAACTTGGCGAACTCCATAGACCCAAAGACCCCGAGGAACTCTAAACCCTGGCTCGATGCAAATAAATTGTCACGAGGAGTCCCACGTAAAAATCCGGCAAAGATCTCCTGCACGGGTGACAATACCAATTTTATACAAGGCCTACACGGCCATCATACATCGGCCAACACGATCGAATCATACCACATCACACGCAGATAATAATAAGGCCTCGGGCCAACAAATCTAGGTAAACAAAAGTCTACTCTAACTAGACTTACCCTTCCGCCATCTGGCAGAATACTCAACAAATCCAATCGAAATAAAAATCCGATCAAAGGTCCCTAAGACATACCAAAACATCCACAGTACAAATATTCAACTCCGGTCCTAAACATATATTCTAATCCAAATACCCAAAAACCGTAAACACAAATAACAAAATGCACTTCCACGACGAGGGTTTGGCAATGGACTCTCCCGATGACTCCATCACGAAATAGATATAATCAATCAGCGGGGTGAGTTCAAAGAACTCATGGATACTAGTCGATATGAATAGTAAGAAATAGCTAACAATACTAATCATGCCAAGATACAGTCTCATATATATGGTAAGCAAGAAATAAATGCAAAAGGATCAGACTCACGAAGTCTCCTACCTGCATGTGCCCTACTATAAGAGATAAAGTCATCACCATATAAGAATATGAATCACGTGATGCATGTCGATCATATGCAACATCCAAGGCATCAATACAATAATGCAAAGAACACAATACAAATGCAATCCGTGCAAAATGCATGTCGTCAAATGAATGACATGGTCACCCGATGCTACCTCCACGCAATGGTGAAGCCGAGTGGGTAGGGCTATGACAACTGTGCACTCTGCCATCATCGCTCTGAGTGACCGTGGACGAGGATCTTTGTCGAGTACACCTATCCTCCCGCCTAAACATAGTGGGGAGCTAAGCTCATCTCCCTGTCATAGGCGAGGAGGGATCCTCGCCCCGCTACCACGCTACCCTGAGCGGCTACCAAAGTCGGTCGACAGAGAACAGCGCACACACCCTCTGATGTACCACTAACCATGAGTGGCGGTGTGTGCAGCCATGTAACTAGCTGGCTCAATGATAATGGAACCCTCATGCAAGATGGTGCGTGATACTAAAGCATGTAAATCCAACTACAAATATCCATCCGAATAATATGCAAAATCAATAAGTGCATATAACTAATCCAAGCAACCATGATCCAAATAAAACAGGAAGATATAATCATATCGATCAAATGCATGTAGCAAGTAGGCACAAAGCATACTAGGCATATAAACATGAAAAGTATTGCATGCTATCCTAACTAACATATCAACTTGACTATATCTAAAAGATAAGTCAAAGTACCCGCCTGAATATATATCCGCAAGAATGAACAAAATCTTCACGACTGAGGACCAACCTCGTGATCGAAACCTGCATACAACATAACTATTGTTAAGCACTAAAATACGATCCACAACAAATCGAATCCTAAGCCGATTTGGATTTAAACCAATTAACCCAAATGCTTAATAAAATCCCTACCAACTAGATTGATCTAGTTATCCCATTTAACCTACTCAATCCTCCATAAATAATTACAGAACTAATCAACCTCACCAAATCAACAACCCTTCACGATTAGAAACCTCACAAATTCTCAAACGACTCCAAACCTCTAATTCACACCAACTCCACGAGATCACACACCATACATGACGCTAGCAAAATCCAACAATTAACAAATGAAAGGAGGGTAAATCAAGCTTACTACACTAGGACCTCCACCGGCAGCCCTTCCCCTAAAGCCGCCTTGTACACTTGAAAACGCAACTATAATACCACTGCCCTAATTCCCCTATTCCCTATAGGAATCACAAACATAGAACACCACATCTCGTTAAATTGATATCCATCTCAAAGGAAAGGAATCTGTCCCATTAAGAGAGAACAGAGCTTAGATCTCACGATGACCACCGTGGCAGATTTCTAAGCCGTCGCTCACCGCCGACTTGGTCGCGCTAGTTCCGGGTAGCTCTGGCGCAGAGCGTTAGCAAGGCGGATCGCCGGAGGGCCGGCACTGCAAGACGGCCGGCGGTGAATCGGCTGGAGAAGATCGCATGCGGTGGTTGTCACGGCGCATGCGCGCAAAATCGCAGTGGGTGCGCGATCGAGGTGTGGTAGATCGCCGTGCGACGTCGCGATCCGGAGAGGTCAGCGGTGAGAGAGGGCTCGACGTCGACCGGGCGATCGTTAGCAAGAGGTCTGGCGCCCGTGCAAGGCCGGCGTCGGTGGCGATCACGCGAGGAGGGGGTCGCACCATCTCGTCGAGCATGGAGCAACCGAAGGGGCGGCGTTGAGGTTAAGCGGCGATCGCGACGCGGTGGTTGTTGTCTGCGGCGCGAGGAGAAGGAACGGGAAGTTTGGGAACGAGAATCGGGGAAAAATTAGAGAGAAACCTAGGTTTTTATTTTTAGTAAAACCTTAGTAAATTAATTATCCCCGTAAATATCTCGTACGACCTCCGTTTAAATCCAGAAAATTTCTTAAAATTCCTCAAAAATCCCGAAAAATTTCCAGGATTATTTCCTTAATTATTTGGCCATTTCATTTCGTATTTTAATTTCAGTATTTTACAACAGTTATTTACAACCATTAATTCTCCCACCCACAGTCGTACGACCGTTCACAGCTCAACTACAATAGACTCACAGCCACACATCTCTTCACACAAACGTACAATCGACGATTCCTAAACAGAACCCTCCATTCCCGCACCATACATTAATACCTAGCAAAATCCAACAATTAATAGATGAAAGGAGGGTAAATCAAACTTACCATCACTTGGGTCTCCACCGACCTAACATGTCCCGATCACCTATTCACCGGAGCAACCTGAGCTCCAGAACACTGTCCAAACCATAGATCCAAGTTAGGATGAGGAAATTCCACAGTTAGGTACAGACCTTATCCAAGGTAACAAAGAGGAAAAATTGACGTTTACCTATTCCCGATGACCATCGGCAGAGAAATCCCGAACACCGACAGCCCCCCCCCCCACGGTCGCACAACCCAACCCTCCCAAATCGAGCATCGATCACTTGTCTACCCGATGCGGCGAGGAGGAGGTGGTGTCGCCGCGATGGCGTAAGCAGAACGCGATGGCGGCGGCGATGGAGCCGTATCTATTAGTCGGTGGCGGAGAGAGGAATCGGGAGGTCGACATCGCAGGGTGCTCGCGGTGGCACAGGGGCACGAGGAAGGCGGCGCGTTGCGGGGTGTATCTGTGGTGAGGAGACGAGGAGGGCGACGCCCGTCGTCTAGGGCAGAGGAGGCCGGCGCGAGGAAGAAGGGCTCGGTGGTCCGTTGGTTGCGGCTGTGGTCGGCGAGCCCGCAGAGGACTGTCGAGGCGGCGGCGGACGCGAGGCAGAGAAGCCGGCTGAGAGGCGGCCACGGAGCTCGTGCGCGAGGGGGGAAAAGAAGAGGAGAATCGGGAATTTGTGACTGCGGCAAGAATCGGATGGAATCGGGGAAATAAGAGAATAAAAACTTAGGTTTAGATATTTCAAATAGGTCCTCCAAAAGCCTATTTATTTTATCCCCGTAAAAATCTCTTACAAGCTTCGTTTAAATCCAGAAAAATTCCTAAAATTCCCTAAAAATCCCGAAAAATTTTCAGGATTATTTTCCTTAAATTCCTTGGCCATTTAATTTAATATTTTAAATTTTCAGTATTTGACATTCCTTAGATTTTTCTTCACTTAAGGCTGGTGAGGGGCTCTCGTGGAGCTCGATTAACTTGCTTCACAATTCCTTAGCATTCCTAAACTCTTCTAATTTTGACAAAATAGCATTAGACAATAAATGTACTAACATCCTTGTTACCTTGTTATTGGTTTCAAATTTTTGGACTTACTCCTCTGTCTATTTCTTGTTCTCAAGAATTTTCCCTTTCTTGTTCGTCGGAGCTTCAAATCCTACTTCAACACAAATCCAATTTTCAAATTCACATATAAGAAAATACATCATCATACCTTTTCGATACCCAAAATTTTTCGCTGTCGAAGATAGGTGGAATGTTAATGTCATAGCCTAATCCATCATTGTGCAATTTCATTTTTCTTCTACTCCTCTAATGCTTGCTCTTTTGGCGATGAGTCCTTGAAGAGCGACCTCGCTATGCCACTTGATGGTATCTTCTGAGCGAGCCCATCTCTGATACTAATTGTTGGGACTGGTTTGATGTGCTAGAGGGGGTGAATAGTGATTTATCGATTTCGTCGTTTTGATCGTGTTCTTCTATAAAATGTTAGCACAATGGAATATACAAAATAATAGAAACAAATACAAGACAAACGCAACATACGAACATAATGTTTTTATGTGGTTCGGAACCTACAGTTTCTACTCCACGGCGATACTTAGTGATCTATTCTCACTAAAATCTCTCATTCTCGATATGATATCAGAGGTGGAGAAATCTCTTATAATATTTTACAACAATAAGAAAAACCAAATACAAATGTAAAAAGGAATGAAATACAAATAACACTTTACAAAATTGCTTGATCACTTGAATGCTTTTGGTTTCTTTAAGATGCCCTTGAAGGTTTGGAATGTAACAACATTTTTCCTTCAAAATTAAAAAAAAAAACGTTGTGAAATCCTTCATTTCAAGCTTCTTTTATAACCTGTGTATGACTGGATTCCCACTTAACAGTCAATTATCAAAAGACACCAGTCGATTGTTCGTTCATCTGTTGTATCACAACAGATTAATCCATGTTAGATTCTGCTTAACGATACTCTAACAGTCAACTGTCCTTACCAATAATCGACTGTCAAATTAGTAGTCGATTACGAGACCTTATGTGCTCTGACCACTTATTACTAATTGACTGTCAAACCCTAGCAATCGACTACCAGAGCCATAAACAACAATCAAGCCTTAGTCGACTACTCGACTAGTCGACTGAGTCATAACCCCCGGCCAAGTCGACTGCTCAAGTCAACTAGGGCTTCCGAGTGTCATGCACTCGACCAGTCGATTGGTCCAAAGCCCCAATCGACTGCTAAACCTCACCAATGAAGTTTAACTCAAGTATGATCCCCTCATACTTGATCAACCACTCTTGACCTATACCTAAGTCTTTTAGTCATCTCCATCAGTCTCACGCTCTCATGGTCCATCCGAGTCCTCCACGATTCCTTCACCCTTCGCGTTAGCCTTCAAGTGTTTCTATCGGCTTTGTCATGTCATCGGGTACCCTTAGTCTAGACTTAAGCTTTCTAGTTACCTCCATCAACCTCACGCCTTCAGGGTCCATTCGAGTCCTCTACGACTCCTTTACCCTTCGCGTTATGCTTCAGGTGTTTCCATCGGTTATGTCATGTTAACCGACTCTCCTTTGCCAAGAGGTCGCGCCTCTGAGACTTCTCCATTGTCAAGTCTCAATGTTTGGACTTTCATCGTCAAGACTACACACTTGGACTTATGTGATAAAGACTACATCCTTAGACTTTCATTTATCAAATATTCATATTTGGGCTTCTCCTTTGTCAAAAATTTAATCCTGGATTTTCCTTGCCAATTTTTTAAATTTGGACTTTCACTTGAGTCTCACTCGAGCTAGGTCACCCTTGACCTGAGACTGATTGCTCCAATAATCATATCCTAACATTCTCCCCCATATCACCTTGCTTAGATCTCCCAAACATTTATTTATCATATGGTCAATATATGATCAAACTATATTATCAAACAATAGTCAAACTCATAGTCAAGTATCAAAATCCTATTCGAATCTGGTCAATCGTAACCTAGATCGATTATACCAATCATTCAATGTCCGTCGATCATTCTTGTTTGGTAATAAGCTTGCAAAGTGCATAGCTCTTCTTCAGATAGTTGAAAAATCTCCTGTCATTCAGTGAGATCAATGTCGAGATGGTTCTAACCTGTTCATTCTCCCTTGGTATTTGTATTTGTATAGGTCCTGTGCTTTGTGCTCATTTTTCTGTTCAATTAGCTGATTTTTAAGTTATCTAAAATTTGGCCTTTATATATATAATTAAGGTTACGTCTGATGAGCTTGCAAGTATCTAACTTTTCGAATGTATTTTAGTTGCAGGTCGTTGAACCAATCAAAGTTAAAGCATGACGTCGTGCATGCTTGCACTCACAGATCTTAGTTCCACTGTCCTACCCACCGTGATTTGCAGATTATAGATAACTGCCAACGTGATCTTTAAAGTTTCATCCCTTGCTGACATCTTAAAAGGAATATAATCACAATTGGATGAGACCACCGAATATATTCCATCGTATATACAGAAAAATCCAAATGAAACGGAACATTTGGTGATAGAACGAGACAAGCTCTTTAGTGAGAAATGGAGCTACTCTTTCACGTTCTGGGATGTCTTCCAAGTTTGGTGCACCAACGTAACAGATAACGCATGCCAACCAGCTCTTCTCCAGGCCACCTGCTCCAATTGAACGCAAAACAAAAGATTTTGTTTGTTCTGACCAACTGCAACGCTGCCCAAATCCGACCAAATTATCAACTTAAATCCTCCTTGTCGTCTCGGCGTAGCTTTTCAATCTCCAATCGAGACGACATGACGCACAAGGACCGGTCGGCCATTGGCGTAGCTATCGCGCTACTGTGCCTCGCTCTCGTGGCTCTCGTGGCTGTCCTTTACGTCCTCTGCCGGAAAAAGTTAGCCGCCGTGGACCCGGAAGCCGGCGACGGCGAAGTCAGCACGTCGGCCTCCATCCTCCCAGCCGCGAACTTCCACCAGCTGAGCGACGTGGAGACCGCCACGGCCGGCTTCCACGGCTCGCGCGTGGTGGGTTGTGGCCGGCTGGGTACAGTGTATAAGTCCACGGACGCCGACGGTGGGCGCGCCTACAGCGTGAAGCGTATCCACCACCACCTGGTGCTGGGCAACCCCGGCATGAGCTTCTCCTCGCGGATGAAGTCGCTCTCGTACGCGTGCCACCACCCCAACGTGGTGCCCGTCCTGGGCTTCTCCGAGGCGCCGGGGGAGCGCCTCATCATCTCCGAGTTCGTGGGGGAAACCAGTTGCAGCCTGGAGCACTACCTGAAACGGGGGAGCGCGGTCCTTGGCTGGGCGGCCCGCCTCCGGATCGCGACCGGTGCGGCGCGCGGTATCGAGCACCTTCACGAGGCCAGAGTGCTGGGCGTCGTGCACGGGTGCGTGAAGCCGAGCAACATCCTGGTGGACGCGGGGCTCTGCGCCAGGGTCTGCGATTACGGGCTCAGCTTCCTAATGGCGGCGGTGGATAGGGCGAGGGAGATGGATGGATACGTGGACTGGGAAGGCGGCGGCGCGTGCAAGGAGAACGACGTGTATGCATTCGGGGTTGTTTTGCTGGAGTTGCTGAGCGGGAGGAGGTGCAACGGTGGGAGGCTGGCGGAGTGGGCTCTGGCGCTGGTGAGGGATGGCAGAGCAGGGGAGGTACTGGACCCGCAGCTGGCAGCGCCGAGGGACGTGCGGCCGCTGCTGAGGATGATGAAGGTGGCAGCGGCGTGCGTCGGGAACGGCCGGAAGACGCGTCCTGGGATTGCGCAGGTGGCGGCGATTCTGAGCGGCTTGGAAGCGCAGCAGCCTTTTAAGGCGCAGGCTCGAGATGAATTATTCAAGTAATTGATTATAGAAAAAACAATCGAGAATTGTTTAAATTAAAGCTGGTTGGTGTTCATCTGCAGGAATGCACACACGCAAAGGGAAGCAATCATTGAACGAGATTTCCGAACTGACGATTCGGAGATTTCACTCACCTTTGATCAATGTAACACAGGGACTAAACGAATCGAAGAATACACAAAAAAAAAAAAAAAAAAAATCAAAATCATTGTATTCCTTCATTCATTAAGTTTCTAGCAGGCAATGAAGAAAGTACATGATTCTCGAACGAAAAAAATGGGAAGATTGAATCCAAGCAAAAACTTGTTCTTGACGTAATTCTAAAACTTAAAAAGTGCAGCTCCAATTTCCTGTAAATTCTCGTCGGACGGAGGAATCATGTGATAGATCGTCATGAGAGAGCTTTGGTGGTGTAATGAAGCAGCACTATGGTCAGTGCCATTACCAGGAAACCCACCAACAATCTGTCAGGAATATCCATCAAGAATTTCTCCAGCGTGAGTGCCTTCTCTCTGATAATTGCCATTAACTGTTGTTGCATTATATTTTCTGTGGTTCTCTCTCTCCAGATGACGCTTTGTTCTTCCTTTTCTTCTGCCTTATTTGCATGCACCAAGTTATCTGGGATCTTATCTCTGCATATAATGCTTTCTTCTTGCTTTTCTTCTGCCTCGTTTACTTGTACCTCATCCTTAACTTCTCCTGATGTTATCAAAGAGTCACTCGAGATTTTCGACTCCACTTCGAGCATCAGAATCTCCGCTTGTTCAACTACCTCTGATGCCGCGATTTCTGCTTCATTCGAGTTTGCAGAAGAAACTCCATCACTACCAGAGCCGTCACCTATCATTTGAGCTGCTTCTTTAGGAGATGAGTCTGACTCTTGCCTTTCTTCTCCCATTTTCTCTACTTCATTCGCTCTAGACTGCTCTTCAGCGCTGTGTTCAGGATCAGCTATGTTTGTTTGAATTTGATTGTTCATGGATCCATCTTCTTCTTGAGCAAATGACGCAGGCTGTCTCTTCTCAATGGTTTCTTCTGTTTCCTTTGTGGTAGAAAATTCTTCTGTGCTGACTTCAGAATGAATTATGTGAGGTTGAGTTTGATTGCAGCGGGTTCCATCACCTCCTCCTTCCAGAGAAGACTCTTGCTCTTTCTTTCCTTCAGTCACTTCTTCATGTTCATCTTTTTCATCTCCTTCACGAGGTGTATCGATGTCTTTCTCATCTTCTTTTTCTTCTTCATGTTCTTTTCCTTCTGGAGATGCCTCTGCCTCTTTCTTTTCTTCAATTTCTTCTCCTTGAGGGGATGATTTATTCTCTTTCTTATCTTCAATCTCTTCCTTGCCGACTCCTTTTTGTTGCAGAGATGCCTCTGCCTCTTTCTTTTCTTTCATCTCTTCGTCTGCAGCTGTTTCGGGAGATGATTCAGGCACTTTCTTTCCTTCAATCTCCTCTTCATATTTTTCAAGATTATCTTCTTTCTCTCGCTTGTATTCTTCCGAGATTTGCTGAGTTTCCTGTTCACTAATGCCCTGAGATTTTGCCTCTTCTGCAAGATCACTTTGCGATGCTTCTACTTTTTGTTGTCCAACCATATCCTTGAAGGTCAAAGGCCCTGCTGCTCTTGACACATCTGATTTGCACTCAGCCATCTCTAACTGAGATTGTTTGGGTTCTTCCAAAAATGTCAAAACCTTTTGATCCCTATCGCGCGCACACTGACATCCTTGTTTGCTGATTTCAATGTCATCTGATCGAGTCAATTCATTGGTCTTGAACTGGCCATTATCTGCCTCAGCAAAATCAAGTTGTGGTTGCTTTCGTAAGGGCTCATCTTCTTTTTCTTCCTCGTCGAAAGCAGGTTTATACTCCTTCAGCTTAGTTTCATGATGGTTCACACTATGTTCAGCTTCATAAGGCGAGGCTACCTCATTTTCTTCTTCTTCATGGACTAAATCATCCCCATACTTGTCGATATCTGTTTCATCTACAACATCAGACCCAGGTTTTTCTAAGGTTTTCTCGACTTGTTCTCGGAGCTCGCACTTTTGACATTCATCATTTGAGCTAATTTCCTCGCCAATTCCATTCTGGAGACCCAAATCCACTTTCCCGTAAATTTTCTCATTACCTTGGTCCATGTCCGACGCTCTCCCATTTGGAAGTTCTTTAGCACCATTACAAGTATCATCTTCAAATAAATTGTCCTTCGATTTGACAGAAGCACGATTGTCCTGCTATATGATAAAATTCCAAATAAATACTACACTTGCCATACAATTACTGTTGAACAATGCGATTTTGTTCTTCAATCCTTGTCCTTCCTAACCAAACTATTAGGAAACAGAGAACAGAATGGAACAGCAACTATTCTTTCCTTACTAAATGAAGAACACACTATTCACGAAATAGCAATTACCGGGATATTGGCGGATCCAGCAATTGGGCTCTGTTCCGATCTGCAGGAAGAAATAGCAGGAAATCGTGAGCAAGCAGACGAAGAGCCCAACAAATCTACATGCCAAAAACACGATGAACTCACTTATGGTCGCCGTTGAAACCCTCAACCCTCTCTTTCTTGCTCACCGGCGGCCGCTTCGCTTGCGCTCTGCGAGCGATGATGGTGGCTCCGACGGCGACGACGGCAGCAACCAGGAGTCCGCCGAGGACAAGGATCCCTCCTGCTCCCTTCACTTCAACCGTCGATCTTTCCAAAGGCCGCCTCCTCGCTTCCCTCGTTTCCCTCCCCTTCTCGGCCCCGGTCTTCTCCACCACGAGCTCGTTGCGGGGTTGCTGCTGCTGCTCCTGCTGCGGCTGCGGCGGCAACAAAGAGGCCAGCTTCGCTGCGATTTGCTCCATCTCGATCGGAGCCCACGGAATCGTCACTCTAAATCCACCGCTCCAGCTACGCACAAAATTAAACGCTCTAGCGACTTCCGCAGACAGGTGAGAGAACGAAGATGCAAGAAAGCATCGAGGTCAAGGTCGCATCAGCACCTAGCCGAGCCGCCAACGGCGGAGCGCCCAAGGCGTCGACCCGTACCTCGTGGAGAGCAGTGGGGTCATGTTCCACGCGGCGGCTGTTGGACGACGCGATTGTGGAGAAACTCGTGGCGTCACCGCGCAATGAGCGGCGGCGGAGGGCGAATCCCCAATGCGGTGTCAACTGGATGGCGTGAGTGGCGTGGTCGTTCGGGCGTCCATTATGCATCATCATTTCTTTTTGGGCATTTCAGAAAATGAAATTTTCTGTCATCACGTGAATTGCGACGAAGCTGAGGACAGAAATTGGTGCCCGTCTCGTGGCGCTTTGCCGAGGAGAGACGATCCTCGACGAGCAAAGTGGATAATTTTAAAACCTCTGAACTTGACTTTGTGCCACAAGTTTCGTGGGGAACAAATTAAAAAAAAAAAAAAAAAACTTTTTTAACTGGTTGGGTCGCGTCGTCGCGAAACAAAGTGGATCGACGGGCGAGAATGGCAGGGTTAAGTTTGAGATGGTTTATCCCGCCGATGACTGCGGAACCCTCCGCCGCCCGCTCTAATCCCCCGGCGATCTCAGTTGAGTGTAGGAACTCGGAAGTACGCCATCCGAGGAACTGCAAAACCGCCGCCGCCCGACTGGGCGGCGAACGCCCCGACCCGCTCCTCGAGGCCGCTGTCCGTGCCGCTTTCCTTCGTTTCCAGGAATCTCTCCGCCCTGGTACATGGTTTTTCTTCCGTTTTGCGTCGACGCAATAAACCTATGTGACTGAAAGTCTTCTCTTTCCGCCTCTGCAAACTAAAATTATACATGTCGCCATCTTCACTAGGTCCTCTTTCTTCTCCGTTTCTCGTGCATATGCTACTAATAAATGCAATTTTTTTTTTCTCATTGTGTTTGTCAAATGGGTGTCCTTGACGTTAATTTTTCTTGTGGTGGACACAACTCATCTATTAGCAGAAATCGGAATTGCTTTTGGGCGTTTTGCATTTTGTGCTTTCTAGTGAATTAGTTCCTGGGTTGTTACTACTTCTTTTAGTTTGTTGTGTATGCGACTGGAGGAAAGAAGTTAATTTTTGCTGTAATTTTACCTCTTTGTTATTGTTTCCACTTTTCTAAACCCTATCTTTGTATGTAAGATTTCAATTTCAGTTCCAATTAGAAGGAAACCGTATTGTTGACCAATATTTATTCATATTGTTCATTTTGGATGCATGCAGATCCTCAGTACATTGATCCATATTCTAGTTGCCTTCTTTCTTCCACCGTTAGCCATCATGATGTGGAGAGCAAATATTCACCTAGCCCATGCCAATATAGATTGGCAACAAAATTCATCGATGATAACTTGCTTTCAATGCTTGTAACTACAGAAGATCTTAGACAGGTATCTAGATATACTGATAAAATAAGCACTTTCCATCCCGTGCAATAGTCAAGGCCATCTTACACCATATAGATTGTTTTATTGACAGATGGTATGGACACCCGGCCTTACAGGCTGAATTGGTCTCGCTCTTCTGTCATATTTGACATCTCTACACAAAGTGTCTTCAATATTGCATCTCAAAAACTCAAAGGTATATGTTTATCTTAATGTAATGAATTTAGTACGAGTTTCATTCGTTTCTATGAACCTTTGTCAAATGGGACTCAAGTCTTTTGATTGCATATGTTATCATTTGTGATTGTTTTGTTTTAAAGCTTTTTAGTCCAACATTACAAGTCATGCAGCCCTCAAGGTTTCCTCTTGGATATAAATTGAGGCCTGGGTATTAATTTTGGTCAGCAAGTGAAGTTTTATTGATAGATCTTCATATACCATTGGCCTTTATAGTGGATTCTTCATTGCTTGTGGACATGAGCTATCTGCCTAACCACGTGATCTATAAAATTTAGATCTTGATACTATACTGAGTGGTACTGGTTCCACAACATCAATTGTAAACAATGACAAGCAAATAAGCTTTGTTTGTTTCTATTGAAAAATTGGTTTTGGACCAATAAACTTTCGGAAATAATTCAAGTGGTTATGTCTGATAAATTTGAAAAGTTGAATTCTACAATTTAAATAGATAAATTTCTCAAAACTAATTTCGGGTGGACAAGAAATTAATCATTAAATTGAGCCCAAATAGATCCCATGATGGGCAGAGATATAAAATTGTCCCATATCGGAAAGGTTATTAAACCTTCCTTATATTATGTTGTAGGAACTTAATTGGCTCAACCCATGCTTGGATCCTGCGAGAGCAGTGCATTGTACCGACCGAGCACCCATGTGCACATTGGGTGCTTTAGGACAAACTTTGCACTTTGCATGTATGCATCGTCATGAGGAACTTGAGGAGTCTTTCTTATTGCATAAATTGGCTCTTGGGTCGGCTTGGTATGAATCAGTGACATGGCATGATTTGGGAATTAGATGGTCTGGGAATAAGGTGGGATTAGTGTGGATCAAAGACATGGCTTGATTTGGCTTGTTGGATGCTACTGCAAGATAAAGTCGTCGTATTTTGGAGGACAACTGTCATATTTCGTGAGCATCGTGTGCGGGGCAAATTCATCTTAAAGAAATAGAGTCAAACTTAAGCTTCAATTTTGCTTGAACAGTGCTATACCATTATTTTGTCCGTGCTCAGATTGCACCAACTTCATCAACTCCAACAGCTTTACTAGACATCTCTTTCCATGTTGGTCAAATCAACAAAAGGCTATTCGTGGTTGATTTTTGATTTCCTAATATCTAGTTTCTCTCTAGAAACAACAATGAACTTATAGTAGCATAGACCATGTACATATCTAAACTTTGGGTTTCCAACTTCATATATACTTTTAATAAATCCTGATCCACCACTAGTTATGAGGCAGAACACTTCAAATGGTATTAGATGCCCTTTGGAAGCTTCAAATGATAACCTTTGTCTTTTAGGACGATTTGGTATAGCATTGAATTACCTGGATTCGCTGATATAAGAAGACTAAGCAACAAAGAATCCTCTGTATCAAGACAAGAATTGTTGGTTTAAGAAGAGGACTTGCATAATGTTGCAAACAAATAATAGATTACATGGTGCAGGATAAATTAAGATCTTACTAAATTTTCCACCAGTTAGCTCTAATAGGAGGAACAGTTGCATAATGTTGTTGCAAATTCAGATAGTAGAATTCATGATTTTTTGTACAGTTTCATACTCATGTAATTCAATATGATCAATTCATACCATACATGATACAAGAACCATTCAACACTCAGCATCAATCAGATTAGTAAATTGCAGGTTTCCTATTTATTTTTTGCTCTTTTTTTTCTTTGTTCTATTTCCTTGTTTTTGTATCTTCTTGATGCCATCCTCTTTTCTCTCTCATATTTACTTCTCCATGGTACCATCTCCTCCTCTTCCTTCTCTTTCTTTAATGATGTCAACTATTAGGAATTTGTTCTAGGTGTTTGTACTTATATCAGTATTTGAACCTTGATCTGCTTCCAACATGGACTCGTATTTGAAACCTTAGTAGAATGACTTTACTTAATGACCTACTTTTGCAGTATGACATTAGTTATGTAACATAATCTATGCTTCATTGCCTTACACAGGACCTCTTCCTCGCCATTATAACGCACTGAAAATTTATAACTTTTTCTTTGAACGTCTAACATTCTTCCCCTGGATGTAACAGAAGCGGGAGCTAAAGTTTCAAGAAACTGTGTATTGCTCCATGTTCCTCTAGAATCCGCAGATCTGCAGTTAGCCTTGTACGAAAGGGGTTATGATGGGAATAAACCGAGTTTATGGGCCATTCAGGTAAATTTTGAACCTATCACTATTTCCTGAATCCTATTTACATTTCTTGGTCTTGGAGAATAAGAATGAAGGGTTGATCTTGATTTAGTTTCATACCTCCAATAACTTACTATAATTAGACTGCTTTTCCAGTGAATGCCTGTGCTCAGTTGTCTATTTCCCATTTGCCTCTCTTGATTATGAGAACATGTCAATCGTGTATTAGATTAATTGACTTTCATTCTGATTTTTAGCTCCCTCAATGATTTCTTAGTTTTGATATTTTGCCTTTTGTTGTTTTGTGCATTCTAATTGAAACATGCTACTTAACTTATAATGACAACTTACTATTATCCTGTAGGGGCTCAACATTTCAACTATGACAAACTTGATCAGTATATTATCATGTAAGCAGTTTAGCTGTGAAAGGATTTCACGACCTAAGTTAGCCCCTTCCCATAGTTAGGAACAATCACTTCAATGGTAAACAAAAATTCAACTGGCATGACCTATAGTGATTATGCAAAAACACGTAAATGCAGTGGAAAAGAAATTAAAGCAGTAAACATGCACCTGGATCCATAGATATTGTCGCTGGTAGAATCTGAAGATTGCAAGCGAGACAATCACAAGGGCTTGATCTTCCACGGGTGCGAGGGAGACAACTCCGAAAGCTCTCAGTCTGATGGGGAAAATGAGAGAACCAACTGATGTCTTCTCATGCAAAGATCACATCCTATATATATAGAGTCCAAATCCGTTAATAACTCATTAATGCTAACGGTAACAGGCTTGGGTTTTATATATATGTATTCACATCCAATAACACAAACTCGCAACTTAAACCAAATTAGATCGGATTTGTCCATATCCGCAATGACAAAAATCCGTGTTTTTTTATTAAACATGTTTGCCCATCACCCAACAATAGTAACATGCAAGTACAGTATCAGCAATACATAAATGCATAAATGTTATATTACTAAAAGGAATGCGGAAGCTAATATCTAAACAGTAGAAAGAAACCATAGCATGCTCAATTAAGCCAAGTTTATGGGCCATTCAGATGAATTTTGAACTTCACTATTTGTCCAAATCCTATCTACATTTCACACGTCCTATCCATCTTGTATTTTCAAAATTATGCCAGATTGGCTTTCATTGTGATCTTCAGCTCTCTTAATGGTTTCTTAGTTTCGATTTTGACTTTTGTGCATTCCAATTAAGACATGCTGATTAACTTCTAGTGATAATGATTTTCTAGGGGTTTCCCATGTCAACTACGACAAACTTGATAGATATCTTATCCCTTGTAAGCAGTTCAGCTATGAAAGGAAGCATTTTCCTAGGAGAATTGCCTACCTCGTTGGCAGTGGGAAGCTCTCAAATTGAAGCAAAGGTTTTTTTGTTTTTTTTTCATAACACGTTAGTTCATATATGGCTAGATGTTTGAATACCTGAATCATAGCCTCATGAATTTATCTCTCTTTCTTCGTTGCAGAATAATAGACAAGATGGGATACGAAGACTTCTCGTAAACCATGGCTTTCAACTGAATGCAACCAGTCATGATGAGATAAACAAAGATACACAATTCGATGAATCTGGCAGTGGAAGTTTATTATTTATTGCTGAACAGTTAAGGTTTTCTGATGCCCAGGTAATTGCTGCACAACAAAAATTATAAGTCCGTTCCTCTTTTTATTTATTTATTTTTGCTAGCATACTATTTATAACATTGTAGGAGAGCTTATGCTTCAAAACTTAAGAGGTTTAAAAATTTCCATTAATTAAACCAGTCAAAATGGTTTCTAGTTACTACATATATCTGACTTTATATCAGCGGGGTCATTTCTTTCACTCTTTCATGTCCTTGGTACTCATAATCAAGACTCAAGAGTCAATCAATCTGGATTTCATTGCAGTGACCTCTATTTCACTTCAGAAATCTTTTGCAATTTCTTTTGCTTTGTTGTTTTTTTTTCACGCACTATTTTCCCCTTATTTCCTTACATTTTCTTTCTTCTGGATTGCTGTTTCTTCTCTTGTTTTCTTTCAATTTATAACTGCTCTGAGTCGGGTGCTTTTGGTACAAAAAAGGAGCCGTATTTATAATCAATAAAAAAAATTTATTACTTTGGCTTGAATTTCTCTTACTCGTATCGTGTAGTCGTGATCTATGTTTCAGTTTTCCAATTCTTATGAAAGATGTACAAAATTACGTTCAAACTGACTTTATCGAGGTGTTATTTCTCAAAATCATCAAGAACATTCTACAATCTACATGCTCCTTATTTGAGAACTGAGTTTGTTTAAATACATACTTCGATGATACAGCCACATGAACATCTTCTTTTTAGAAATAACATGATAAAAATATATAAATATTTTTGACTGCTCTCAAGTTGGGATCATAGATGGAGATGTGGAGGACACACTTGGAAAGGATTGAAGATGACGGAGATGAAGAAGGCTTTGACGAACTGTAGTTGAATGGAGAAGCTACCATAAGTTTTCTGGAGGATTTTAGTGTTTGAACTGCAGTTTTTTTTTTAAAGATGGCTGTTTAAAAGTTCTCTGGACTGCATACTTTGCCTTTTCCTGTTACAAATATAAATGAACATAATGTTCTTGAGCAAGATTAATTCTGGCTTTCTGAGGAGATTACTTTATTTTTGTATTTATATATATAAGCTTGAATCTCAGCGAGGGGCAAAATTTATATGTAGACTAAATAAACTTGAAATCCTGAAAGAGTTTGTGAATAGTTTATAGATAGAATTGTAATGTAAACCTTGTAAAGTGTGATTATTTTTTAAAAATGTTAATTTCAATTTATAAAAATTATAATTATATCTGTGTTAGTTTTTAAAATATTCAAAATGTAATTTTTTTAATAATAATTTAAAATGAGATATTGCAAATTTTACTAGGAGTTGTAATATATTGACGTCTTCAAATGAACATGTTTGGAAAAGGGTTTGTCACTAGATTTGATCAAATTTTGAAGGATCTTTTCTTTTCACAAACAGATGGATGTTGTTTCAATTTAGTAACGAATCTAGCCGTAGAATATTTTAAGCACATTTTTGATTAGTCACCCAAGACCATTAATTCTTTTATTATTTATGAATTCTCGGAGTAAGAATTTTTTTATTTATATGAAGAAAAAAAAATTATAAAAGTTGATTCTCATTTAATTATAATCTCCTATTCAATGTTGGTGTACTAGGATCTGTCACTGTCACTGTTATACCCATTCGATGTGTTTTTTCCTTGATTAAACCGACTTAAAAAAATTTGTTATTTAGGCTTTTCATAGGATTTAAAGTTTAGGGTTTTAAAATTTGGGATTTAGAGATTTAGGATTTATAGTTTAGGGTTTATTGTTCATGGTTTTAGGGTTTAGGGTTTAGGGTTTAGGAATGAAGATTCAGGGTTTAGGATTTTATGATCGAAAGTACATCGGAAAATGGACGGTTTTCTTTTGACCCGAAGTTGATTTGATTAGTTTTAGACAATGGACGAGATTAATTTTGTTTAGATCCGACCACTGTTAAAGGGGTCTTTCGACTCTCGGACCGACTATGATATATTTATAAAAAAATTTCCAAATAAAACTCGATTCGGATCTACTGAAATAATTTATCATTCGTCCGACAGTTGCTCAGTATTTGTGTAAAAGGGCCTTCTCAATAGACACGGCTTAGGAGGCTCCTATGAAGTTTTAGTCTGCTCCGCATTTCGACGCGGTGAAGTTGGTCATCGTCGCCCTCTCAGGTGCGATTATGCTCCTCTCTGTGTCTTCGTTGCTTCCTCATTCCTCTTTCTTCTTCGGCTTCGTTGTTGCTCTTTGATACGCCGCTGTAGTTCTTCGATCGCATGTTTTGTTTTGATCTCTTATTGGGGGAGGGGCGGAATCGGTGCTAGGGTTCCGGTTCCCCGCGGATTTGGTCGCGGAGAGGGGATTGGAGTGGAGGATGTCGATGCATGAGAGGAAGGCGATCGATTTGGACCAGGGATGGGAGTTCATGCGGAACGGAATTACCAAGCTGGGCTCCCAGGGTCGCACTTCAGCTGATGCTTTACGCGTATGTCACGCATGCAACCACGCCTTGTTTTTGATTTTGGTTTACGAGTATTGTTTGTGACGGGCCTGGCCGTGGAATCTCTGCTCCTTCAGAATCAGGACCATCTATGACATATGAACCATAAAAATAACCATGGAACTGTTGCTCCTTTGTGCAGCATGTTTAGGTCCATTCTTGTAACAGGATTTTCTTTTTTCCTTTTTATTCTACATGCCTTTTATAGGATACTAATTGTCATAGCACACACAGATGAAGGAATTACCTATTATTTTATCAGGTTACTAGTGGTTTAAAAGGCTTGAGCACAAGTTAATAATGGCTCACGTTGAAACATATAAATTTCCTTTGTTAATTCACAATTCACCATGTATGACTAAATTGGGATGTTATAACCTTTTCCTCTATGGTAAAATAGAGCGTTTCATTTGAGGCTTGACATCTTGTCAAGTTTGGAAAACAACCACATAGTCCAAAATGATCTCCAATTGACAACATGTGAGATCCAATGGTGACTTCTCTATCACACTCTTTTTCCGAAATGCTTATACCTTTGTGAAGCAACTCATGCACATAAGCTTATACACTCTCTTTGGTAGCTCACAGTTCATGTGGGACTGAACTAGGGTCTCATACAGTCACTGTTTCAGAGCTTCACATGGGGCGAACTTCTTGTGAGGTTTAAATGCAGTGATATATCAATTCCGTGATGGAATTTGCACTTGGTCTGTGTGATTTCTCATTGATCTTGAAAGATCTTTGAGTAAGACCTTGCAAACATTAGAAAATTCATTCATTGGGAATCATATACCACTGATTTGAGCCCCCATCCATCGTGTAATTAAGTGTTCTGGAAGTGTACTTTTCTATAAGTTATAACCATTGCTGGTGGAAACTGCACTTCGTATATAATCTAATTATGGTCTATAATGAATTTGTCACTTAAAAATTAACTGAAATCTGTTTTGCACTGAGGAATAAAGTAAAAAACTTTCCTATAAAAAAAATTTGTTGCTCGTCTATAGGGCCTTTGTGGTGTTGCGCTGATGAAGAAGGTTTTGATTATTGTCCAATAAGATTCTATAACATGGGATGACTTGGGAAGTTAATTTGTTTAAACAATTCCATTGTAACTGCTAGTTTTTGGCTCTATCTTCATAACCCACGCAAGACATTCTAGAGTTTATTTTGTAATAAAACATTGTTGGCCCTATAAATTTTATTTGTAATGCTATTTTTCAACTTGACAATTTTATTAGTTAGTTTACTATTGTTATTTAGTGTATTTACTAAATTTTTATACATTTTATATAAATTTGTATGAAATTATTTTCTAGCTAACTAGTTCATTCAATCAGTTCGATTGGTCAAACTAATGATCGTCTAGTCTTTCCTTGTTTGATCTTTGGTTTGGTTTACAAAACATTGGTGACCCTCTATCGACCTACACCTCGAGCAACTCAACCATGTGATATCTCAACCATGATCTAGTTAGCACGTAGCCCTATCTATGTGCTCACCCTTAGCGATTCTGAAACCCTAGCCCCCTTCGATCGTCTAGGCTCTCAAGTTGAGTACCTTTTTTTTTCCTTCAAGTTTTCTTTACCTTATGTAGCCCTTTTTTTGTTGTCGGTTGCTTCCATCCATGGCCATCCCTTGGTCATGAATGTTGCCTTTATGCAATCGTTATAGAGGGTGGCTAATGAAATAACACCTAATGATGTCTTGGTCACTTGCTTGTGAACCACAATGAAATATGTAACTGTCTATATCAAAACAAGAGAAAAGTTGATTACATATTTACATTGTTGAGCTTCACCCTCACACTCATGAGGGACCCTTGGTCCATCAATGTGTTATGCGGGACTATGATCCATTACTATATCGAGATAAATGTCCTCTTGCACAATTGAGTGCAGGGGTCACCCTTGAACATGTTATGTGAGTTTTGGCCATTTTTTACTCAGTGACTGTTGGGCATTTGCTTTGCTATATGGTATATATATTCAGATAAAATAAAGATGAATAATCTTAAAGAGCGGAAAAGGGCAAACACGAGATAACAAGGTCAATTTACATTAAAAGAAAAAGAGAAAATAATGAGAAATGACTAGTAATTATTTGATGCTAAG
This sequence comes from Wurfbainia villosa, assembly GCA_025175895.1. Classification (NCBI taxonomy): domain Eukaryota; kingdom Viridiplantae; phylum Streptophyta; class Magnoliopsida; order Zingiberales; family Zingiberaceae; genus Wurfbainia; species Wurfbainia villosa. The sequence goes on along the minus strand of JAKLTH010000115.1, from coordinate 377,063 downwards.
AAAACACAAAAATTTATTTGACAAGCTATTTAACAAGCTGAATACTTTCATTTCCACTATGATATATTATATGATCTATATTTTTTTACTCCAATTTGCACTTGTGTACTCATGTTCCACTTCCTTTGACCTCCATGTTCACAAACTTAGTCAAATCATTCAAGGGTGGCCGTTTTGGAGGTGAGTTTCAGTATCTTTTATATATACTTGTTTTTCGTGTTGCATGTTAGTTTTATTATTTCGTCTAGTGTATGTAGTTTTCCATTTTAGCATATTTCCATTTAATAGCATGAGTCCATGCCAGCATGAGCCCCAATGTCCTCGGCAGTTTATTTCAGATTATTTAATAAAATTCAGCAATTATTATTTATTTAGGACTATGCATTTTGTGTTCTGTCGTGGTTACGATGCAGGGCTTAGCAGTGTTACACTTACAATTGAGGGGATATCATCACTTATATGAGGGTCTAGAAGATTTAATCACCAAAGGTTATTTGGAAGGCAACAAGGATAACCCAGCTCTTTTGAGATACCTGGTTTGGTCGTGTTGCCATCTGAACAAACAAAGTTACACATGACTGACAAATAGGAAAAGAAAAGTTTCCTTGTACATTCATCTTGAATTTTATTTTCTATTGTATTTAAATCTTCAGCAAATATCAACAATGCCTAATAAGGAATCGTCTAGTGCTTTGTTGGTAGTTATTGTAAACAAATGATGCCTAATGTTCCTTGTTAACTTTTTTGTTCGACTTGATTTCTTCTTGTTTCCTGTGGTATTTTGCATCCCCTATCGCATTGAACAACACCAGAATCAGCTGTAGATTTCTACTGACAGTTGCTCTTCGTTGGCAGTTCTGTTAAGGTTTCTTTTGTTTCTGGGAACCATTACTTCAAAAACAACGTTGCTCACTAGAATACCATGCATTTGAAAAGCCTTGAGCCATGTTCGCTGTTGTATTTTGCTTTGAAACTCACTTGCCAAGTCGCCATGCATTCTTTCTTTGCCAGTGATGCTCACTGAAAGTAGTATCGATGGCGGAATCTATGAGCTCTATATTGAAGACGTGAGAGAGGAACGAACTTAAGGATCACACTTGCTCATCTTTTTTATGTGGTATGAAGGGTTTCGTTCTGATATAATGATTCTTTTGCATGGAAAAATCAGGAATTCAACGGAGATTTGACCTCGAAGGCCTTGCACTCGCCCAACTTTTTTGCCTGTAAGCAAGGTGGTGCAGTCGCTAGCGAAAAAAAAGTCGAACCACTTAACACCTGAAATTCTTGAGTTTGTATTATTGTGCTTTGCAAAGTCGGTCCTCGTCGTGTCGTTTAGGGGTCTGAACGAAACAAAAATTAGGTTCTATTTCATATATTATTTTAAAAATTAAATGTTGAATTCTGATTCTATTAGGGCCGGCTCTGGTGCTTTGATAATGACGCACAAGGACCGTAGTCTGTTTCTGACCTTCATAATCGGTTTGACTGATCGATCGAGTACTAACACCTGTACCATGGATGACGGCTGATGGCTGCCACCGCTAAGTCGGAAAATTCATCCTTGATTGGTGGAGCAGGCAGTCGTGACCACCAGAAAGGGCCTGATCACTGATATAAACTCAGTGCCGCTTGCATTAATTAATTTTTAAATATTATAAAATTTTCAGAATATCTGTCCTATTATATTAGTTAAAATTATTTTTTACCAATTAATATAAACTAAATAGTTCTTTTGATCGTGACGTATTTGCATGCAGTAGTTATAAGAAATTAATATGCATTTGTATTGCTGTTTTACGATCATTCTACTGAAGAAATTAAGTTAATTGTAAAATTTCAATTATATTTCGGAGTTAACACTTCCATTTGTCGTTTCATTGAATTTCAAAGGGGAAAAAAAACTTTCGAGTCTGTGCGGGCAGAGCCCAACAGATTTCAAGTCTGTCGTATGGGCAGTTGATCGAGTCGAGTAATTTTTTATTAATAAATACTTTTTTGTTTAACACTTAATCAAGTTTTTATAATTTAAGTTGTATTTATTTATTTATTTATAAAGAATATGAATATATTATATGTATGACATGGCTAGGTACATGTCTAAAACCTTTTTCCTCATTCTGTAGATCGCGAATTTTATAGAATATCATATTTTAGATTTCGGAATCAATTTGGGTACATTTGATTGTACTGATGATATCCGGGCCAACGCTTTCGTGCACGTCCTTATGCTACTCAGATTTTTTGTACGTTTTACCATGGATGATATTCAATCTGTCATTTGATCGTGCTACAATAAATAAAAATGCATAATATTTATATTGAATGCGTTATAATTCATTCTTCAATAATTTATAAAATAACACACTCCAAATTTGAAATTATTCAAATACAATCTCATATTTTCATATTTATCAAAAAATACATCTCATTTCATTTTTATCTCTCCCGTCAAATATAGATTTAATGTTCAGATATTGTATGCATTCGAGTCACAGTTGAAAATTTCGAACCATCTAAACGTGGTGCTGGGAATTCAAATCTCAGAACTACTGTGTTACTGGGAAAATAATTCCCAGCATCACTTTTTTTAGCTTGATTTTTGATTTATATCGGTTTGATTTCTGAAATATGATTGTGAATATATACCTAATAAAACTTTGAATATCAAAAATTTTGGGTACGGATACACAGAGGGGGACTTCCCAAACTGAATGAACTTGGATTGAATCGAAGAAGAGGTGAATATAGTCATCAATGAATTTTGACCGAAATCCATTAATAGATCTAGAGAAGTCCAAATTCTGAAATCTTGACATAAACTGAAAGATTTTACAATATGAATTGTTAATGTGTCGAGAAAATTTGGTTCTGATCCTCCTACCTCCCAATTTTGACGGTGTGTCGAAAAAAAAGTTGTACTGAAAATTATATTACCAGCTTGATATTGTAGGTGATGTTAGAAATTTAAATCTCAACATCACTATGTTCTTTGTAATATAATTTCCAACACCACCTTTTGTCTCAGACAATTTGAAATTATACGTGGTGCTGAAAATTTAAATCTCATGACCACTGTGTTCCTGGAAATATAATTTTCAACACCACATTTTGTCTCGCCCAGCTTGAAATTGTACGTGGTGTTGAGAATTTAAAACTCAGGATCACTGTGTTCCTGCGAATATAGTTTCCATCACCATCTTTTGTCTCGATCAGTTTGAAATTGTACGTGGTGTTGGGATTGAAATTTCCAGCACCACGTACAATATCAAGCTAGCCAAAAAAAATATGGTGCTGAGAATTATATTACCAGAAACATAGTGGTGCTGAGAATTTAAAACTCAAGATCACTGTGTTCCTGGGAATATAGTTTCCATCACCATCTTTTGTCTCGGCCAATTTGAAATTGTACGTGGTGTTGGGATTTAAATTTCCAGCACTACGTACAATATCAAGCTAGCCGAAAAAAAGATGGTGCTGAGAATTATATTACCAGAAACATAGTGGTGCTGAGATTTAAATTCCCAACACCATGTAAAATATCAAGTTTGACGAGAAAAAAATAGTACTGAAAATTATATTTCCAGGAGCACAATGGTCCTAAATTTTAAATTTCCAACACCACGTACAATTTTAAACTGGCCGAGATAAAAAGTGGTGCTGATAATTATATTATCAGAAACATAGTGTTGTTGGAATTTAAATTCCCAACACCACTGTGGTCTTGCAAATCTAGCACTACGTGGTACTGGATTTGCAAATCCAACACCACCGTAGTATTGGATTTGCAAGACCAACACCATCGTGGTGTTGGAATTGCAATTCCAGCACCACACTATGGTCCTGGAATTGTGGTGTTGGAATTGCAATTCCAGCGCCATAGTGGTGCTGGATTTGCAAGACCAGTACCACTGTGACGCTGATCTTGCAAGATCAGCACCACGTATTGATTTTAATGTAGTGTTAATTTTAAGTCGGAATTGAAATTTAGAATTTTTGATATGGTGGTGTTGGTGCTAGTTTTGTAAGAAAATTCCAAAAATATTTATATCTGCATGAGTGAGAGAGTTCGAGGAACTCATTGATGTGCATTAATTTTATATTTTCGAGCACCGCTAGTGATGATGCTCACAATGGAGGGACGACGACGCTCGATCGGGAAGGTCGTCGGCAGCATGCTGCAGAAGGTAGTGTCAGCATTGCGTGAGGAGATCCGATGTCGAGAAGAGGCAAATGGGTGAGAAGAAGAAAGAGAAGACGACAGTGAAAAGAAAAGAGATCGAGATAATTTTTGCGTTGAAGAAACGAGAGAGACGAAGAGGAGGGAGGGAGGGAAAGTTTAGACCAATACCACTTTTTATGGTTCGGATGCATGCAATATCTGAGCATTAAATTCACATATGACGGGAGAGATAAAAAGGGAATGAGGTGTGCTTTTTAGTAAATATGAAACTATGAGACTGTATTTGGACATTTTTAAATTTGAGGTGCGTCCTTTAATAAATTTCGTTCATTCTTAATTATCAGATTATCTTTGTATTTTTTGTCTCAACATGGCCACCGACAATAGGTTCACAGTTGCGATTGGATCGCAATCTCATACAACCGAGTTGGATCACAACGATTGAGTCAGATGGCAATCGTATAATTGGAATTGGATCGTAATCAAAATTTAGTCCAATTGCAATTATGGTGCATCTCGATGTTGTGGTTGATCGTGATTAAATTGGATTTTGATCGAAATTTAATCATGATCCCTCGATTTCGATTTTAATTAGATCACGATCCTAATTCAACTGTTCCCCGATGATCGGCGAGCTGCAACACCGTTCCACGATGATCGGCGAGCTGCAACGGATATGCTAGCGACAGAATTATCGTACCTGCTCGGTCATGTACGGAGGCACGTATATTCGTCGACAGAATATCAAAATATAACACCGTGTCAGGAAAAACGTGTTATGATTTATACAACCGCTAGGCATGCTTAACGAATTGGATCAATTCAGAATCGAGTCGGAATCAATCCATTAAATTCAGAATCGAGTCGGAACCAATCCATTAAAATCAGAATAGAAACCGATTCGGATGAAACGGTTTCGGAACCGAACCGGAACTGTTTCGATTCTGGTTCGGTTCCAACCGGTTCGGAACCGTTTCGGAATCGGTTTTGATTCCGATTTGAATCTAATTTTAATTGCTAATTTAAAGGTGAAAATTCTTAGCATGCTAACATCTCTACAAGATTATTTTGCGATAGGAAAAAAGAATAGGATTATCAATACGTTAGATGAATTTGCTCAATTTGAGCGAGTAGTTTAAAAGCTTGGCCCCGAACTGCTTTAATCGGTTTAGAATCGGAACCGGTTCGAAATCGGTTTTGAAACGGTTCAGATCGATTTCAATATTGACGGATCCGTAATCGATCAGAATCGGAATCGGAATCGAAATCGAAATCGGAATCGATAAACATGTCTAACAACCGCTACGGATCAGGAGAGATTGGAGGGTGAAATCCGCGTTTAGGTTATAATGGATTTTTGCTCAAAAATAAAAAAATAAGAGAATTTTTTTTTCCCCAAGGACCACGGCCCGTCTTATTGACCAACTCAACTGACGCCGTACCCAAAGTGCAATCTGCCGTCTTGACACCGTCACTGCCAGTCCACGATCCTGTGACCACGGACCCAGCACGCGTTCCCCGACCATCACCGCCGCTCCCGACTCTTCAAGACCTTGCCTGGATGTCCTCTCTCTCTCTCTCTCTGACGGCTCACGCTTCTCAGATCTCCGTCAGTTAACTGCCGTTGCCGTCTGCCTCGCGTTCCTTCCCATCATAAAAGCGCGGCGCAGAAAGCGACAGCGCCGCCCATCCCACGCGGACAGGCCTCCGGCACCCACGAACAACCACCGCCCTGCGCCCGCCGTGTCCCACGCGTCTCGAAAGCGCCGCGTAGAGCAGGTTTCACTCCTAATCTCACTCTCCATTTCCCGTAATTACACCCCCCTTAGGCCCTTACTGCAGGGAATTAAACTGGATGATTCAACAGACAACCGCTCAAAATATTAGCGTGTATTTATCAGATGTGTATTAAATTGGGAGTTGGGAGCATGGGCGGCTGCTGAAGCGGTCAAACCGTCCGCCGCCCCGCGGCTGCCTTCCTTCCTCATCCAGCTCCTCTCTTTTTATATTCCCCACCGCCTTGTTCCCTCGACAACGCATCCTCCAGTCTTTCCACCTCTCAACACAAATTGTAGAGCGATGGCTCCAATTAGCGCGAAGGTTCCCGACCACGAGGCCGGATGCGGCGGAGAAAAGAAGGGGCCGCAGTTCCGCGGCGTCCGCAAGCGGCCGTGGGGGCGTTACGCGGCGGAGATCCGGGACCCGGCGAAGAAGTGCCGCGTCTGGCTCGGTACCTTCGACACCGCCGAGGAGGCCGCCCATGCCTACGACGCCGCCGCGCTCCGTTTCCGTGGCTCCAAGGCCAAGACAAATTTCCCCTGCTCCCTCGACTCCACGCCCAGCAGCAGCACCGTCGAGTCCTCCACCCCGCAGAGGCATCCGAACGCCGCCTTCGGTCCCTCCTCGCTGGATCTGGAGCTTAGGTACCCGTCGTCGAAGTTCCCCTTCCTGCACCACCAGGTCGCCGCCGCCGCCGGCGTCGGCGTAGCGGGTCAACCGCTACCGACGTTGTTCTCGAATCCGACCGCCTCCCCCAAGAAGGCGGCGCGGCCGGAGGCGTTTAGGGATTTCGTGGGGCCGGTCCGCGGCGATGTGGAGAGTGACTCGGATTCGTCATCTGTAGTGGATTGCCCTCGTAGAATTTACTTAGATTTGGACCTTAACCTGCCGCCGCCGGCAGAGGTCGCCTGATCTAAAAGCACTCTTGTAAATATTAGCTATACTTGCTTTTCCCACAACTCCATTTGTATTTCTCTCTAAGTTGTTCTATATAGTGATTTGATCTATCGATTTCCTTTTTGGAAAACTATATCGTATCTCTAAAACACGACAATCTATCAGAAATCTTAGCTAATTTTGAGAAGCAAGTCATTCAGATCAGGTCTTTTTGGATAACATCTAAGTAATCTCTCTGTTTTGAGAGAAAACCATGACATTTTTTGTTACTCTCTGAACCACTCCCTACTGCTTCGTCGCTGCCTCCTCCACGCTTCTTACGCCGCTATTGGTGTAGATTAGAGGGTGGTGGAATGACGGCGTTGAGATCCGAGTGCAGAGCAGGAAAAGATCTACCGAGTGCAGAATAGGAAGAGATATGCTGAAGCTCGAGATCTGTCGAGTGCCGATATTTGAGTGTAGAATAGGTCCGAGATCTGCGTTGAGATCGGAGTACCAAGTGAAAAAGAAAAAGAAAAAGAAAAGGAAAAAAAAAATCGAGATTTAGAGATGTATTTTATTCCTTTAAGATAAATTTATCAAGCACGTGATTTATCTTAGCAAAACCTTTCGAGTATAAAATGAACGGTGCGGATGCTTATGATTGCATTCTTAATTGAGCGAATGAAGTAAGAAGTAAATTTTCTTATTTATACTAAATTTAATCCAATTTAATTTGTGCAATGAAGCATATCACATCTCTTTACTAGGGATATATCATAAAATTCTCATCATGCGAGGTTCTAAAGAAAAATATATTGTAAGAAATTGTTTACTGGACTCGACCCCTGATTTATAAATTACAAGGCGATAATTTTACCTCTAAGTCTAAGGAACAATTATATCTTATTTATTTTGATTAACTAAATTTGTTCATCTTAATAGAGTGAACTAGATTTAATCATGCCATTGATTCACATTAAGTCTATTTCATTTTGAGCCATATCAAATCCACTCGTAAACCAATTTATGCAATAAGTCAGACTCTGTCGTAGATTCAAATTTAGATTGGATTGAATCGAATAAATTTCAATAATAAAAACAAGGAAGGTCTAAACATTTTTGCTTTCGGAATTTCCTGAAATTTATTTATATTTATTTTAATAATTAATTTTTCATTGGTCTAAGATTGATTTAAACTAATTTTCCAACAGCCTCATCTCCACATCCTTAAACGCTCCCCCTTTCACGGCCGCGGCCGCCGCCGCCGCCTTCTCCTTCCAACAACCGTCTCCTTTATCTGCTGCGTTGACATCTTGTCGGACTTCCCAGCCTCCCTTCGCCTTTGACCTAATCATGCTCTGCGTCCCCTCAGTAGCGGCTGACTCGTGGAGTTTCATATGGTTGTGTATCTTTGTGTTAATTTTTTTACTTTATCTTAATGCTGAATAATTTATTATTAAAAACACAATGAATTGATAAATCTATTACACGATTTACAAATTCAAGTGAATTCATTGCATGCTCTTAAATAAATAATTGATAATCGGATATATACACATTGGTAAATTTTTTCTTAAATATCTGTTAACAATTCATAAATTATTTGCACGGTTAACTCCTCACTATTTTCCTAATTATATCTCAGTTAGTTAATGAGAAGATGAGATAGTACATGATAAATTAATTATTTTAAAAGTATATCGAAAAATATTAAAAATGATAAAGCGTGTAATTGATAAATTATATTTTTTTTAAAAATGGAGGTGCGGGGAATCGAACCCCGTGCCTCTCGCATGCGAAGCGAGCGCTCTACCATATGAGCTACACCCCCAACGGAATTATTTAATTAAATTAAACTAAATTTGTATTCCCTAAATGATAAATCTCAATGACCCTTGGAGCGGTGGAAATTCTTTGAACAAGGTGAAAGAGATAGGAGGACTAAAGCAACAGAATCACTATTCACCAGAGTAGTTTCTTTCATAAGGACTGACCAACTGTTTTTCCAACCCTTTCGCGTCATAACTGTGAATCTACAATTCCAGAGAGTTGCTGGAAACATAAATAATGAAGCTTGAAGTTTGTTTCATTAGTTTTGAGAACCTAAAGCACTCTACAGCTGCCCATCCGATCCATTTTTGAGCAATTCACTAGTTTACATCTTGGACTTTTAAATGGAGCAGCATCCCTCCATGCAATCAAATGCTGAAGCTTGGCCTTCATTAAATCTAACAATTTCAGGTTCAGTCACTGTAGTCTCTCACCACGCCGTCGTCACTTCTCTGTGAATGCACAACTGATCTTTCTCTCGAGTATTCTTTCTCTTGCGAGAGGTTAAGAACCAAGGCATGGGCGTTGAGCAGGAGGAGGCCACCGCCGCATGCAGTGTGCGGCCCCAAGTTGTCAGCAGTAGTGCCGGGTGATGTTGCCGCCTCGCCGGCGACGCCGTCGTGCCCGAGCTCACCGGCATGGACCTCGTCATGAACCTGCGTACCACTTGAGGCAAAATGAGGTGGTGGACGAGCTGTTTCTCCTTGCTGGGAGGATCCGGTAACCGGAGGGCGGCCGTCCTTTCGTTAAGTGCAATGACTGCGGGCTGAGGATCATGGAAGCCCGTTGCAGTAGGGCTCTGGAGGAATGGGTGGACGTAGAGGACTGTTAGGATTGCATCCATGTAAGTTCATTTGAGGCCTTGCACCACGATTATGATTCATGTCATTGTGATTGAGACATTGGTCTGCTCGAACACATTGGATCACAATACTTCGGTCAGATCCTTTGAATCTAGGACGAAACTTTGATATCCATTCACTGTCTTAGGCATTTTAAATTTCAATTTTTTTTTAAAAAAAATGCACTCTATGTGAACATCGTGTATCCATGTTTGAAAAGACGGTTTCAGCTTAACTTTCTTCCAGGACATCAAAATTGCAATTTGCCCTGCATTGATTATCATGATGCAGGATTTCCAAAAGGATTGTGGCCCCAGGAGTGCAAACAAAATTGTATCGAGACATTTACATATACATCTAGAAAGTATTGATAATAAAATATTATGAGTGTTTTTCTTTTATTCTCTGTATCAGATATTATGTGACTATAGCACACAAGATCAAATTGTTCAGTAACTTGTGTTTCCTTATCAATGTTAAAAACTCATCGCCATAAATAACATCATAATGGAGCGTGATGAATTTTGTCAACTAGCAGCAGGAAGTTTAAAAAAAAACAAAACAAAACACAATGGGTATACAAACAAAGGGAATTTCTGTGTTCTTTAGTTTTCATTTTGTGTTCAGGAGATGCCCATTTGCAAGCCCTGAGCTTCTCCTGTTGATGCATCGGTTTCTTCCTTGGCGAGCCATTCCTGAGCAGCAACTAGATCAGGAAGCACAACTGCTCCGGTCTGCCTCCAGCTCTCAGCATCAGGTGTCTTGAACCTGTCCAACAGCATAGCATGCATCCCTACACTCTGGGAGGGGATGTAATCCTTGCGAAAGCTGTCGCCGATATGCAATGCTTTTTCTGGAGCAATATTTCCTGCCTTCTCCAGTGCAATATCATAAATCCTTGGGTCAGGTTTCTCCACACCCACTATGCCTGAGAATACACTGAAGTCCCATTCGGAACCCTGGGAAATCTAACTTCGTTAATCCAGTGAAAACCCATATCCTGGTTCTTTACAAGTCTATTCATTTGAAGTCCACAGTTTTCATTTCATGAATCAAAAACAAACAAACAAACAGAAGATCAATAGAAGATATGTGCATGCAAGGAGAGATTGTGGTACCTGATTGAGCCCCATGGCAGGAAGAATAACATCTCGATATCGATACGATTCATTGCTGACAATTCCGACTTTGAGCCCTTTTTGTCGTGCCCATCTAAGGAATGGTTGAGAATCAGGAAATATAGAATAGGGTGCAGAAGATCCGAATGTCGAGTATATGCGCCAAAACACCTTCTCTAGTGTCTCGTCGTCATATTCATAGCCTGCCTGCAACAGTCAACAAAGGCCAATAGCAAACTTCCGAGTTTCACATGCTAGCATGAGGCAACCTATTTTGACACTTAACCACACAATTTTACCGAAGTCGACAACAGTGTTCATTTTAGAATACCGAAAATCTTGAAAGTCAACTTCCATGTTCAGTCATCCAATCAACACATCTTACAAGAATCAACCAGTGTATCATAGAGTTCAAAGGGCGACGGCGCCTAGAGCTAACAGAATAAACACTTAAATAATATAGCACATTTTAAGAAAAAAAATGCTTGAACTACTTGGCCAGTACAAAAAGGTGTGTGCATCATAGTTCAAAAATGCTAATCCTTGATTTTAGTTAACCCAATAAACAGTTAACAACACGGCACAGCTTTAAGAAAATTTACTTCGCTTAAACTAAGAAACCAACATACCCTGATAAATGAGTCTTGCACACATAATCTCCACCAGTCTACATTCGCCATTTTGGTTGCATGTCCAAAACATGGATACTGTTTTGTTGTTGCCCTATATGCAGCCTTGAAGCTTTCATGCATGCGTTTGTAATCAGGACAGGGTGATCCTACTGATTTAGCTGCCATGCAGTAGTAATCTCCAAGTTCTCCTTTGTAAGCTATTAGAGTGCCAGTGACGTCTATGGTTATACATTGAAGCTTTGACAACAGTGACATAATGGCTACACTTCAAATCCTTCAGTTTCTGAAAAATACTCTTGGTCAGTAATCTGTCAAAAACACGTATTGCTTGTTTAAGTGATGAGAAGCGCCAAAAAACAAATATTTTTCATATGATTACACAATATTAGAGCAAAATCTGTGGAAAACGTCATAAAATGAGCTTACTCCCTATTTCTTTTTTTCTTCTTTTTTGTATTTACAGAGGAGTATTATCAGAATTAAAAAAAAAATAGTTAGATGAGGACAATTTAGCATCACTGAAGAAAAACTAGTGTAGTGATGCATGCAATTTATCAGACAGTATAAATTACAGCAAGTAGAAAAGTTCTAGCTAATAACTTTCTCAGTGCCAGAAAGTGGAGGTAAATTTAGTTCCTAACTTCTTTATGTTGTCGCTTAACAAACCTATACTAAAATTAGTAAAAGGGTCCAGATAAGCACAGAAGCAGAAATGGAATCTACGAGAAAACCTTACTTACAAATGTCCATAAAGGAAAAGAGATTAAGTATATAATGCACTGAGGAATCAATTCTAAGTCAGTGGCAACAAACTGCCTATGCTCAAGACAATGACCAAATACAGTGTTTGTTAATAGAAAAATAAAATGAACAGAATTCACAAACACTAAACAATTCTCAAGCAAATGCACTATGATCCAATATATCTACAGCTTTACAGAACAACGCCATACAATTTTCTTTGTTGATCCAATCATCCATTATGAAACATCATTGACAAAATTTCAATATTAAGAAAGAAAATAGCTGGATAGGACATAATAGCATCAAATACCAGAATCGCATTATGTAGGACGATACCAAGAAAAGAGAACTAAAATATCAAACAAAAATTGTGAGAGAAAATTCAAGATCGATCGATCACAATGGACTGAAAGTTCCGATCTTGAACTCCCAATCTAACTGAATTTTATGAGAAAAACTAAAAAAAAAAAACAAGCATTAGGTTAAACAAAATCATCTCCAAAAACCGATTTCGTAACCCTAGGGTGGAAATAAAACATCAGATCACAGAGGAAAAGAAACGCTTACCTGCTGAGATTGCAAAGGGAACAAAGGAGCCGGGAGGAGAGTCGACAAAGATCGTAACTTTGGTTCTCGTAGATGAAACAAAGAGGCAGAAAATCGGTGCCTGGAATCGAATTGCAAGGGGGAGCATTTAACCCCGGAGCTTACCGCCGATCTCCGCGCTCAAGGTTTTGGTTTTACTGATGCCGGTCCATTTACAATCCTCCTGGAAAACAAAGTGGTTTTGTAGACATCGAAGTCAATACCAGGGAAGACAGAGACGCGGGTTTGAGCTCTCTTCCTCTCCTGTCCCTTCGCTTCGGTCGTTGCGTCTGACCAATTCAATTAATTTATACACGCCATGCATACACTAGAATAGCTTCCTAATTATTTAGTTCTATTTCAGCATGCAAATTGAAAATCATACTTTGTCCGCCGCCCAAATTAAATTTTACGTGGTAATAATCTCCATCAAATCTTCAATATAAATATTTTTTATTCCATATGCTTAAATAAAAAGCGATATCTCCAAGAACACCAACACATTCGCTTGATAAGCTCAACAAGTCTTGTAGCAATCGCAGGCTATGAGTATGCTTTGGCATTTGCCACCCTCAAATCCTTCTCCCTTGCACACGCCGTCGCAATGGCCTCGAAAGCAAACTCCCCAGTAGCTCTTGCTCTTACTGTAGCAGACTTTGGCACCGACTTCAGTCACTGCATGTTTATCATCGGAGATTCATAATTGTCAGAAAATCAAGATCAGTGGAAAATAAAAGCGGCTGAATTGTCACCTGAAGAAGCGACGAGGAACAAGAACAAGAACACCAAACTAGTAGTCGCACCATTTTTGGCCATCTTTTTAATCAAGGCCACCTTCGCAACTCCTTCGTTGGGCTCTGCACTGCAACATGTAATTAGCAGAACGATTATCCTTCTTATAGAGTGAATTAAAATGCAAATTAAGAGCATTGTTATTGGCTTTTGAGATTATGGTATGCCATTATGGCTGCATATACTCGATCCAAACAATTTCTTTTTCTAAAGTGATCCAAAGGATTATGCCCTGTAATTTCATTTATTTGCTTCGAATTTCAAATGGCTCGTACGTCGAATTTAGAACAATTCAATTTCAACCCTGTAATTTACTTTTTTTTTTTATATATAATTTTAACTCATGAGTTTATTACATTAACTATTCTATTAAGTGAAGTTATGGTGCAAGTGAATTAATAAAAAATGGTGTGAAAATTGTATGGAGTGTGTTTTGAAATTTTTGAGTGGAAAATGAAATTTCTCCTTAAAGTTAAACTAATATGCTAGGAATATTACTTAATATGGCATGCGATTTATAAAATGAATAAATTCATTTCTTCTAAGCATATTGCAAACTGTTTAAACCTGTAATAATAAAAATGCAATAAAGAGTTGCCAGGTTGCTTATATAATTTATAAACAATTAGATTAAAAAATGGGATTAAATTATTTAATCTTACTTGCTTGTGATCATTGACTATATCATACTTTAATACGGCCACAATTCCTTTCTGTCGAAACTATCTTGTTTATAAATTTAATTTAATTGTTTCTAAAGACAAATCATTAAAGTACTTTTCTAGGAAAGAAAATGTTGCCCATATATCTTTTTACTGCTGATGTTGCTACATCTAACATTGGAGTTGACACTTTAACTGTTCGAAACTACCATTTTTAAAAAATTCAACAAATCTTGACACTAAACTTTAATCTACAAAATACTATTTTATTTTATTTTTTAAAAAAGAATATTAACTTCCGATCATAATTTATCAAAAAAACGCACGTAAAATTTTGTATTATCCAAAAATCATACCGAGATTTGAAAATACTCAAAAGGCATGTCTCTTTTCCATTTTATTCCTCTATCCAAATTGATATTTTCTTTCTCTTTACTCTATTATTCATATGCAACAATTATTTCTTCTTTTTTCTCTCTTTTTCGTCCAATTTCTTTTTGAATTTCAGAAATCAACATCAAATGGTATTGATTTTCGAAATCCAAACACCACAAAGTAGTGTTGAATTTTTTTTTCCAATGCCACTTTTCGAAAACCAGCACCATAGTGGTGTTGGTTTTCGAAACCAACACCATAGTGGTGCTAGATTTTTTCCAACACTACTATAGTGTTGATTTTAAAAAACCAGCACTATCAACATCATGATGTGTTAAACTGTGACGTTCGTTTTTAAAACAGTAAAGAAGGACATATTTAGACTCCGGAGCATTGTAAAAATCCACAGAAGTTGAAATGGATTCAATTGAAATTCTCTATGTCCATCAATGAGTTCTGATCGAAACTCATTGATGGATCTAGGAGATTTGAATTTTTAAAAAATTGATATGTAATAGAAGAGAGTAGTGCAGTGAAGGTATTTATGATATCCATGTCTAATTCTGACATAAGTTATGTATATGTGTCAATTGTTTTAGAGTAAAAAACTTTGAAAACCTTCTGATCACTGATATTAATGATTTTGAGCATTTTTTGTTGACACATATAGACTCTCAGATATTTGAGAAACTTATAGCATATAGAATGAATTTGATTGGAGTTTTTTAGGTTTATTAATGATTTTTGACTGAAACTCATTGATGTGTCTTGGAGATTTGGATTTTTGAAAAGTTGACATGTAATGGAAGAGGATAGTGTGGTAAATATATTTATGATGCTCATACCTTATTTTGACATTCCTACGATAATATTGTATGAATTAAATTTTTTTCTTTTATTAATATACATGCAATAATCCATGTGGTGCTGATGTTCGAAAATCAATACTATGATGGTATTTGTTTTCGTACACCAACACCACAAGCACCACCTCCATGGTGTTGGTTTTTGAAACCAGCACCACAAGGTGGTGCACTTGTGGTGCTAAAAATTCAGCACCACTTTGTGGTGTTGGTTTTGAAAATCAACACCACGTCGGTGTCGATGTTCGAAAATCAGTATCACCATGTTGCTGATTTTCGAACACCATCACTATATGGATTATTGTATGTATATAAATAAAAGAAAAAAATTTAACTGACACATAATTTATCAAAAAATGTCAAAATGTATGAACATCATAAATACCTTCATCACATTATCCTTTTCTATTGCATGCTAATTTTTTAAAAATTCAAATCTCTTAGCCCATCAATGGTTTTTGATCAAAATTTATTGATGGACATAGAAAACTCCAATCGGATACATTTCAAATGCTATAAGTTTCTTAAATATCTAAGAGTCTATATAAAATATGCTAAGTCATTAATAACAGTGATTAGAAGGTTTTTAAAGTTTTTGACTTTAAGACAATTGACACATACGCATAACTTATCGTAAGGATGTCGGAACTAGACATGAACATCATAAATACCTTCACTACACTACCCTCTTCCATTACAGATCAATTTTTCAAAAATTCAAATCTCCTAGACCCAATCAATGAGTTTCGATCAAAACTCATTGATAGACACAAATAACTCCAATTGAATCCATTCCAACTCCCGTGGATTTTTATAACTCTAGAGTCCAAATATATCATTCTTTACTGTTTTTAAAAAACCAATGCCACAATTTAACACATCATGGTGCTGATAGTGCTAATTTTCGAAAATCAACACCACCATGGTGTTGGTTTTCAAAAACTAGCACAATAGTGGTGCTGGAAAAAATCCACCACCATGGTGTTGATTTTTGAAAACCAGCACCACCAAGGTGTGCTAGAAAAAATCCAACACCACCTTGTGGTGCTGGTTTCAAAAATAGTAATACCATGGTATTGATTTTCGAACACCAGTATCACATGTATTTAAACAAAAGAAAAAAATTTAATTGACACATAATTTATCATAGGAATGTCAAAATAAGATATGATCATTATAAATACATTCACCGCACTACTTCTTTCATTGCATGTCAACTTTTTAAAAATCCAAATCTCGTAGGGCGATCAATGAGTTTAGATCAAAATTTATTGATGAACCTACAAAACTTCAATCGCATTCATATCAAATGTTACAATTTTCTCAAATATATGAGAGTTGATATGTGCTCAAAATTTGTTTAAAGTTAAAACAACAGTAATCATAAGGTTTTCAAAAAAATTTATTTTAAGATAATTGACACATACACATAACTTATCGTAGGAATGTCAAAACTAGATATGAACATCATAAATACCTTAATTGCATTATCCTCTTCCATTAATATTAACTTTTTAAAAATCCAAATATCTTAGGCTCATCAATGAATTTCGATCAAAACTCATTGATAGACATAGATAGCTCCAATTGAATCCATTCGAACTCCCGTAGATTTTTACAATGCTCAAGAGTCCAAATATGTCCTTTTTTTTACTATTTTAAAAAATAAACGTCACAGTTTAACACATCATTGTGCTAATAGTGTTGATTTTCGAAACCAGCACCACCAAGGTGGTGTCGGGTGCTAGATTTCCAACACCATAAGTGCACCACCTTGTGGTACTGGTTTCGAAAACCATCACCATTGTGGTGCTGGTTTTCGAAATCTAACACCATGGTGTTCGAAAATCAGCACCAACTTGGCACTGGTTTTTGAACACCAACACCACCTTGGATTTTTTTTCTAACAAAACTAAGTGGTGCTGGTTTCCAAACATCACATTACATGGATTATTACATGTATATAAATAAAAGAAAAAAAATTAATTGATACATAACAAAAGGTAGGAATGTCAAAATAACGTATGAACATCATAAATACATTCATCATACTATCCTCTTTCATTGCATGTCAACTTTTCAAAAATCTAAATTTTCTAGGTCCATTAATAGGTTTCGGTCAAAATTTATTGATGAACTAAAAAACTCTAATCGGATTCATATCAAATGCTATAAGTTTCTCAAATATCTGAAAGTCTATATGTGCCAAAAAATCTGCTCAAATTCTTTAACGATAATGATCAAAATATTTCAAATTTTTTTTATTTTAAGACAATTAACACATACGTATAACTTATCTAGGGATGTCGAAACTAGACATGGACATTCTAAATACCTTCACTACACTACTCTTTTCCATTACATATCAACTTTTCAAAAATTCAAATCTCCTAAGCCCATCAATGGATTTCAATCAAAATTTATTGATGGATTAGAGAACTCCAATTGAATCCATTCTAATTCCCGTGGATTTTTACAATGCTTCGGAGTCTAAATATATCCTTTTTTACTATTTTTAAAAAATTAACATCACAACTTAACACATCATAGTGTTGATAGTGTTAGTTTTCGAAAATCAATACCATTTTGTAAAGCTGGAAAAAAATTATCACTACTTTGTGGCGTTGGATTTTAAAAAACAGTACCATTTGATGTTGATTTTTAAAAGTCAAAGAAAAATTTGAATAGAGAAAAAAAAGAAAGAAAAGAGAAGAAATATTTGTTAGATGCAAATAAGAGGGGAAAAAAGAAAGAAAAATATCAATTTTGATAGAGGGTAAAATGGAAAAGAAGTGTATTTTTTTGGACATTTTAAAACTTTGGTATGTTTTTTGAGCAATCCAAAATTTTATGTGCACCCTTCAAACGACAAAATAAATGATTTAATTTATAAATAAAAATTAACTACGATGAATAATAGAATAATTTCCCATTAAAAAATTCAATATTAATTAATTAATTTATATTGTATCACACTATTAAAATATTATTAAATAAGATAAACTTATTTTTTTTAAAGTCTCGATTCGTTCTTCCTAAAATTGCTTTTGTCAACAAAATTTACATTTTTAATTTTATATATCTTTTTATTATATTAATATATTATAAACCGTTTGGTCTTTCACTTAATATTAATTTTTTATCTAACATTGATGTTATTATATTTTAATATGATGTAACATATATTACACAAATTGTATTTTTTAAAATAATTTTGCATGTTCTATTATATATTACAAAGTCAAATAATCTCTATAAATATAATAATAAACATAATAAATTAAATATTAAATAAAAGAATAAAACAGGAACGCTGAATAATCTACTAAGAAAGCTTGATAGAATGACTAAATTATTCGAGTTAAAATTAGATTAGTTAAGGCAAATGAATTGAAAAATTAATTCCTTTCTATGGAAAGTTAGAATGGTTTTGCATTGATAATTTCAAGATAAATAAATAAATTTATATTAAGTTACACTATTAAAAGTATTAAAATATAAAAATTATTGAACGAGAAGCTCCCTGCATTAAAAAAATCTAACCTATTTTAAAAAATAATACAATGATTTAAAAAAAAAATACCCCAATTTAATCTGGCAGTTCCGTCCAGCGCGTTGGACAAGGTCAACAAATAACGGATTTTTATTCAACAAACAACCGAACCATTAGCATAGTTGCGGTTCTTAGCTAGGTCTAACTATATCAAAAGTTATTTGAAACATAGAAAATTGACATTATAAGAATACTTAAACGAGTAGAATCAGATTGAACCATCAGAAAGAATTTGTTTGAGCATTTAACATCAAAGCAAATGAATAAGGTGCTAAGTTTGCATAAATCGTGTAAAAATGAATTCAACCTATGTCTAACTTTTATTTCAAGCTACAGGAAACGAAAAAAAACACGGCAACCAATTAAAGTTGCAGCTTAGAACAAATACGATCTGAAAGTCTCCAACCGGTCAGACGGAAGCAGCATCTCGGTGCTCCTTTTAGTTGGATAGCACATTTAGTAATTTGCTTTTGCATTCACCAAGGCCATATGCTCAATGAGGTCCAGCACTCGGGTGCTGAAACAAAACATCAGGTTTAGGTTTTTGTTGTAAAATTTTGAGATTAAATCAGACTTTGGATTTAAGTTATGGAGACTCATCGTAGTCCTAACCTGTAGCCCCACTCGTTGTCATACCATGAGACAAGTTTCATAAAAGACTCACTTAGTCCAATGCCAGCCTTGGCATCAAAAATACTTGACCTAGAAACAAACAAATAAAATAAATGGTATTCATATCATTGGTAGGGAGTGTCAAGTGCAGAACACAAAGAAACAAACTTTTACCTAGAATCACCCACAAAATCATTAGAAACTACATCCTCATCTGTGTATCCAAGTATGCCTTTAAGTGGACCCTCTGATGCATACCTGAAACATTCTCAAACATCAGCATGTGCATCTCATTGCAGAAAAAAGGAAGACAGAAACACGTATTCAAGAAATATAGTTACAAAAGAAAAGAAACAAACTTATTCTTATATACAATGTATGCACGATTTATTAGTTTGCACAGAAGACCAACGTAGACAATGCTCAAGCTGGTTCAGGAACTACTTTAAATAAAGCATCGGGAATGCCTATATTGTTACGTCATTTCCCTTTTAGTGCATGTCCACTACAAAGCCAATGGCTGAAGTTTTTAGTCCGCTAACTCCAGATGACAAGTTCATTGTTCCAAGTAAAAATAATCCTTCAATAGGTGAATGTGGTGCACAAAGCTTCGGCCAATGTGGAATTCCAAAAAAGGATCTATTGTACACAACCTTTTTTTTTTATTTTTAAAAGACTGTTTCCGAGAAGTTGTTCACGGTTGATATCAAAGTAAAATTACCCCTTGATTCAAAATTGTCAGACCAAAAGGTACATGACAATAAGATCATGCTACATAGGAATACAATGTCACGTTTAAAAATAAAAAAAATTACAAGATAATATAATATAGCAAAATGCATGACATTGCGAAAGCAATGGACTCAACCTTCATTCGTCATACAACCAAAGAGTATATGAGATGTAAAATAGCTGAAAAAGTAATTATCTTTTAAGAAACTTAATAATAGTTAATAGATTGCCTCATCCCACTTTTAATTAAAACAGGTTATAAGATCGTGATACTTGTTTTATAAGGAACAGTAATATAACAAACAGCAAAAGATAATGACTGAAAATTATCTAGTTTTAGCAGTCACATACTTAATTGCTGCCTTCACATCTTCATATGAAGCGCTTTTCTCAAGCCGGCAAGTTAAATCCACAACAGAAACATTTGGTGTAGGCACTCTAAAGGCCATTCCAGTCAACCTCCCGTTTAACTCTGGAAGCACTTTCCCAACAGCCTGAAAACAAAGATGGAAGTTATCAAAAGTGGAGGTTGCAAAACAATATCCCAACAAACTTTCAATCATGCCTTTGCTGCACCAGTTGAGCTAGGGATAATGTTTTGACCAGCACCACGCCCCCCTCGCCAGTCTTTATTTGAAGGGCCATCAACAGTCTTCTGTGTTGCTGCAAAACACAGTGGAAAGGCAAAAATAAGTAGAATAAAATGGATTCCATTCTGACAAACAAAATTATGAAGCATATTCTGATATATGGTCTCTCCACAGTATCTGAAGAAAAGAAACCTGTGGTTGCATGAACAGTTGTCATAAGACCTTCCACAATGCCAAACTCCTCATGCACCACCTGTAAAAAATGAAAATGGATGGAACTGATTTATCAAGAGAATAGCAAACATACATCACATTGTAGAATCTACAATGGAATCACATCAACAGAATATGATAACCAAGCCTTACAAACTGCTTAACAGTTAACATTACTTTTGCAATTTTATTTCGTGGTAAAGGAAATGGCCAGTTTTCTACTGAGTAGGAAAAAGAAATGGCCCAGTTTACTAGATTAAGCATACCTTTGCAAGAGGAGCAAGACAATTTGTTGTGCAGCTTGCATTAGAAACAATATCCATGTTTGGCATGTAATTCTTCTCGTTTACTCCAACAACAAACATAGGAGCATCAGCAGACGGAGCTGATATGACTACTTTATTAGCACCAGCCTAAGGGGAAGCCACCAGGACAGTAGTTTGGTTAAATTTGCACATGGAATGCTCTGTGGTGAACCATGTGAAAAAAAAAAAGGATCAGGCATACCTTCAGGTGAGCTGATGCCTTATCTGTTGTTGTAAACACACCAGAAGCTTCAACAACAAATTGGACACCAAAATCGCCCCATGGAATATAAGCAGGGTCTCTGGTACAAAAAGTGTTTGGTCAATGTTAAATTCAGCCTACACTAATCAGAGGGAAATCAACAAAATACCAACTGTTCTAATAAAACTTCTCCTTATATACATTAGCAGATGCTTAGAATTATAACAATTGCCTGTAACTACTTTCCAGTCCAAAAATAAAAAGATTAATTGTCCTTCAGAACAAAATAAATTGGTCTAAAAGGTTTAATAATACTGGAAATAAAAACAAAAGTTCTCTATTGCCAAGTGGGTTTAAGATACAAACTAGTTAAATTGACTTGAGATCAAATATAGAGTTTTCAATTTCCAAATAAGCAAATTGTTCGACAGTAAAAATACATCTCAAATTTATTAAAAGAAGGAATACATGGAAGACACCCTTTCTTTTGTTGCTTTACTCTACATTTTAGAATGCTATCAGGAATCAAGATTCTACCTCAATATTTCGGCCATGGCACCTCCAAAATCTTATTATCATGTTACCATTTAATTTATTGGTTATTCAGGTTTCAGCCAGTCCTAAAGCATGTGTCTCACTTACATTGGCTCATTTCACAGTTTCACTAACATATAGTAGAACTTTTAACAGAAAATATTTGTCAACAAGAGGAAACTGTTTAAAGAAATACAAACCTTGGCATAATTTCAAACAAACTGATCCCAAATATAACAAATGTAATACCTATTGTTTGTAACCGTAATTGTTTTCCCATTTATTTCTAAGGTGGATGCATCCACAACCTTAATTGTTCCCTTGAATATGCCATGTGTTGAGTCATACTTAAGCATATATGCCTGAAAATCAAAATTCACTTCTGTTAATTAATAATACATGCATACTAAAATATGGATAAGAAATACACATAAATACTGACTGAGGTAAGACACTTTTGCTGAGATTTACTTTCTGATAAAATGATGATGATGATGATGCATTTTACTAAGCATAATTGCTTTGGTGTTTGAAGAAGTTCATTGATACTTAATGTGATTTTGTGGGTTTGGGAGGCTTTTTAAATATCTTTCTTTTGCAATATATTGCACCCTTGCTACTTGGCAAAAATAAATAAAAGAAATCAGTTACAAGTATAATTCACTAAGTTCCTTGGAATGAATTAAATCATGATATAGCAATGACCTCTGATCTTCTTATAACTTTTTCTTCCTGGCTTACTAAGAGAGATGCAATTAATAGCTCCTGTTCTTTCTATGACAGGCTATGGATACCTAATTAGTGATAAATCTGTCTGTATTCTCTATACATATTTTTTGGTGCAGTCTAGCATTTATCTCTGTCCTCTCAAGTTATAAAATTTAAGCAAAAACAAGCATCCGTAGATATTCTCATGCATATAATATAGCCATTCCAACCAAAAGATCATGTCCAATTAACAGTAAAAAACATACACATGAAATCAACTGCAAGATCAAGAATATACGTAGGAGAAAATTATGGAGAGTGAAAGGGAACAATTGGAAATAGACCATATATTTGTTTATGTAGTTGTACTTCAAGAAATCATTGGCACTTCTCCATCTTAAATAATTCTATCAACCCAACAAGATGAAATATAGTGTTTTCTTACCATATACTTAGCATCAATGAATGGATCATTTACAGCTACTACTTCAATATCATCTCTAGTAGTGGCAATACGCAATACAAGTCTTCCAATTCGTCCAAAGCCTAACAATCAACTTTCAGATGGTCAATGTGATGAACTAATTGCACCAATATTTAAAAATAGATCAAAAGAAAGATTCATTAAAGTACCAAGGCTCAAAGTTGTTTAGTCAAACATTGCTGCTAAATACAGAAGATGCATTCTATCTGAGGTTAAAACAGGCATGGGAAATAATTATTTGGTAAGGATCGTTAGTGCCTACTTGTCCACTCAAAAACTCCATAGTGCAGTAATGACAAAGAGGTTTATGTTAGAATTACAGCTATATACACGAAAGCCTAACTTATTCAGAGGATTGATCTACACATTTACACACCACCTAGCCCCTTCACATGGAAGCATACTAGCACAAGCCTAACGTGTGGTTACCATTTTTAGATGAGTGAGAACCACTCTTCTTGTTCCAAAAGCTTGAGGTATTAGGAATGGAACCAAACTACACTTTAAGATTCTTAACAAGCATATAGCGTAGTACTGATAACATTTTTTTTGTCTAAAAATATGATCATATTAGCCTAATAAGGAACTAGTTTATGCTTTCCGTCCATCCATCCACTAATTAGCATCTAATGCTTAACATCCTTGGAAATGCCCAACCCATGGAAATCACTCTTTATTAGGAGCATGGCATCATAGCCAGCTCATACTATTCATGGGTTATAAAAAACTTTACACTAATCATATCATGTTCCTTATTCTCTACTATGGGGTAATAAAACAAATCAAAGATTATTATGTATGCAGTATAGATCCAATGAAAAACTGTATGCAGCAACTAATTTCATTGACAAACCTAAGGGAGTCACAAAGCAGAGGATAAATGGGAGTTAAAATGGATCGTTATATCCAGTCTTCATATTTTTATAATGAAAACAAATTCTTTCTCAGATACAGGACTTCAGCAATCGATCACTATAAAGTTGAATGGAGACAGAGCAAATAATCTGCCTAAAGAGCTAAAGCTTAAAACTAAACTAACCATTGATGCCAACTTTTGTCTTGCCACCACCTGAAGAACCTACAAATAAAGTCACATAAATATACTGAAACTACAAAACTCTTTAACAACAAGGAGACAAAACTCACTTTTAACGCAAGGAGGGGCCTCAGTGGCTGTGGCCCTGAGAGGCTGGTTTCTTCTTGCATCAGATCTCCTGAAAACATAAGCTAAATCGCTCACACCCTCTATTTCAAGGGATCAAAGATCATTCAAATTCCACAGAAGGAACGCAAATCTGCAGTGGAACTTACTTTAACGAGAACACCTCCCCTGAAGGAAGTGACGAACCGGAAATACTTAAACTGTCGTCTGTAGATTTAGAACTCTGTAAATAAGATACCTGGAGAACGCGAAGCAAATGTTGGTAATCAAAAGAAAAACATAACGAAAAGAAATAAAAGAAATGGCCACTCAGCCAAAGAAAAAAAAACATATATTTTAGATCTTACAAAAACTATGAAAAATCGAGTAAATATGTGTTTCCATCGAAAAGAAAATCACCTCGCGAATTCATCTCGTAAAGTGAATATAACAAAACCTACTGAGGCAAAAATGAGGAGAATATTTTTTTTCAAAAAAAAAAACCCAGAACAAACAGACACAAAACTGGTACAGGCGATGGGAGGAATTCCAGGATCCGACCTTGAACGAAGGTTTTCCAGAAGCTCCCGAGAGAGAGGGGAAGCGATCGCGGGATCCATGAAGCGCCGGAGAGGCCGATCGGAGAAGAGACGAGAAGGCCATCGACGAGATTGCCCTCTTTCTCCTCTTCTCTTTTCTCTCTGTTGCAAGGGACCCTAATCTGCCGGCAGACGACGGGGAAACGGAGGCAATAAAGGAGCGAGGTTGGCACCGACTCGAGACTCTTCCTCTAGCTCTCTCCGCCGGTTCGAGCAGCCTATTTTATATCCCTCCGAACAAGACACCTACCACCTCGGCACGGCACCCACCCCTTCGACTAGCTTATCGGATCCAAATCTGCCTCGAACCCTGAACAACCGGATCCGCAAATAAGAAGAATATGCGCATCCTCGAAAAGGAAAATCAATTTATTTGACCGAAAGCAACTCGCTGCGTGCGACCGCGAGACACCGAGTTAGCTCCGTACCAGACCTCCGAACTGTCACAATCGGACAACGAATGACTTAGATGGGCGGCATTTAAGATGCTCCGCCGGAGTATTTTACCGGTGGCACGAATTGGGCACGTGGACGAGTCGTCTCCTGGCGTTACCGTTGCGGCGTTGACCCGAGGCGGCGGCCAAGCGGCAACAGTGCCACAGCTGCGATGCGATTGGAAGATTGGGGCTGGACCCACACATCATACCATGCAAAGTCTAGCTTAAACTCTAGAATTAAAAATGATTAAGACTAATGACTTCTACTGTTGTGCAAACGTAAAGATAAACAACTTTAATTTCTTTGTTGACCATTTTCCATTGGATCAATCTTTAATTTCTTAGAGATGGATATTCGTTAAGCCCAACGAATTGGGCCATGCTTGGAGTCAGCGTTGTATGAATGCACACTCAACTACTCTTTTCAAAAAGTTTTTTAATATATATTTTTTTCTTTCATTATAAAAAAATAATATATCTTCAAAATTTGCTAAAATTTTAAAATTATAAAAGTCTTCTTTTTAAAATGTTTTCAAAATTTTAAAATCATAGAAAATGAAATCTTAGCATTTTAAAAATGTATGCAGTAAAATGGAAATTTTCATAAAACAAATATATATTAGATAATGGATCGAATTTCATATTCTTCATTCACATCTTTATCCCTATCAAGTATTTAATTTTTATCTTCATCTTTATATATATGGAAGATCAAATATTAATATCCTATCCAAATATCATATTATCATTTACTATTATATTTTTTTTTCCAAATTTAAATTATTTAAATTAAACTATGGATATTTATCAAATTTTGAAGGGAACAATAAAAAAAAATCTAAAGATAAAAATTAGTAAACTAATGACATTTTTAATAGTGGAACCTATTATAGAGCTCCTTCATGCTCCCTATGGTGTCACGTCATAAATAAAAAAAATTCACTCATCTTTCCACTGTTAAAAAAAACTTTCAACAATTCTCTTAAGAGTTTCACCTTTATTTATATTTTAAGTTACATATAGATAATTTAATTTGTAATGATTATTTTTATAACAGTTATTTTATAACGACTATTTTTTAACAATTAATTATTAAATCCATATAATTATTAACATCGAATAATATTGATAATTTAAAAGTAAAATTATATAAATACTATAATATGTTAAATAAAAGATAGAAATTATAACAATATATAAATGAAATTAGATCATGCTTTTGTTTAATTTTTAAACATATAAATTTTAACTTTTTTCATAGTCATTTTTATTTTTTAATTTCTTGTCAATCTTTATCGATGTTTTATTATATTTTATTACTTTCTTTAACTTTGGATTTGCCCTTCCTCTTTGTTTTCTTTTGTCCTATTGGACGAATACAGACTTCATGGTCATTTATATCAATACTCATATTTAGGTTTGAGCTGAAAGTGTATCCTCTTATTCAAATGTCTTTTACATTTTGCTAAAATGATAACTAATTGATTATGAAGTATATTTCTTATACTCTCTAAAAATCCTTCATACATGTATATACTTTAAGTATTGTTATTATTATTGACTTTTCACATATTGAGTATGTTCTCCAACACATTCTCTTCACTCCAATAACTTTGATGATGACAATAAAAATCATTACAGTATGAAGAAAATTCATTTATCATTAGCATAAACTTAAAATAATATCATTTTAACCGCTTTCAAATTATCAACACAGATCCAATGAGTTGTTGATTATTGTATTAATTAGTGTTTATAAAAAGCTTGATCTTTCTGGTCATTACTAATGACTACGTCGATATTGATAGTGGCTCATAACTTCACAAGGATCACATCTTTAGCGAGAGACTAAATTGTTCGCTTAGAATCATCTATCTCATGTTTGTATTTCATCTCTATCTGCGATGAGTGTGGTAACCATTGAATTTCTGGAGAAGATGATGCTATTATGGGTTTTTTATTGTTGACAATGGCTATAAGAACATTAGCTCTTCTTAATTTGTCCAAATGCATCGTCGATAGTTGAGGAGAAGAAAATATATATGAAGCTAACATTCCAAATTGACTATCCATAGGCCATCAATCTTGAGATGAATATATACAAAACGAAACTGGGGCGGCGTTACTTGGATTCATCGAAAATTTTTGAAAACTTTGAAAATTTAGATGATATTGTAGAATATATGAAATATTTTGATAATTTGAAAAATATTGTGTGTAATTTCTTGCAGGTTTAGAAAATTCAAAAAAATTATAAAAGAATAGCTAAAATTTCTATCATCTTAAAAAAGAAGAAACAGAAGATGATAAAATCTCAAAAAGAAAAAGTAGAAAGTTGCATGATGAATAAAAAAAATAAAGAATGGAGATGTATTTTATAAGTATTTTTTTAAAATAATCATTAAATAATGATTCAAAATTAGTGGTGGTTAAATAATTTATTTTTGGTTTTTCAACAATATTTTTTTATTAATTAGATTTTATTTTCACGATCAAAAAATATAAATAAGTTAAAAAAATTTTATAAACAAATTGAAGGAACGACTCCCCAAAAGGAGAGTTGCTCCCGATCCGGAGAAAGCTTCCTCCCACAATGGGAGGGAGCATTCCCCAATAAACTACTTCACCTCGTGGGAGCTCCATAGATGCTCTAAATATCGTAGAAGAAATAATAAAATAGTAAAATTAATTTATCTTAACACTAATAATTTAATTAGATATTCAGATAGGATATGGATAAGATTATATGAGACTTGCCTCTATTTTCAAATTTGAAAATCTTCATTTTCATTACTTAATTATTTAATTGTATTTAAAAAATCCCTTCCTATCTTCCTCCGTTCGAGTTGGATATCAGATTCTCAATTGAATTTGGATGAAATTATCATCCCTAATAAGATGTCAATGGGTCAAATTTGGATCAAATTTTATATTTTTTGTCCTCATCTCCATTTATTATATTCATTTTTATCCACATTTCTGTCCTCATAAAGTATTCAATTTTCATACTCGTCTAAGGATCGTATATCTATATCATATTCAAATATCCTATTTATCATATATATATATATATATATATATATATATATATATATATATATATATATATTCAAATTTAAATTATTTAACTGAAATTATAGATATTTATTAAATTGTAAACAAATTTATTAAAGATAAAAATTAACCAACTAAAGATAAAAAAAGAAATAATCAAATATAAAAAAATAATCAAATATTCTAGTAAAATATAAATAGAATTTTATAAAGTCAGCTTTGAATTCAAAAAATTTTATGATCTTCGTGATCAATTATTCAATTGGATCTATAAAATTTCATCATATTCTCTCATATGAGTATATCTAATAAAAAATAATTACGTTTAATTTTCAATTTTCAGTATCTTTCATCATCTATTTTTCAACGATGATGGAAAAAAAATAAATTATAAAAAAATTATATCTGTTGACTAAAAATAATAAAAAAAATTTATGTTTGAATGAAAATTTTAAATTCCATTCTGAAATTTGATCCTTGTTTATTCCTAACAATATCTAACCAGGTCGAAAATGGTCATTCCCAATCCGTAAATTGCCATCCCTAATCCCTAGTTATCTATAATCCGGAAAGCAAGGCCATGTACTCTTGCGACCGACGACTGAGGTATCCGCTTGGTAGCTGAGCCATGGCCTCCACCACGCTGACCACCTCCTTCTCCCTGCTCCGGTACTCAAATCCCTCTCTTTCTCCTCTCATATCTCTTTTTTTCCCCATCATTATGATGGCTTATTGCTTCTCCATACGACCAGGCGTTATCGTTCGTTTCGAGGCCACGCGGTCGCCAAATCCCTACCAAATCTGTCCTTCATTCCTCTCCCCAGCCAATCGCCCGCTCTTCTTTGCTCTCGCAGGTTCAAAAATGAACATCCTTCTTATTTGATTTGGATTTGTATGCTGCATCCGCCTTTTTAACCGAATCGTTAGTTGATGGCTTGCTGTTTACATCAGCCAAAATGTCAAGTTTGAAGTAGATCTTGGCCTACAGTAACTGTTTCTCTGTGCTGATCGTTCTCACCTTGAGTTTTTCGGTTACAATACGAGTTAGGTTTATATGCCGTAATGCCGATGAAGAGGCTGCCGCCGTAGCCGCCGCAAAGGTTGCAGATAGTGGAGCTCCCACCATGTATGATTCAATATTCCTCATTTTCCGTTAATTCGCGGATTGATTGTAGCTTGCATTTTTTTGCTGTGTGAGGCATGTTGTCACAATCTTTTGATACAATTGATAATTAAAACAGTTGAAGAATAACCCGTGATTGTACCTCGTTTTCATTAGATTTGATAAGATAATAGCCAAGGAGATTCCTGCAACAATCGTTTATGAAGACGAGAAAGTATTGGCATTCCGTGATGCTGATCCTCAAGCTCCAGTCCACGTTCTCGTAATACCAAAGATAAGGGATGGATTGACTCAACTTGGAAAGGTGTCTTCTCTATAATACTTTTCTTATTCTTTGATTCATTCATTTACCATAAAAATAAAGCTTTGAGTGACTAATATACATCCATTGAGGAGAAACTGTTTTTGTCTTTGCTTTAACTAGAGCATAGAATGAGGACTATATCATCAATTCATCTATAGCAGATAGGAAATGGCAATGCTGTATTGAGCTTACACTTGAGAATCTGGATATATTCTTCTACAACTCTATGACACTTTGGTCGAGAGAAAGTAGATCATTGTCTGGCTTCATATGTTAAGTTTTGATTTTTCTTTTTTCTTTTTTTTTTCTCTTGAGAATCATATGGTCGTTGTTCCAAGAGATTGTGTTTCAAATGCAAGTGTGAAAATGTTCTTGTTACTCTTAGGCTGAACCAAGGCATGTTGAGATATTGGGTCATCTTCTTTATGCTGCAAAGCTAGTGGCTGAGAAGGAAGGCATCATAGATGGTTTCCGAATTGTTATTAACAATGGTCCTAAAGCATGTAAGCCTCTTAATTATCGTTCTCGGTTTCTCGTCAGCAGCATTGTAATCTTTTTTATGTTTTTTGTTATAAGGTCAATCAGTCTATCATCTACACCTGCACGTGCTCGGTGGAAGACAATTCAAATGGCCTCCCGGATAACTGTTAGATCGGCCAACTTGTTCATCATATATCTTAGAGGCATGCTGTTTGGAGCTTTTGTTTTTTCACTCTTTTCACAGTATTTTTATTGTCAGTATCATCAAAATTTAAGCAAGCCACTGCTAGAACAATGTTCTTTTGCTGTCAAAGAGAGATCATATGTCAAGTAGTTTCTCTGTTTACTTTCCTGGATGATAAACTATGTTCCATGGAAGTGTTTGCTACTTCGCTTGTCCAAATGGTTCGTGATCACTTCATGATATTCTCTTTAAGAAAAATGTTATTGTAGTTTTTCCTTGGATAATTTGGATAAGCATCTCTTGATAAATTATACTATTTCAATCTTCACTCGATAAATTATTCATACAGCAAACGTATTCCTTGTTTTCTTATGCATTGATCCAATTACAGTGGCAACCTGTTCATCCGTGGTACAAGAGGTAAGTAGCACTTTTGCAGTTTCTCCATCTGGACAACAACCAGCATCTATCATCTCTTCAAATTTCTCCAAACATTTCTTCAAATTCATGTAACTACATCAGCTTTCAACCCTTTGTTTGCTGGGGAATGAAACAGATCTTCCATTCTGCTAAAGGTTAATCAAGCTGATGTCCCCTTCATATGAACCCTTCACAAGACTTCTTCCATCATCTCAAACCGGCCTACCCTTCCGAAGGCATTAAGCATTGAGCTTAGCTCAAGCCCGGATTTATGAATCTCGACTGCTTCATATTTTGGTATTTCCCTGCTTTCGAGTGTGCAGAAAGGAGCAGCATGTGAGATTTCATGGTTGGTGTCATGCCCTGTGGTTTTAGCTCTTCAAATGCTGCCTCTGCATCTGTCAAAACTTGAACATGGTAAACCCTTTTACTGCAACTTGTATAATTAAAACATTGAAATCCATAGAATTTCTCGAGGAACATTGTCAAAGCCAAATGCTATTGAAGAGAAAATAAAGGGGGGGGGATCTCATATTCTAAGTTCTAAACTGTATATTTTTGAACTAATTGAGAAAGGTTGAGAACTTAGAATATGAGAAAGGCCGTTGATGGTTTGCACCGACCACTTTTCATCCTTTGAAAGATTTCAGCAGCCTGTCTAGTGTCCCTAAACCCTAATTAAACCCTTTAACAATCCATTTAGGTACGCATGATATACCACAGCACCCGATCAAAATGGTCTTTCTAAATAAACTCATAAGATTATTGGATAACATCGATTTGAATACGTCAACCACTACATAGAGCAACAAAGAGTAGTCTCAGGGACACAATATAGCGGCGGAAGGGAAGAGATATTTTACTGGAGAATGCATGCAGTTTGATTTTTTATGGTAAATTTAAAAAAAATATATTCAGATAATTCTGGGCTCAGGAGTTTGTCCAGTAAACGCAGTATGATTTCGATATTGGATCGTCGTTCAGGAATGATGTAACTGTGGAGTTCGGACTGAACCGTAAAAAAATTGCGAGTGCTTCCTTAATTTACCCTTGGTGACCGGTGGAGGCCATTTGGGCTTTGACCTTATTTAATTCAGTTATTGGCGAGGCATCCTAAGATCCTTGGAATAGGACTGATCACTCATAGAAATTAGTCGAACTAAAAGTTTGAATATTCTAATGTCAATAAAAAAACAAAGAGTATTCATGATCCCGGACATGGTGCTATAGTAAAGTCAATGATGAAGAAATCATAGATCAATTCTTAAATGCATCTTTTACTTGATCACTAAAAGGAGGCTTTGGACGTCAAAAAGTCTTGGTTGAATCATATGTACTTTCTGGATTTGTCTGATGTACATTTGTAGAGTTGAACACTCACCTTCAGAACTAATCGGAGTTGCTATTGAGGCTGATGTTCTCTCTCCGGATGAAGAATAATTTGGAGATTTGTATTAACAAAAAAGTATTCAGACCCTCAAAGCTACAATGCAATAGTAGTGAGTCTAGCTCAACTCTGAAATATCCTTAGTTTGTTCCTCAGATATGGTATATTTATAGGATTTTTTTCAAAATGAAATGACAAATTAAGAACATTATAGGTGCTAAGATTGGCCATGTGAACACTTTTTATTGTATTTTAATAATCAATAAAAAATTTATATGGAACAAAATCGATCATCTCCAAAGTTAATTGAGCACAAGACTTGCATATCTGATATCAGTAAAAAAAATAAACAAACAAACAAAGAAAGAGTATTCACGTGAAAGATCTGTTAGTTATATATGAGAGGTGTCCTAAGGCAATTGCCTTATGGTTGTACCATTTATTTGATAATTGATGATTCACTATTTGAGTATATATATTTTCATGTATTTGATTAGATCTTAAACTCATTTACTGAATGTCCGCAATACGATTCATAGTATAAGAGAATTTGTGATTGAATCACAACTAGTGAGTATCTCTATATATGTAATTGTGAT
Source organism: Wurfbainia villosa (assembly GCA_025175895.1). Classification (NCBI taxonomy): domain Eukaryota; kingdom Viridiplantae; phylum Streptophyta; class Magnoliopsida; order Zingiberales; family Zingiberaceae; genus Wurfbainia; species Wurfbainia villosa. The sequence continues at coordinate 344,121 of JAKLTH010000115.1, read as the reverse complement.
GTATTAGAATTATCTTTAGTTGATGAATTGATGCATTCAGACGCCATCAATTCTATTTAGACTAGCACAAGTTATACTCTTTGGTTTATCCAAGAAACTATTTCTCACTGGCTGGAGACATTGGGATGTCCAGAGTTAACCGTGGATACTAGTTATGGTAACTAGTTCATTGAAGTGACTAACTGTAAGACTTCATATGGTTCTTTACATATATAGATATGTCAATGAAATCCTTACTGCAGCTTAAGTGTGATGTTCCTTCGACTTACGGTATTCGACTCATCTCTTAATACCTGTTCGGAGTTTGAAATTGATCTTCGACTCGTGTCGGAGGAAAAATCACGGTGGAGATTTTCTCAAGCTTCACAAATCAAATTCGGATGCCTCTTTCGCTTCACAGCCTCTTCGCCGAGCAGCCAACTCCTCCCCTTGGACGCACCTTCTTCTTAAAGGAAGGGGATCACGCCGTGCGTGCGTGATGGCGGTTCCACGAACTGCCAACGCAGTTCGTGGAACTGCCCACATCTTACATCTCCCACTCGTCCAAGGTATGTCACATAGATAAAATGATCACACAGACCATTTTAGAAAAGGTGTTTAGTCACATAGACTAAATAATTACACAGACCATTTTAGAAGAGGTGTTTAGTCACATAGACTAAATCGAAGCAACATCTATTGTCCCAAAAGACTAATAGAACATAGATTAGAAAATGGTTCGTGCGACAGCAAGCACATTGAGCGTTCAATTGCTAAGAAAGTTGTTACACCTTACATAGCTGCTCATAGAATGATGTATGCTAAGAGAAGTTGTTACGCCTAACTTAGCCACTCTCCGAATGATACATAATCATTCTCCCAATGACACAGAGTCATCTCCAGGTGGTACAAAACCATTTATCTTATGACACACAACCATTCTCCAAGTGACACACAGTCATTTTTCCAGATGATACAAAATCATATTTCTGGTGGTACATAACCGTTTACCTAGATACATCCATAACTTGCTATTTACCCAGATTAAATAATCTTATTTACATCAATATGAACATCTCTAATCCCTCTTAATGATCATCATGTCAAGAGCATGTCTCATATTCCAAATATTCACAAATATTTCTGTACACAACAGAAAAAGAGTCGACTAGTGAATAATACTCATCAGATGTAAACCTATTTAATCTTCCTTTTTAGTGTGAATCTATTCATTTTAATCAATCGCTTTCTCAATCATGTTCCATAGACCGAATCATACATAGTCATAGGTAGACATGCTAAAGTAGCAAACCTTGATTAAAACTTCAAGTAGACACCTAAATAGTCACAAAGGACAAATTTTGAGATCAACATATAATCTCAAAGGGCTCACATAGTAGAGAAGCAGGGATCCATTCTCCTACTACTCTTAGTGTCGTCTTAGCACATGTGGTATGATTCACATGCTACGATGTCTTTCCTCTTTACCAATAAAGAGTGCATGTTATTATCAAAGTAACATCGTACAAATTTCGATCTAGACATTCCCAATGCCTAATCCAGAATTCAACATATGAATCCAGAATTCAACATATGAACTCTAATCTAGCTCAAAACAGGCATAGTAAATGGTGAGTTCATTTACTTCGATCATTTACCACAAAATGATCTTATCTTGATACAAATATCAAGACGACCCTAACTTATAGGAATGTAACAAATTTTACAGCTTCCAAAGCTAATAACCACATAGGCTGACCTATAAGCAACGGTCTTACCTCTATTCATACACAACAAATAGAGATGATTGTCCATGTGAGAGGATCAATCACTACCTGCCAACATGCTTATCGAGATCTTATCACTAGAATATAACATAACATACACTGAATAGATTATGACTGACATTTCAAACAATCAAATTATAATATTCAATTGTCATTGCAAAACCTGTTACATTCTACGAAGTCCCATGGACTTTACATGCTGATTAAATGACTCTCTAGTCATTGGCTTAGTAAAAGGATCTGCAAGCATAGCTCGTGTAGGGATATACTCAAGAATCACCTTCCTCTTAGCAACAATATCCCTTATAAAGTTGTACTTTATAGCTATATGCTTTCCCTTGCTGTGATATTTGGGATCCTTGGAAAAAGCTATCGCATGACAAATACAATAGGCGATCCGGACTCTCTCCTCGTGATCTTCAAATGTTTTAGAACTTCCTCAACCGATCGCTGCAACTCGCCGAATATGCCACATATTCAAACCTTCCATTCAGATAAGACCACACATACTGTTTCTTCTTTGCTCCGGAGATGACGCCACAATTTAACAAGAATGTATAGCCTGATGTTGATTTTCTATCATCCAGATCCCCAGCCCAATCTGCATCTGAATAGCCCTTTAGGCTCATATCTGATCTTTGATAACAGAGACAATAATCTGTCGTCGCCTTCAGATATCTGAATATCCTTTTTACTGCTTTCCAGTGTCTCGATCCTGGGTTTGATTGGAACCGGCTGACTAAGCCCACTGCATAGCTGATATCGGGACGAGTACACATCATAGTATACATTAAACTACCTATGACACTTGCATATGATTTTTTATTCATGTCGGTTATTTCAGCTGGAGTCTTGGGACTCATACTTTTGCTTAAAACAGTACCTCTCGCAATAGGTGTCTGTTCACTGTTACAGTTAGACATGTTGAAATGTTGTAACATCTTAGTTATATAAGACTCTTGTGACAAATCCAAAAGTCTCTTTGATCGATCCCTGATGATCTTTACTCCTAAGATGTATTCAGCTTCTCCCATATCTATTGTGTCAAATTGTGAAGACAACCACTTTTTGACTTCCACTATAAAACCTATGTCATTTTCTGCTATCAGCATATCATCAACATATAATGATAAAATGACATACTTTCCTTTTTCCTTCTTTAGGAAAACACAGTGATCCTCATTGATCATTTCGAAACCATAAGAAAAAATCACTTTGTTAAATCTTATGTTCCATTGTCTTGACGCTTGCTTCAGCCCATATATAGATTTCTTCAATCTACATACTTTATCTTTTTGGCCTAAAGCAACGAAACCTTCTGGCTGAACCATATAGATTTCCTCGTCAAGCTCACCGTTAAGGAAAGCGATTTTGACATCCATTTGATCTTCCATTGCACTTTTCCACTTATCTCTAACCCTACATCCCAACGCATCCTCAACTGATTGAGGTTCATCTTTGTTAACTCGGAGTGTCATCATTGCCTCATTCTCAATATCAAACCTCCTTTTAGGTATGATCTTACGAACACTTTTTCGTAAGTTGGGTTGTTGAGAAATCACCCCGTGATCAGACACATTACTCCCACTCAGTTGATTAGGCTAAGGTATCTCACTAGACACCTGTCTTGTTGATAACGACTCATCCTCCTCAAAAAAAGGAACTGTCTTATCAACTTCACCTTTTGTTGGGAACTCAGTTTCTAGAAAAGTGACATCTCTTGACTCAATCTCAGAGATTGTTCCATCTTGTTGCTCACCTATAAAAACATAACCTTTTGAGGTCTCAGAATATCTTATAAAGATACATTTCTTACCTCTAGGTCCGAGTTTTCCATATTTGTGAGAACTATCATGAACGTAGGCAGCTGACCCCCAGGGTCTCATATTGCTCAAATCTGGTTTTCTGCCCGTCCAACGTTCATATGGGGTTGATGGAACTGACTTTGAAGGCACTTTGTTAAGTATATAGGCCGCAACTAGTAATGCATCTCCCCAATAGGAGGCCGACAAATTAGCCTGCGCCATCATAGACCTAACCATTTCAAGAAGAGTCCTATTTCTTCTTTCAGCAACCCCATTTTGCTGTGGAGTTCCTGGAATCGTTAGCTATCTAATAATTCCCTTATCATTACATATCGTCTTGAACAAATCAGACAGATATTCACCCCCACGGTCAGTGCGTAAGGCCTTAACCTTACGTTCCGTTTGATTATCAACTTCGTTCAAATAACGAATAAAATAATCCAATGCTTCAGATTTTTGAGAAATCAAATACACATGACCATACCTAGTAAAATCATCAATAAATGTAATGAAGTAGGAAGCTCCATGCCTAGCCTTCATACTCATCGGACCACAAATATCCGAATGAATCAATTGCAATGGCAAGTCTGCTCTAATAGCCTTTCCAAATGGTTTCCTAGTTGCTTTTCCAGCAAGACAATGCTCACATATAGACAAGCTAATCTTAGCACGAGAGCCCAATAAACCCTCTCTAGCTAATCGATTCATGCGATCTTGTCCTATATGTCCCAATCTAGCATGCCAAACCTCATCAGATATATCCACATTACTAGTAAGAGCAATGTTTGAAAAACAACTATGAATCACACAATTCACATCAGACACCACATCTAGTACCATAAAACCATTAGATAAAAAATCATATCCGATTGACACAGAGTCAATCTTAAGTTCTACACAACGACTGAAAAAATTTACAGAGTACCCCAAATCAAGAAGACAAATAACAGATACAAGATTCCTTCGAATCCCTGGAGCATACAAGACATCATGTAGAAACAAAGTACTTCCACCATGAAGGTTAAGTTTGCAAGTCTGCACTCTTGACTTCGACTCTTGCATTGTTTCCTACATAGATCCATTTGTTGCCGCAGGTACTGACACCCGCTCTCGAGCTACATGGTTGGTTGCTCCGAATCTATAATCCATAAAGGATAAGAATCGACCATCAACACGATCTAGCAACAAAATGCTCGGAAGGCAGACTAGAAGTTACCTTCTTAGGCTCAGTACACTCCCGAGCAAAGTGACCCTTCTTGCCACAATTAAAGCAAGATAACTTGCTTTTAGGTTTCTTCCCTGTCTTCTTCTTCTTGATTTGATCTTTCCCAGCAGTAGTAGCAACCTCCTTATTCTTTCCCTTTCCCTTCTTGTATCATTTTTCTTGGATCCGGATGATTGAGCCGTAAGCGGCAAATAGGCTTGGCGAAATCCTCGCATGATTCTACTCTCTCGACCTCTAGCTCAACATGGCGTGAGACATCGGTGAAAGTCTTAATACTCTCCGTGAGTTAAGGTGCGCCGTGGTCTCCCAAGAATCGAAGAGAACAAATAACCGCTGAACTTGTTGTTCATCGATTCGACTCATGGCCAAACAGTTTTGACTCCCGAATCATATTTGACATCTCACGAGATGTTGAACCATCGTTACGTTGCATTAGCTTCTTATAGGTCGAACTGATCGTCATCAGAAGCTTATTGGACTTATTCCACTTTGTATCTCTCTAAGGGCTGACTTATACTCTAACACTAGGTCATCCACCATTGAACTTATCAATATGCCCTTAGTAGTGGAATCCTTCTTTTTTCATACCTTATAGGCATCAAGGTCACGTCTGTATTGTGCTGCGTTACTCTCAACAGGTTCCAACATAACCTGATTAACAACCTCTAGGACTTCCTGTTCCTCAAGAACATACTGAATCTTGAGGTGTCATATCTTATAGTTATCCCCATTCAGTTTTTCACCTTTGTTCAATTCAGCTATGATGTTTTTAGTTGCCATAACCTAACATAAATAAACACATTATTTAGTTACTCAGTGTATGCATTTATGTATGTAATCTCAAAAATAAACTCAAGATAAATCTGATCTGGTTTACAAAATCAAGTGACAACTGCGTTATCACTCATCATTTGTATGTGCCAATCAGACTTATATTGATATATTTTATTATATACATCCCACTTAATGATATTAATCATTATTACAACATGATATTACACATTAAATGAACATATCATTATATACTCATTTGAACTAATCAAGGACATATTCAATAATCATGCATCATTCAGAGTCAACAACATTAAATGAACTAATCATTTTAAATGAACACATCATTAAAATAAACATGTTGTACAGTGTCAACAAATAACAAACTCTACTAAGAATGTAACAGATTACATTCTTCCTACTCGTAAACTAAAACCAACTTCTAATAGACTAGATAAGCGATTACTGCTCCCACTAGGACAAGCCCTAGCGCAACAGTAATCATGACATGTCTTATCCGTCTGGACTCAACTACAGTACTCTCTGCTGGGACACTCACAGGCAACACATGCTGCCCTGATACAGAGTCCTTTAAAGACCTCACTAATTGAGAACCAAAATCCTCCCAGGGTCTTCTTCAGGATCCTTTTCATAGTCAGCATAGTTAATCAGCTCTGTGCACAACTAGACATATGAGACGCGTCCTTCATGTAACCCCCAACATTGTCGTGCAACGTCAGCAAGATTGTCGGGCAATGAACGAATCAACGCCCAAATCCTGTAGTTGTCTAATACTGGAAACTCCTGCATCTCGAGCTTCCAGAATAGTCTGTCCAGCTTCCCTATGTGTCCAATGACTCCATGGTAAGGGTCATAGTCCAATTCTTCAATAGCCTCTCTATACCGGTTGCGCAACACATCGCGTCGGGTCATAGTGGTATACATCCGCGCCATCTGTAAAATTGAAATAAATCATGTCAGTACATAACCGACAAAACCAGTACAAATACCGGTATATTTCAATTAATCAAGGCGCAGAACAAATACACAATTATCAAGAAGAACTAAACTTCTTGAATTTTAGGCTACATATAATTGACCCATTGATCAATCAATTTTTTTGACCCATAGACAGTCATTAAACTAGTTCTACTATGAGTTATTCAAAAAATAAATTTTATAATCTGTACAAAACAGAAAAAAATTTATTTATTTATGAGTTTTTTTTTATTAAACCCGCGTGCGCCCCTTTTTTTTTCGACCGCGCCTTCTCCGAGCGCCTGTGTGCGCCCTAATTGCGACCGCGTCGTCTCCGAGCGTCTGCGCGTCGGCGACATCGCCTCCTCCGAAGGCCGTCGCCTCCGCGCCAGCGGCCGCGCCGCCTCCGAGGCCGTCGCCTCCGTGCCAGCGGTCGCGCCACCTTCAAGCAACCGGCTGGGCATCGTCGAGGCGCCTCCTCCGAGCGACTGTGTGTCGGCGTCCACGTCGCCTCCGAGCGACTTCCTTGTCGTCGGCGACATCGCCGCCTCCGAAGGTCGCCGCTACCGAGGTCGCAGCGTCTGAGATCGCCGCTACCGAGGTCGCATAAGCGACAGTGACCTTGACGCCTCCGAACGACCACCTGGTCAGAGTCGATGATCGCTCCACCTTGGCGGGCGGGGCCGTCGCGAGAGGCAACCAACGCTTCGCCCGGCGCCGTGGCGTCGCCGACCATCTATCTTGCCGCCCATTGGCCCGCATAGAGCAGAGAAAACTCTCTGTTTCTCTGTTCGGACGAGAAAAAAATTGAACAGGTAAAATTTTTCAGAATTTATAGCTCTGATACCAATCTTAATACTTGTTCGGAGTTTGAAATTGATCTTCGACTCGTGTCGGAGGAAAAATCACGGTGGAGATTTCCTCAAGCTTCACAAACCAAATTCGGATGCCTCTTTCGCTTCACAACCTCTTCGCCGAGCAACCAACTCCTCCCCTTGGACGCACCTCCTTCTTAAAGGAAGGGGATCACGCACGACGTAAGCCGTGCGTGCGTGATGGCGGTTCCACGAACTGCCAATGCAGTTCGTGGAACTGCCCACATCTTACATCATCTTGGCCATGTAGACTTATGTTTTGACATCTTAAGTAAGTATCTCCAAGGAGATGTGGATCCGGAATAATTGGATATAAGTCGAAGTGGCCGAAAGTGTTTGAATAACCTATAGAGGATTCATCACTCTTTGCAAGGAGATGTATACCCTATGGTCTCTCGTCAGATTGTTACTAAAGTCTTTGGTCAAATCATTACATGTTTAGAGTATGCTACTCTTGGATACGTGTGCAGTAACTAAAATCCGGAGAACGAGGAAGTAATATTTGGACTAGGTGTGACGTAGTCAGCCTAGTGGGGATTGACACGATAGACCATGTCCTGAACCAAGTGGGTATAACATGAGTGAAGAGAACGAGACATGACTCACTGTAACTGCTGAAAGGTTTCAGAAGTTGTTCTGGGGTCAACCGTTGATTTTTCAATTAATTGGGGATCATAATGTACTACTAGGTGTCACCCATGATCATTCTATAATTAATGGTTAATTATAGATGGTCAACATAAACCGAGAGCCTATTTGATCACACACACTACGAGTGTTATCCGAAAGATTTAAAATGAGTTTGAGAATGAGATTCTCAGATCGAGAGAGACTTGGTTTGGTTAAACCAAACAAGGAGCGAACATGAAATTATTTCAGTCGCATCGGAAGCATGAATGAGTCGAGTCTTTTGAAGACATGATGGATGAACCAAATTGGTTTGGTTCTAATCCAATGGTGGAAAATAAATTAAATGGGTTTGGTTTGTTTTAAATGAATGAACCAAAATTGGTTTAGTTTATTTTAATTTAAAATAAACCAATGCAGTTTGATTTATTTTAATTTAAATTAATGGAGTGGGTTAACGAGTTTTGATTGTGAATCAATAACCCTTGAGAAAAGATCTCTTAATGGTTAAGAAACACGTTCTCTATAAATAACAGGGTGGTGAGATATTTTGTCGACAACTTAGGTTTTGAGAAACTCTAGCCACCTTCTTTTCCTCTCCTTGCTTGTGTGTCGCCCCCTGGTGTTGTCGTCGCCCAAGCCCAGCCGCCGGCCAGCTTTCAGCCGCCGACCAACCACCAGCCACTGGCCATCCACCAGCTAGCAATCCAGCCGTCGACCACCTCCAGCCGCCGACCACAAGGTTGCCGCTAGCCATTTGTTTGGCTGGTCATCTCCTCCACCAAGTTGCCCTCTTCACTGGCGGAGCCAGGCTTTGCGTTACCCGGGCTTTAGCCCGGGTAAGATTTTTTTTTTTTCACTTTTGCACCTTTAAATTTTTTTTTTATACTTAGCCCGGAGAGAAAAATTAATCCGATTAATTTAGACTCAGCCTAGGGCTGGCTCCGCCATTGGCCCTCTTGGACAGCTTGTGTCCATTGCGATGAGAGCGTCGTTTGGGCCGGTGTTTGGAACTCCGACAGCGACCTCCTTGTCGGGGATTAGATCTCCGACAATTCTCATTAGTGGAGGATCGAAGTTTCGTCAATTGGTTGACGAAAATCGCTTTCGAGAAACGAATTTGTGAAGCTCGTTTGAATTCAAATACGATTCAAATTGTGATCGTCTCTCGGATCACGTCTTCGACACGAGATTAGTATCTCGTGTGAAGACGGAGCTCGTAGTTTGTTGAAGCTATCCCGACGATACTCGATGTGAATACGGATAGAGGCGAAATTTACGAGGGTCGCTAAGGTTAATGTCATTTCCGCTTCACATAATTCGTCAGGTATACCTAAAGTAGTTTTCTTTATTGCAAAATTTGAAAATACAATTATGTCTACGCTGTATCCTGCATGCATGCAATGTGTATGATGTAATAAGTTAGTTATTATGTGTTTTATTTGTTTCCGTTGTATATGTTTATGAAACATATTCGAACACACGTCCACATCGATGCCTCGGAAATCCAACGATGTCCTTTTCAATGTAACTTGGAATTGTGCCATTTTTCTCATTTGTTCACGGTTCTAAAAAAAAAACCACATCCGGAGTAAGCACCGAACAGAAGCTAGGAACCAAGTATCCTCAGCCGTGATGCATTGACCTTCAAGTAGATCCATGTAAATCCACTCTGCCTTCCTTCCTATATACTGTCTCTTCTGGCCGCATGCATGATCAAGTTGAAGCATTATATATGACAACCGTCGAAAGAGCTCTTTTATATATATATATATATTGTATCCACTCACAAACATACAGAACAATCCTCAATTTATTAAATCATAGAACACTAAAGAGTTCACGGCGGAGACGCCTGCAGCTGGTGGCCTTTCTGAGAGTTCGCGGCAACCGGATGCAGGTCGCGGCCTCGCCGAGAGTGATGAAATTCAATCTAAGAATTGTATATTCTATATCAATTGATAAAAGATTTAAATAATTTGACATGGGATCTTGCCATAGATATTACAGCAATATGTAAAAATTAAACAACAATTCAATTGCACCTTGATCTAGAGACATTGTCATCCTCATTGTCATCGCCGAAGAAATCCGAAGATCAAAACACACGAGCAATTGCAGGCTTTGATCTTCCTATTTGTGAAGGCAACATTGAAACCTCAATCCTATATATAGGAAAAATAAGATAGCCTTCAAATCACCCTCTCCCATAGATTAATTAGGAGTGACCACATTCATCAACACAAGTTAATAGATTATATTTTACACGTATTAGTCCATATCCTAACATAAATCTACAATTAAAATGTCAAATTAAATCACTTTATCATGTTTCTCCAGAATGACAAATCTGTATATTATTAACCGGTAGGTATGTAAGTTCGCCAAATGAAGAATAAAATTCGAGTTTCTGATACACTTGAACTACACATTAGACATATAATATGAGAATTGAATAAAATGTGATTTATATACACCTCTCAATTCCCAACAAGTCTTTATGATCCAAAAGAATCCAAATTATATTTACTCACCTTTTATGCTAAATCACAATAGTAAATTAAGACTACAATCTTAATAACTCAAATCAGAGTCCAACATAATATTTACAAATACTATATATATGCAAAATTGCAAATCATAATGTTTATATTTTAGAGGGTCAAACATAATACGTATGTCTTTTTAAACTTAAGTATATATAATAAATCAGAAATACATGTATTCATTAGTATATAGCATCAAATACTTAATACAAATAGGGCACTAAGTAATCCTTATACGAGATATGTTCCACCTATTATGAGGATAAATCAGGAAGATTGAACAAAAGTCCCAATCAAACCTGAGCCAAATATACAACTCGATTATTCAAACTAAGCCCAAATTAATTCAAAATTAGACCCAAGTACCATTTCTCAACCTTTTAACATGTTCGCTCAGTTCTAACTAAATACGAATATATATCTACTAATAACCGTTCTTAATCAACTCTCTGTTGTATACCGCTCTGAAATAATTAAGATCCCCCATGGACTTCGATACATTAATTCACTTGATCTCACACGGCATTTGGCAAAAATATTCAAATTCGATGTAATTTCCAATGGCAAGTCTACAACAATATCCACACAAATTTTCTCCATGCAAATTAATTCATATGCCTCACATTTTTGACTTAATTCTTTTCAAATTATATGGTTGAATGTCTCATTCTTGATTCTTTGAGGGTTTATAGATGCGTTGAAGTCCCTTTAATTAGTTATTTCCCTCTCCTTCGATGAAACCGATCGACGAGCGAACAAATTCCAAAAAAATTAAGGAAACAGACGGTCAACCAGTTTATAAACAGCCAAACAAATGGCAATTAATTAGAAGTATGCTTTCGCTAATTAAGTGGTCATATACCTTGAGTATTTGATGGGTTTTATTTATGATCTATATCTACCCATGACCCGTGAAGAAGGATACAAAGTGATGGATCATCTATCTCCAAAGAAAGATATTTACGGTGAGGAAAAAGAAAAAGAAATAAAGAACAAAAAGAGAGAGAGAGAGGCACAATTTAACTCTGCAATGATTTAAACAAATTCACCATTAATTAGTCAGCTTCTCACGTTATCCTGTAATTCTTTAATTTGGAAGTCAAAATAACATCTTTAGGGTTTTGGGATACATATATCTCGTGTGACTTCGAATGGAAAAAATAAAGTCCTTTAATCAGTTTAGAAATATATGTGTATTAACTGTTGGATCGAGAAGCGTCGCTAGAGGGGGGTGAATAGCGATCGTAAATTTTTTCTTTTTCGTTCATTCGATACGCAAAGTAAGCACAGCGGAAAATAAATGAACACGTTTATTTTACTTGGTTCACAACCCAGCGGTTGCTACTCCAAGGCCCTATCGGTCCTAGACCGCGTACGGAGGGCAAAACACTATAACGTCTCCTCCTCGTTGGAGGTAGGAGACAACGATCACAAAACCGAATATACGAGGATGAGGCAACAAGCCTACCTCACCTCGTTATGAAGAAAAACAAAGAATACAATATCAAAAATATTACTTGATTCTGCTGCCGACGAAGAAGATCGAAACTTGACGTCGCGTCGGCGTTATGATGATGTTGGAGCGTTGGCGTTGTAGGAGCACTTGATGAATAAACTTGATGTAATTTGGAGATGGAATCCTCCCCTCCTTTTATAGACTTTGGCCTCTGAATTTGTCTCCTCTTATTTCGGAACGGATCATGAAGTTGTCCAAATTTTATCGCTATGGCGTCAAACGTTATCCGCTTTTTAGCGCAAAGTGAATCGTCGCCATCACGATCGATGCCTCCCATAAGTCGTGATGGGCATCGATCATTGTTCCATGTCCGATGATCGCTTGGTCACTTCCCTGCAATAAGAGGTTAGCTCGGAAAATAATAAATACGACGGTTTCTAACCGTCCGATCTCGACCTAGACCTTCCATAGGAAGTCTTAGTCAAATCGCCGCCTACGATCGTTCCCGTAAAGAGGACACGACATTACAATCTCTCACTCACACGAGCTTACCTCGATAGTAGCTCTCGCTTCCGGCCTTCCACTCGATTCCTTCGGCTCCCTCCGAAGTCACTCGAGTGTCGCCCGACCACCGCGGCTTCCTCCGGGTGTCGCTAGCCTTCAGCTCCAGCTTTAACACTTTTTTGCACACTTGATTTAGCTCGTGAGATAACAATGTAGGCTTAACTTTGTGTCTTTGCCATAATCAAAACACAGGTTCGATTATCTAGTGCCCCTGCACCAACAATCTCCCCCTTTTTGATCTATGGCAAACCAACAAAAAGTTAAGGGAAATTAAAGCATAAACCAAGTATAGTAAATGATGAATGTCATTTTCAAAAACTCCCCCTTAACCAAAACTCCCCCTTAACCCTAGGTGAGTTTTGAAAGAGATACTTTAGTCCAAAATTAAATAAATTTTGTGTTACTCCCCCTTAACTTTCGCTCTTCTCCCCCTTTTGCCATAAATCAAAATAAATGTTGGGGTTTGTTATGTAAAATAGGGGTTTAAAAACAATATGGTATATGCATGCATCAAGATAAATCAGATCTGAGTCCAAGCATGTGTCTAGCAAGATTAGATAGATTGGTTCGAGGTGTGTCCCTCTGCACCAATAATCTAAAGGTTTGTAATATAACCCTTTAGGGTTAGTTTGCTCTCCCCCTTAGTCAAATATATGAAGTATAAGAGATGTAGGGGGCGCTAAACTTTGGCCTAAGAGTTGTTAAGTACAATAGTTGAGAAAATAAGTAGTATTTTGAAGAGGTTGTTTTAACTATATTTCAATTATCCTTAACATCTCACCTGTGTCTATATGATCAAGCATGTTATACTTATGTGTTTTTGTGAGATGACTTCCAATTAAGTTGATTAAGTGCATTTAGGTTCAAGTAATTTTATGTTAGATTTGGATTTGACCCTAGGCTTGTCAAGTTTACCTTTTCAAGATCATGGCTTCCAGGTCGTGGCGAGGCACAGGGGCCTTCTTTTATCGGATCATCGACCACTTCCTTAGACAAAACTATTTTCAAGAAAATAATGACTTGACTCACCTAAGACTATTTCCTAGTCTAACTGGTTATTATTATTTTTTTTTTGAAAAGAGGCTCCCCGAGGCTCAATCTTTTCGTAGGATTTTAGTTGGTTATGTACGTGTTCTAAGTGAGCTCACACGTTTTAAAGCACAAACTTTCTAAGCTAAAGCATGCAATTTCTAAGTTAAAGCACAAACATGTTTTGTACTGGCTCCCCCTAGACCGTTGAATCGGTTCGGTCTATCCACATAGTGGATTTGGTCCTTGGGAACCCAGTACGGGTTGGATCCTAGAGTTGAAATCAAAAAGTTCTTAGGGACCCATGCTTGGACATGTTTCCTATGTCGACTTACAATCGACATATACGACCTATTAGTCGTGTTTGAGTTAAACCCTAGTCCAAATTTTGTTGTACACGACCCTTTGAGATCCAAGTAGGAGGTCAAGTCCTTTGGATCGATCCCGGCGAACCTTTCCAACGTGTTCCTAAGATCTTCAACTTGACTTTTCAAGAGAGAGTTCTCAACTTCGAGCTTTTCAGCTCGAGTTGGGTCCTCTTCTCGAACTTGACTAGTCGAAGAGGTTAGGGAGACCTTGTGTTTGAGGAGTTTGACCTCCTCAACCAGGGTATCGACCTTGGACTTGGACTTAACTAATTTTCTAGACAAAAACCTAACCGTATTATGTAAAGTATTAAATAAAGTTCGACTCACTTTAAGGGTATCTTTTGAACCGGATGCGTATCCGTGGCTTGACTTGAAGGTAACCGTGGTCAGAAGAGTCATCCTCGAGTTGACTCAAGTTGAGTTCGGTCTCCGTGTCCGACTCAATTGATTTCGCCATGAAAGCTAAGTCTTCTCTGTTGTTCCAAGTAGCATTGAAGGCTATCCTTGCTCCCTTTTTCTTTTGGTTCTCATTCTTCAATTTCCTCCTTTCTTGTCGAACTATTCTCCGCACAATGTTGACTATTATGGCCTCCTCTTCGGATTCGGATTCGTCTTCGGGTTCGAGTTCATCTACTTGCTTAGTAGGTGACTTCCTTCTTTATCCTGCAAGTAGAGCAATACCTCTCTCGGCCCGGACCACATTAGTTTGCTCATGAAGTTCAAACTCAGAAAATAATTCGTCTAACCTAAGCTTCGAAAGGTCCTTAGAGACCTTGTAGACATCGACCATGGATGCCCACAAGGTAGTTCTAGGAAAAGCATTTAAAGCGTACCTTATAAGGTCCCGGTTCTCTATGGCTTGCCCGATCGAATGAAGACCGTTGACGATATCTTGGATCCGCGCATGTAGTTGGGTGGCGGTCTCATGATCCTGCATCTTTAGATTGTACAGTTTATTTAAAAGTAAATCTCTTTTACATACCTTAGCATCGGCCGTCCCTTCGTGTAAATCAATCAATTTGTTCCAGAGGTCTTTGGCGCTAATGAATGGTCCGATGCGGTTGAGTTCCTCCTTGGACAAGCCGCATTGCAATATTTGGGTTGCTCTTGCATCGGCTTCGATTTGCCTTTTGGTTGCATTTGTCCACTTGTTGAAATCCAAGGCCTCTCCTTGATCATTGGTGGGTAGAGCAAAGCCGGTTTGGATTATTATCCAAGTCTCGACTTGTGTTTTTAGAAAACACTTCATCCGACCTTTCCAATAACGGAAATCATTTCCGTTAAAAAACGAAGGTCGGGTGGTGCTATACCCCTCAATGTGAGCCATTAAATATCTTGCAAAACATGAATAAAAACCAAAGAAAATTCCAAGACTTGGCTTTGGATTAGTAGTGTGGGAAATAATAGGAAATAAACAGAAATAAATAAGGAGAATAAAAAAAACTAAAAAAATCTCGAAACTTACGACCTTCGATGTCCCCGAAAGGGTACTAAACGTTGGATTTTGGGGTTGGAAACAGCTTGTTACGAGGGTAAACCCTTATAAGAAATGTAGATCTTTCTGAGATCTTCGATTTGGTAGGTAGATCGTTATGTGAGTCCACTTGTGCGAAAAGTTATAGTCGTTTTACCGTCGGATACTCCAAGAGAGAAAACTTGCAAACACACAACCAAAAGAAACGTACCAAGACTTCGTCTTGGATTAGTAGTGCGGGAGGAAAAAGACCAAAAAAAATACGAATCGAAAAATACGAACAGAAAACCAAAACGTGCTAGATTGGTGGTTTTACTAAATCTTAGCGCCCCCGCTCTAATACCAATTGTTGGATCGAGAAGCGTCGTTAGAGGGGGGGGCGAATAGCGATCGTAAATCTTTTCTTTTTCGTTCGTTCGATACGCAAAGTAAGCACAGCGGAAAATAAATGAACACGTTTATTTTACTTGGTTCACAACCCAGCGGTTGCTACTCCAAGGCCCTATCGGTCCTAGACCGTGTACGGAGGGCAAAGCACTATAACGTCTTCTCCTCGTTGGAGGTAGGAGACAACGATCACAAAACCGAATATACGAGGATGAAACAACAAGCCTACCTCACCTTGTTATGAAGAAAAACAAAGAATACAATATCAAAAATATTACTTGATTCTGCTGCCGACGAAGAAGATCGAAACTTGACGTCGCATCGGCGTTATGATGATGTTGGAGCGTTGGCGTTGTAGGAGCACTTGATAAATAAACTTGATGTAATTTGGAGATAGAATCCTCCCCTCCTTTTATAGACTTTGGCCTCTGAATTTGTCTCCTCTTATTTCGGAACGGATCATGAAGTTGTCCAAATTTTATCGCTGGCGGCCGCTCAAACGTTATCCGCTTTGACCTAGCGCAAAGAATCGCCGCCATCACCGATCGATGCCTCCCATCACGATCGTCTCCATGTCCAGATGATCACAACTTGGTCACTTCGCAATAAGAGGTTAGCTCAAATGATAAATACGATAGCTTAATCATTCGATCTCGACCTAGACCTTCCACAGGAAGTCTTAGTCGAATCGCCACCTACGATCGTCCCCGTAAAGAGGACACGACCTTACAATCTCTCACTCACACGAGCTTACCTCGATAGTAGCTCTCGCTTCCGGCCTTCCACTCGATTTCTTCGGCTCCCTCCGAAGTCACTCGAGTGTCGCCCGACCACCGCGGCTTCCTCCGGGTGTCGCTAGCCTTCAGCTCCAGCTTTAACACTTTTTTGCACACTTGATTTAGCTCGTGAGATAACAATGTAGACTTAACTTTGTGTCTTTGCCATAATCAAAACACAGGTTCGATTATCTAATGCCCCTGCACCAACATTAACAATTAAACATCTCTTTCAGAAATATATATTAATTGTATATACTTCATTACTGTCACCAACTCTCTCAAACACTCGACGAACTTCAAATCTCTATAAAATATTAATTAATGAGAGATAGTTAGTTAGTTTATGTCTTTTACATATGCTAATTTTATTAGAAACGACCAAAACTATCAGCTCTCACATAATTATTACATATGGAGGGTCATTTGGCTGAGTTAATCAATCCTATTTGCTTACTAAAAACTAAAAGAAATAAAATGCATCAAAATAAATAAGAATGGTACAATTGAGTGAGAACGCAGAGCTATGAGTATTAGATTTTTTTCCTCGAGTCGGACCTTTCAAGTTTCTGACCATTTGAAGTGTTGATAATAAAATCTTGCAATTCTGATTTAGTTGCCGGTTCAGATTCAATGGTGTCCACTGATCTCCCAATCAGACGACTTGGAAGGCCGAGTCTTGATGGAAAAATTTCACGTAGGCCCCTGGATCAATTCTAAGTGTTTTAAAGAATTATTGATCTAACGCGGAATTTAAGGTCAATAGACCTGTCAGTTTCCTCCATGCTGCTCTACTTTTCTCCAACCAAGCCTTCCTTGTATATATACACACACACTGACACACACGATGCAGAAATGTATAGGAGGAACAAGCCTGATTCTTCTCTCCGATCGATGCGACTGATCGTCCTGCTCTTTTAAATAAGAAGAAGAAGAAGAAGAAGAAGGATGGAAGAGGAATTTATAAAGATGCAGAGGTCGTTAATGGCGAGGAGGAAGGTGAGGCAGTACAAGAAATCGGACGCTCCGCGGATGCGATGGACGGAGGAGCTCCACCGCCGCTTCGTTGCAGCAGTCGAGGACCTCGGAGGCGAAACTAGTAAGTTCCTTCTAGCTAGCTGCTGCTTATCGATCGATTGCCGAAACAAAAAATGAATCATGCAGAAGGATTTGTTGATTACTGCATGTTCAATTTAGCAGGAACGAGTGATTTACAAATTTGAAGCTTTTCTTGATTATGAAAGCGGGAGAAAACAGCGGTTTGCATGAAAAAGAAATGAAAGAAGGAAAAAAAAAAGTGCGGCGACGAAGTCAAAGCTTCTCATTATACATAAATTTTTGAGTTTTTATAGATTCAGTCGTTTTAGATGTTAGTCAACGCTTTGAATAAGAAAAATCAGAAATTGATTGGAAATTTCCCTTGGGTTTTTTTTTCTTCTCCCTATATTATCTTTAATAAAATTTATTAATTAAAAAACGTAAGATTATTGAAAAAACCCTCTCCTCTTTGCAGGAGCAACACCAAAGAGAATTTTGGAAGCCATGGGCGTTAAAGGAATAGGCATATCTCATGTTAAAAGCCATCTTCAGGTACCACTATATGCAGAAATCCTAAAATAAATTATTTTTTTATTAAATAAAAAAATAATTAAGTCCATTAAAAGTAGTTTGAATAATATTTTTTTTTAATTTCATAAAGTATTTAATAATATAAAATATAATAACGATAAAAAATATAAATTTAAATTCAAAAAATAATTAAAATTTTATAAAATACTCAATATAATAGAAAATAATTAAAAACAAAGCAAAAAAAAAAAAAAGAGAGCTAAATATAAATCTATAGAAAATATTTTTATAATTTTTACTATGTGCCAATTCAGTAAATAATTTTTTTTTTTTGATAAAATACTAATAGTTAAAAACAAAAGTTTAAATTTGAATTTAAATAATCTAAGGAAAAGAAAATAGAATTAAAGCATTCTTTTAATTAGTTTTGGTATTTTTACTTGGACTCCACTTTGATTTTAAAAATTGAAGGTGGACTCTAATTAGTTTATCATTTGGATACGCGTATGCATGCATGCTTTAAGGTTTTTTTTGAGCTGCAGGATTTGGTTCGGTTGATAAGTATATGAGAGTGAATCGTATTTAGAATGACTATCCCTCGTGACATATTTTATGGATGTATTTGTTGCAAAGTTATCGGATATAATCTTAATTATGTAATTATCAGGTGATTATATCATAATAAAATATAATTTATATTATTTGATTCAATTCTAAGTAATATGTAATAAAAATTTATTTATTTGGAGATTTTAAGGTATAATATAATTTAATATTTTACTATTTTATCCTCGATTCAATTATAAGATTCCGATCGACTGATCGATGGTGGCGAGCCAACGATGGTGGGTCAACCATGGCAGTAACGACGAGCCGATCGTAGCGACGATGACGACAACCTGCCATGGCCGACCAACAACATTACTTCAGAAACAATCAAAACTCTGAACCAAATAAGGTTATAATATATAACTTAGATAACTAAGATTATCCATACTATCTCGAACCAAATGCACCTTAAAAGTTTAAGGTTCGATTTCTAATAGTGGCACTCTCTGTCCATGCATTTTCCAATATGAATTCCTGATTTATTTTCCTCCTAAAAGCGTGGAGCGATAATTTTTTATAGAGATCCTTTGATATGATTCCAAGGGACAAATAAATATGGATAAATAAACAAATTGATCTATTCTTTTGTCCATATGAATGAATCGGAGTCGTATTAAGATTGTTGGATATTATACATTTTTTTTTTGGAGGAAATACAAAGAAAAATCTAAAAATAATTCGGATTTGTCTATTAAGTTGACTACTTTCAAAATGTCCTCAGTCAAGACGAACTTCTTCAAATCAAGACTGTCGAGCTCCTAGCAAATGAGGTCAGGACAAGTCGAGTTAGAAATCTTTTTGTGTCAAGCCGCCGAGTCGGAGGTTGCTGGGGGGATATTGTCGAGCCGAGTTGAGAGGCTTCGTCTGTCGAAAGAATAGCTCGGGTCAAGTCGCCGAGTTGGTAGTCTTCTCGTGTCGGGTCGAAAGTTGCTCGTAAGGTATTGTCGAGCCGAACTAGCAGACTTCGTCCGTCGAGGTTGGAAACAACTCGAAAGATGTCGCCGAGCTGAGCTGGAAGACTTCGTCCGTTGAGTTATCGAGCTAGGAGACAGAAGCAGTGAACACCAAGTGACAAAACAATCGAGGCTTGTGTTCACACAGTTTCCTTAAAACAGATTCGTCCTCTTCCGACAGGGTGCTTGCGAGGGTTAGTAGGACGTCTATTCCCCAGGATACAATGACAAAACTGCGGACTTAAATAAGCACAAGTAATCCGCGGCGAACTGAACATACACCTGAAGGTTATCACTGTGGGGCTGGAAATAAAGAGCAAGAGTTCTATCTCTTGAGTTCGCAATCCTGTCTTCTTTTATAGAGGAGACCTATTAATGGTGGAATCGAAAGGTCAACATAATGTTGTCTTGATTCATTTAATTTATGTGAATCGAAAGGTCAACCATAATGTTGTCTCGATTCAACTAATCTACCATTAATTTATTAATTTCTGACCATTTATGTCAGAGTTTCAATGTGAACATTTCACAGTTAGATGGAAAGATGACAGAATGTCTTCTCCATCTTTCTGTTTTACCATTCAACGAATTTGGAATGATGACAGAACATCTTCTCCATCCTTCCTTCACATTTCCATTCAAATTCCAACAATCCCCCACATGAATGGAAATTGGTATATGATAGCCTTCGACAGTTAAGTCCAGCATAGGATAGGTAGGTTTGACCCTTTGAACCTTCCCTTGTGCAAGTACGTTTGCATACTAGTTGACTAGTAGACACGATGTCCTTGAACTATTTGACCGTTTATATAAGCATTAACGTACTTCACACTGGACTTACCCTGATATAGTTCAGTTCTCATGAGTGTGTTTGTTAGGCCTTGAACATGCTTGGTTCTATAAGAATGTCTAAGAATTGTGCCTCCAATTCTCTTCGAAGTGGCCCCACTTCTTTCTCACATAGGTGATCTCTCAAGAGTATATTTCTCACTATACTCTTCTGGGATCATTAAAAGTTGTGTGCTTAACCTTCATCCTTTCACTGTTCCTTAGGTCATGCCCCTACAGTGAGTTTACTTAGTTAGTTTATCCCTTTGAACATAGTTCTTGGGATTTCCAGTCATCATAGGTTGGATTTCCTTTGCACCAATATTTCTTTTCAGCATCAACATTAAACCCATCCTCAATAATGAGATTGAAATTAACTCTCGATTTAATCCTTTGGTTAGTGGATCCGCTAGGTTATCTTTTGACTTTAGATAGTCAACAGTGATAATACTCGTTGAGAGTAGTTATCTAATGATATTATGTCTGCGACGTATATGTCTAGACTTACCATTATACAGATGACTTTGTGCTCGGTCAATTGTTGATTGACTATCATAATGTATGCAGATTGTCGATACCAATTTCGGCTATCTAGGAACATCTTCTAAGAATTGTGGTAGTCATTCAACCTCTTCACCATATTTGTCAAGAGCTACAAACTCATATTCTATCGTGGATCTGGTTATTATGATTTTCTTAAAAGATTTCTAAGAAATGGATGCACCCCCGAAAGTGAATACATATCCACTTGTAGACTTCAAGTCTTTTATATCTGATATCTAACTTGCATCGTTGTATCCTTTGATAATAGTAGGATATCTTGTATAGTGCAGTCCATGATTATGAGTATAACGTAGATACCGTAGTACTCTAGTTATCCCTTTCTAGTGTTCAACGCCTGCATTACTCGTAAATCTGCTCAATTTACTCACTGTATAGGTCAAGTATGGTCGTGTGCAACTCATTAAGTATATCAGACTTCCAATTATCCTGGAGTACTTTACTTGAGAGATACCCTCTCCTTGATTTTTCAATAGATGTTGACTCATATCTATCGGAGTTCGTGCCAATGCAGTATTATCCTTGATGAATCTTTCAAGAATCTTGTTCGCATAATGGAATTGACTTAAGGCAATTCCTTCTGATGTTCTAAGAATTTTAATTCCTAGAATTACATCGGCAAGGCTCATGTCTCTCATATCAAATCTTGAGGTCAACATTACTTTAGTGGATTTAATTATCTTATTATTGCTCCCAATGATAAGTATGTCATCTACATAAAGATATAAAATGACTAAGCCATCTTTCGTATCTTTGTTGTAGATATATTTATCACTTTTATTGATTTTAAATCCACTATCCAACATGATACTATCAAATTTCTTATGTTATTGCTTTGGAACTTGTTTCAAGTCATACAATGACTTGATCAATCTATATACTTTGTTTTCCTGTCCCGGAGCATAAAATCCTTCAGATTGTTCTATGTAGATTTTCTCTTCTAAATTCCCATTTAGAAAGACAGTTTTTACATCCATTTGATGTACTTCCAAATTCCACAAAATGACAATCGCTAGTAACATTCTAATGGAGGTTATTCTTGATACCGGAGCATAGGTATCAAAATAGTCCAATTCGTCACGTTGTCGGTAACCCTTAATTACTAACCTAACTTTGAACCTTTTTATCGTGCCTTCTGATTTCATTTTCTGCTTGAAAATCCACTTGCATCCTAGTGCCTTACTTTCGAAAGGAAGATCCATTAGCTCCTAAGTATGATTTTGCAAGATTGATGAAATCTTAGATGCAATTGTCTCTTTCCATTGAGGTTCATCAGACAAGTTTACCGCTTCTGAGTAACTCTGGGGATCACTTTCCATCATAAAGGTGGTAAAATCTGATCCAAAAGATTTATCTACTCGAGCTCTCTTACTTCGTCTAAGCTCACCCTTAAATGATCCATCATTTTCTTCTTCCTCTTGTGTTTCGTATGCCCGTTTAGAGGAGCTAGCATCCTCTTGGATCTTATACGGAAGCACATGCTCGAAGAATGAGACATTTCTTGATTCAATAATCGAGTTCTTGTGTATCTCCGAAAGTTGAGATCCAGTCACAAGAAACCTATAGACACTGCTGTTATGTACATATCCAATAAATATACAGTCAAAAATTTTTTGTTCGATTTTGATCATTTTCGGATATGACACCAAAACTTTGGCCAGACACCCCTACACTCGGAAGTATTTGTAGGATGGTTGTTTACCGTTCCATAACTCATAAAGGCTCTTTTCTATTTTCTTTTGGGATACCTTATTCAAAAGGTAATTAACTGTTAACACGGCTTCCCCCCACAAGTGCTCTGGTAGGTCATAGCTCAATAGTAGATCATTCATCATCTCTTTTAGAGAATGATTCTTTTACTCAATGATCCCATTTTGTTGAGGCGAGTAGGGAGCCATCATTTCGTGTATGATTCCATGTTCAACACACAACTCTGCGAACAATAATACATACTCACCACCTCGGTTATTCCGAACCACCTTAATCTTTCTATTAAGTTGGTTTTCAACCTCATTCTTATAAAGAATAAATTTCTCTATAGCTTCATCTTTACTTTTGAGGAGATACACATAATAATATTTTGTGTTATCAATAACAAAAGTGACGAAATACTTATTCCCACCTCGTGTTGGTGTCCCTTTTAGGTCACACATATTGGTGTGGATCAGGCCGAGTGACTCAGTGCTTCTTTCAACTTGCTGAAAGGATGACCTTGTTAGTTTTGCTTCAACATAAGTCTCATACTTAAGTTTTGGATCAAGGTGGAATGTAGGTATGCTTCGCATATTAATCAATCTACGCATCACATCGTAGTTAACATATCCTAGTCACAATGCCACAAACACGAAGACTCAAACATATAAGTGGAAGAGCTTTCAACTTTATTAACTTTGGACGTAATGACCATTACACTTGTTTAAAACAATCCATCAGTTACATAACCCTTCCCTATAAATATTATATTCTTGGACAATACAACTCTGTTCGACTCTAAGACAATACGAAAGTCATGCTTGCTTAACAGCGATCCGGACACCAGATTCTTTCGAACCTCCAGAACATATAACACATTGTTCAGAGTGAGCTCCTTGCCCAAGGTCATCTTCAACATCACTTTCCCTTGGCCCATGATGTCTAAGGTTGTTGAGTTCCCCATATACAACTTCTCCTCATTGACTTCTTCGAAGTAGTGGAGTAGCTCTTTGTTACAACACATATGTCTGGTGACACCAGTATCTAACCACCATTGACGAGGGTTTGAACCCACTAGGTTCAACTCAGAGACCACCGCACAGAGGTCATCCTCCTTTAGCCCTTCATTCAAGTTGACCTCCTATTTTTTCTTCGGCTTTTTGCATTCCGAAGATTCGTGATCGACTTTGTCATAATTAAAGCACTTTTCAATGAACTTCTTTTTACTGATGTCTCCTTTATGCCATATTTTGGAAGATTTAGAATGCCTCCGTTTCGAGCTTTGACCGTGCTCGACCACATTGGCTTTTATAGTAGCCTGAGAGAACATGTTCCTCTCCGAACTCTTATTGTCTTTCTCGATTCGAAGTCGAACAATGAGTTCTTCCACATTCATCTCATTCCGCTTGTGCTTCAGGTAATTCTTGAAGTCTTTCCAGTCGGGAGGTAGTTTCTCTGTGATCGCTGTCACCTGGAAAGTTTCACTCAGAACCATACCTTTCGAGTGAATATCGTGCAGAATCACCTAAAGCTCATGCACTTGACTTTTCACCGTCTTGGAGTACGTCAACCATTTTGTAGTCTAGGAATCGACCCACGATGAACTTCTTGCCCCGACATCCTCCATCTTGTACTTCTTGTCTAGGGACTCCCACAACTCCTTAGTCGTTCTCTTCGTGTTATACACAACATACAACAAATCGGTAAGACAGTTGAGAATGTGATTTTTACATAGAAACTCCGAGTGATTCTATGCCTCCATAATATTGAAGGTTTGGGCATCACTCGTACTCTCAGGTACATTGGGAGGATCCTTGGTCAAGAACCGAGCCAGATTTAGTGTGGTCAGATAGAAAAACATCTTCCACTATCATTGCTTGAAGTTCAATCCCGTGAACTTCTCTGATTTTTTCCTATAATTGATTGGAACACTACCAATAGGAGCGGAGGGAGCCATCGCATGTTGAGTCAGTTGCACCTCAACATCTTGCGTCGTTGCCATCTCAACAAACCGAGTATGTTTTAAGTTTGTTAGATATTATACATTTTCTGGAGGAAATACAAGGGAAAGCACGAAAATAATTCGGATTTGTCTGTTGAGTCAACCACTTCCGAAGTATCCTCAGTCAAGATGAGCTTCTTCAAATCAGGATCGTCGAGCTCCTGGCAAGTGAGGTCATGACGAGCCGAGTCAGAAATCTCCTTGTGCCGAGGCGCAAAGTTAGGAGGCTGTTGGGGAGATATTGCCGAACCGAGTTGAGAGGCTTCGTCGGTCGAAAGAATAGCTCGGGTCGAGTCGTCAAATTGGTAGTCTACTTGTGTCGGGTCGTTGGCTCGGAAGTTGCTCGTAAGGTACTGTTGAGTCAAACTGGAAGACTTCGTCCGTCAAGGTTGGAAACAACTTGGAAAATGTTGCCGAGCTAAGCTGGAAAACTTCGTCCGTCGAGCCGAGCTTAGCCGAGATGGGAAAATAAAGTGGACACCAAGTGAC
Source organism: Wurfbainia villosa (assembly GCA_025175895.1). Taxonomy (NCBI): domain Eukaryota; kingdom Viridiplantae; phylum Streptophyta; class Magnoliopsida; order Zingiberales; family Zingiberaceae; genus Wurfbainia; species Wurfbainia villosa. Next base: position 318,771 of record JAKLTH010000115.1, on the reverse strand, counting down.
AAAACCGAGGCCTCAGACGATTCACACGCTTTTCTTAAAACAGATTCGTCCTCCTCCGATAGAGTGTTTACGAGGCTTAGCAGGACGTCTATTTCTCAGGATATAATGACAAAACCATGGACTCAAACAAGCATAAGTAGTCCGTGGTGAACTGAACATACACTTGAAAGCTATTACTGTAGGGTTGGAAATAAAGAACAAGAACTCTATCTCTCGAGTTCGCAATCCTGTTACTTTTTATAGAGGAGACCTATTAATGGTGGAATCAAAAAGTCAATTATAATATTGTCTTGATTGATTTAATTTACGTGAATCGAAAGGTCTGTCATAATATTATTTCGATTCAATTGATCTATCATTAATTTATTAATTTTTGATCATTTATGTCAAAGTATAAAAGTGAATTTTTCACGGTTAGATATAAAAGATGGTGAAACGTCTTTCCAATCTTCTCATTTTATCATTCAACGTATTTAAAAGGATGACAAAAATATCTTATTCATTCATTCTTTCACATTTTCATTCAAGATATCATCATAAATATTTTCTACGCCTTGGAAATTGAACTCAATCTGACGAATTAAGCCTTTCGATGAACAGATGTACAGGAGCGGCATGAGCCTCCACAACGTCCATCAGCTTCCTAAGGAGAATCCATGGGGACGACAACAACAACAACTGGAATTCCCTCCCCAAGAACTTATCGCTCTCGCTCGCCCAAATCCAGTGACGTCTGCTCAACTCTTCCGTAGAGCGCCATTTGAAGCGTCGTCGTCGCTGAGACATGCTTGGGCGGCTAAGAACATCGCCGTGCCTATCCCAAATGCAAGCGGCCGTGGCCAGTGCTGGAGTTTAAGGAACTATGCAACGTCCGAGGGCGAGAACATTAATGGAGCAGTACTGAAGCAGCACCAGTTGAGTTTAGAATTGACCATCTCATTACCTTGCAGTTCCTAGCTAGCTGATATGATCTGTTTGTAGAATATTTATATATAAACATATATAACTGATCGTATGAACTTTTACAGAATTTTCTGTCCCAAAAACTCTCTCAGCGATCATCTTTGTGGTGATCCAAGTGCTGTGACGAGCTCATATCCAGAGAGATTTTGGGACGGAAACTTTTGTAGGGGTCGACCTATATATATATTCATGCTTACGCGATTGTGCTATGTATCGGTGATTATGCATCAATGAACAAATAAGATCAAGCTTTGTGCATGAATTGCACAAGAAAAACCATTAATATAGATGGCATAATCTCTTGATGCACACTTAATTAGCAACTTCTCAAATGCATGCCCCCTAACATTTTAGTAATGCTAGCTAAAACATCCCTAAGGTTTAGTTTTATTGTCGAAATGCCTAATATGTATTAAAATTGAGTTACGCAAGTAGTAAATTTGGTACTCTAATTTTAAATATCGGGATGTACTAAATAGCAAAATAAAAAAAAATTAAGGGGACTTTTAACATTAATAAAATATTGAATGCATTTTTTTAATGTCAAAAAGTCACGATTGGCACAAATTCCCTTGGGCAATTTATTCCCCAACTTATATTTTTTTTTCCCTTCTTATACAAAAAAAAAAAAAAAGACAAAAAAAGAGAGAGTAAAATCGTTGTCGAGTGGTCGTAAAATGGTTGCTAAGCAACACCAAAAAGTGTGCCCACCTAGTCGGGAGTTGCAATTGCAAAAGCAAGACACTAATTTCTTAATTAATTGTGGCCCGTCAAATTTATGACAGTCGTGAGCTCATTGGGAGTTTTTTTGTTTTTTTTTTAATTTTATTTTATTTTTACCATTTTTAATTAAAAGAGAAAAAGGTATTTTGATAAATATAAAAGTTAGATGTGTATTTTAAATACAATAAAACTATAAATTATTTTACTTAATATGCACAAATGTCGTATTAGATAATAATGTCCTTTAAAAATTAAATAATTTCATGCAATTAAAATTACTAATCAAATATAACTCATCTGTATAGTTATTATTATTATTATTATTATAACTAATATGAGTCATAAATGATACAGATCCTCTCTCTATCTATAAAAAAAAAATATAATAATGATCCGAATGAAATTTACTTTTCAAAGAAAGAAAAGAATTAAGAAATTAAGGTAGCATTTGGTAAGAGAAAATTTTTTATTTTTTTTTAGAAAATAGAAAATGATTTTTTAGTGTTTTTTAATTTTTTAAAAAATATTTTTTTTGGAAAACGAAAATGAAAACAGAAAACGATTTTTTAAAGTTTTTCAGTTTTCTAAAAAATACTTCTTTATTTTCTAGAAAACGGAGATGGAAAATATCAACTAAATACGTTCTCTCATTTTCTCAAAAAATAAAAATAAAAAATAAAATTTTTTCTCTCTACCAAACATCCCATAATATATGCAAAATAATTATTAATGATTTCTTTATCCTAAACAAATATAGATTTCAGGATCCATTTCATATTATAATTTCATATTATAGTTATAATGGAGACATTTATTACATGTGGTATGCGACAGTTAAGAAATCTATATATTTTAATGCATAAATTTATTTAATTAATAGATGCATTAATGACACTTGATATCTTTCATTCGATAGGTATATGCACTTAATATATGAACATATATTTAGTCTATGAATTTAGTTAATGATTATAATATATGTACATATTTAAATTAATTAATATTGTTTATGATTATGAATTATGATGCATATGTGTGATTTTGTGATAATTAAAATAGTTTGTGATCATCAAAGTAACTAAATTAGAATAATTAAATATCATGCATAAAATAATCATTTGTTTATCATACTTACAAAAATGTCTATTAAAAAAATGTTAAGTAAATAAATGATATTAATTGATCATTAAATTTATGAATTTTCCCAAAGGAAAATTAATTTTTAATGATTATTACATAAATGAAGAAAATTAAAAAAATTTAGTCAAATATATTTTATTTATCCAAAGATGGCATATGTATTTGATTAAACATTTTAATTTCTTAATAATGTTAAGAGAGGTTTAATTTTGACAATGTATTATAATATTAGTCTAAAGGTATGTTGCAATATTCTAATATTTTATCTGAATTTATATGTTTTATTTGTAGTAATTTCTCTTTATTCGTAAGCTTCTTTAGTTACCATATTTAATAGTCTAAACTTCTTTGAATAGAGTGAACAAGTCAATTTTAATTTAGATGTATTGACACTGCATCAGAAAAGTCCACTGCTATTATTGATTCAAGCAGTGAAGAAGAAATATTTAAATATAAAGCAAGAAAACAATCCAATAGATTAAACTTTATGTTTATGCAAGTAATTATTGCAAACAACATTAAGACTACTATTCCACAAATAGAAAATGCAAAGGAATATTTAAAGATTGTAAAAGAACATTTTCGTTACGTTGATAAGTAACTTACTAGTACATTAATGACACAACTCACAACTATGAAGTTTGATGAGTCATAGAATATGCAAGAACATACATTGAAATGACTAATATTGCAACAAAATTAAAGACTTTAGGAATGACTGTGGATGACTTCTTTTTTATTCGGTTTATTCTGAACTCACTATCTCTTGAATATGATATTTTTCAAATTAACTATAGCACTATTAAGAAAAAGCGAAATGTCATTGAATTGATAAGTAAGCTTATTTAGGAAGAAAATAGACTTAAAAATTTATAAAGTCATTCTATCAATTTCACTATTCAGTGAGCTGGTAAAATATTAAAAACAAAAGCCAAAAGTTTTAAGAAAAATAAAGGGTCTATTAAAGATTTTCAGACTGATAAAAAGAAACATAATAATGATAAGTGTTATTTCTATAAGAAAGAAGGACACTATCAGAAGGATTGCCCTAAATGCAAGGCTTGATTCGAAAAGAAAAGTATACTAAAAACCTATGCTTGTTTTAAATAAAACTTAATTGATGTTCCTCGTAATACTTGGTGGCTTGATTTTGATGTTATTATTTATGTATCTAATGTGATGTAGGAATTCCTTATAATCCAAATCATAAATTGAACTGAGAATTTCCTATATATGGAAAATCATATGAAAGTTCCAACATAAAGACATAGGGACTTACCATTTGGTCTCAGATATATACTAGTTATCATTTAGATCCATTGCAAGCTCTTTGTGTATCTTCAATTTATATATAGGAATCTTATTTCTCTTTCACAATTTTATGTTCATGGTTTTGATTGTGATTTTGTAAAAGGTTATTTTAATTTATATAAAAATTCAAGACTCATTAGTTATGGAGTTCTTACTGATGATTTATATAAATTAAAACTTGATGATAAATTTGTTGAATCTTTACTCATCGTGTATTAAAATATTAGAATTAAGTGGAGTATGTTTAACGAAAGTTCAACTTTCTTGTGACATAAGAGTTTGGGTCACATATCCAAAGAAAGATTAGAAAGATTGGTAAAAAACTAAAATTTTACATAATATAGATTTTATCGATCTTGGGTTATGTGTGGATTGCATCAAAGGAAAACAAATCAGACATAACAAGAAAGGAGCCACAAGAAACACTCAATTTGTTGAAATAATACACATTGATACATATGAACATTTTGATACTTCATCTTTTGGTAAAGAAAAATATTTTATCACCTTTATTATTGATTTTTCATATTATGGATATGTTTATTTGCTTAAAAAAAATCTCAAACAATAAATGCTTTTGAAATATACATTAATGAGATTAAAAGACAATTAAACAAGAAAGAAAAAATTATAAGATCTGATAGAGATGATGAATACTGTGGGAAGTATGCTGAAACAATACAATACCAAGTCCATTTGCAACACTTCTTGAAAAACATGATATGTGTACAATATACTATGTCATATACACTTGATCAAAATGGTATAACAGAAAGGTGCAACTCGACATTAATGGATATAGTTAGGAGTGTAATGAGTAATATAATTCATCATTACCCAAATTATTATGGATATATGCGTTAAAAATAGCAATGTATTTACTTAATAGGGTTCTAGTAAGACAATTCCAAAAATCTCTTTTTGAGTTATGGAAAAATAGAAAACCTAGCTTAAGACACCTACATGTTTGGGGTTGTCCAACAGAAGCAAGAATTTATAATTCACATGAAAAAAGAGTTAGATTCTTGAATAGTTATTGACTTCTTTATTGACTTTTCAAAAAATCTAAAAAGTATATATTTTATTGTCCTAATCATAATCCAAGAATAATATAAACTAATAATGCAAAATTTCTTGAGAATGGTGAAGTTAGTGGGAGTGATGAACAACGAAATGTAGACATAGAAAAAGTTAAAATAAATATTCCTTTATCTATAAACATTCCTTTATCCAATGTTGTTTTCAAAGTTGTTCCAACCATTGAAGAACGTCATTACAATGCTAAACAACATAATAAAATATTATTTGAAGAAGCTAACTCACACCTAATGTAAATGAGTTATAAGAAATAGAATTGAAATAATCTCAAAGAATAAGAAAAATCTATTATTTCAAATTATTATGAAACTTATTTGCAAGAATTAGATGCTAAAATTTAAGAAGATCAAGTTTTATTCTCACAAGCCATAGAAAGTACAAAGTCAGATGAATGGATCAATGGATCATGAAAGAAGAGTTGCAATCAATGCATAAAAATGATGTTTGGGATATCGTTGAATTGCTAGAAGGTTCCAAACGAGTTGGATGCAAATGAGGTTTTAAGACCAAATGTGACTCAAATGATAATATTCAATGATATAAAGTTAGACTTATTGCTAAATGATACATCAACAAGATAGTATTGATTATAAAGAGACATTTTCACTTGTATCAAAGAAAGACATTACATATTATTATAGTATTGGTGACTTATTATGATTTAGAGTTATATTAGATGTATGCGAAAATAATTTTTTTAATAAAAATTTTGAAGAAGAAATATATATGGACCAATCTAAAGTTTTTTCAATTGAAGAAAAATGTCATCTAGTGTGTAAACTTAAGAAATCAATATATGAACTTAAACAAGCTTTTAGACAATGATATATTAAGTTTAATTATATCATTATATCTTTTGGTTTTAAAGAAAATATTGTTGATCGTTGCATATATCGAAAGATTAATAAGAGCAAATTTATATTTTTAGTTCTATATATTGATGATATCTTGCTTGTAGCTAATGACTTAGGTATATTGCATAAGACTAAAGACTTTTTCTCAAAGAATTTTGAAATGAAAGATACGAGTGAGATATACTTGTGATTGGAATTGAAATATTTTGTGATAGATCACAAGGATTATTAGGTATGTCTTAAAAATCTTATAATGAAATAATTTTAAATAGATTTAATATGAAAAAAATATTTTGTTGGAATTGCTTCAATTCAGAAATGAGACAAATTTAGTGTTATGCAATGCCTAAAGAATGATATAGAACGAAAACAAATGGATTAAATTTCTTATGTCTTTGTTGTAGGAAGTCTAATGTATGTATAAATTTGTACACGACTAGACACTAGTTTTGCAGTTGGGATGCTTGATAGGCATCAAAGTAATTTAGGAATTGATCATTGAAAAGTTGCTAAGAAAATTTTAAGATATCTTCAATGCACTAAAAATTACATGTTTATGTATAAAAAACCTAATCATTTGAAAGTGGTTGGTTACTCAAAGTTAGATTCTGTAGAATACATCGATAGTAGAAATTCCTTATTTGATTATTTGTTTTTTTTCTCGGGAAGGAGTAATATCATGAAAAGTTGTTAAACAATCTGTCATTGTCTTATTCACAATGAAAGCATAGTTTGTGGCTTGTTATGAAAACACAATTATGCATTATAGTTGTAAAACTTTTTTTTAGGACTTATAATTATTGACACTATTGCTAAGTTGTTAAAATTTATTGGGATACTTCTACAATTACATTTTTCTCAAAAAATGATAAAAACTTAAGATGTGCTAAGTATATGGAATTAAAGTATTTTGTTATTAAAGAGAAAATTCAGAAATCAAAATTGTCTATTGATTATATTAGAACAGATCTCATGATTGCATATCTGTTAACTAAAAGTTTATAATCTAAAATATTTAAGGAATAAATACATAAATTGGATCTTGATTGTTCTTTTGAATAATATATTAAAGTTGATACTTGAGCTTATTTATGTATTTTTGATTTATAATTTTTAGTTATGATGTACACATTACTATATTATAACATGAATTGCTTAGAAATATTATTATGGACTATTATGAAAGTATATGTATCATTTATAGGGCTAATATAATAGGAGACTAATTGTCACGCCCCGAGAGCATGCCGTGCCGAAAAATAAACGGACGATATCTCCCCTATACGTGACAACATCTCGTATTAATACAAGGCCCTTGGGCCCACAATAAACATAATACATAAAGGTAAATACAATAAATACACAAAACATAGCGGAAACATAATACAACAATATCACAAACTACACACATGCATACCGGTATGACTAACACCGACTCAGAACACCATAACAAAACCAGAAAAAGAAAGGTACAATATTTACAGCGTCCAATCACTACAAAACATCACATGAAACAAATCCATATCGGAACACCAATGAAAACCCAAAAACTCGGACTCTCGGAGTTGAGATGAGATGATGCCAGCTAGCGGTGCTTCAAGTCTATCACGAAGTCGGCTACCTGTTATTTGGGCGACAGAAAAACTCAGGGTCCGTGGTGGTGAGTAAAACTCAGCAGGTAATAGGAAAAATATGTATATATCAAATATCATATATAATTCAACAGCATAACCTAAAGGTACCACAGGTATAACAACACAGTATATAAATACATGCATATACCATCTAACCAAATAAATAACGTATAACGCAGACATACCTGAAAGTTTGCTACGCTACTCTGATCCAACCTGAGAATATATCCAACATATATGACAGGAAGAGTAATACTAACTCACAATATACTCATGATACAGGTCAAGGTATCTAATGGTCTGTCCAACAAATATACAAGTATCCGACACAACCGTATAACAGATGCAAGAAACATGCATGAATATGATGTATAACCAAATGCAGCAAACATAGTACAATCAAATGCAACACACAACTATGACAATATACAAAAATGCCATAAGTCACGGCAATGCAGCATGCATGATCATGTCGGCTCACCCTAAAGCTACCACGACTCCAGTGTGGCCTCGGTGGCTCGAGCATGACAACTGTCCCAACTCAACACCAACCACTACTCTCGAGTGGCCGAGTGGGTAGTATGATCGAGTAGCATATAAGCGTGAAGAGCAAGCTACACGATGGGGGTCTCTGCTGTTGGCCACTCCGACAGTCACTATCCATGAGTGGTCGAGTGCCACACACGTAAGACTACGACACGCAAATCCCACTATCACCATCTATAGTGGTAGAGTGTGGCACCGCAATGCTCTGCCCTCACACCGGTTACTCCTCCTATGAGTAACCGTGGAGGCAGGATGACTAACGACCCTCTTAACCATAAGGGAGACCACGTCGCCAGCATGCATGCAAATAACATGAATGCTCTGTCACAAATAGACATCCACCACAGACTCTCTATTCTACAGAGAGTCATACTAATCAGATCAACGTACTCTCTATCTTGCAGAGAGTCGTACTCAATTGATCATAACACTCTCTATCCTGTAGAGAGTCATACCAATCTAATCGACACACTCTCTATCCTATAGAGAGTCGTACTCATCTGATCATAACACTCTCTATCCTGTAGAGAGTCATACCAATCTAATCGATGCACTCTCTATCCTACAGAGAGTCGTACTTACTGATCGACGCACTCTCTATTCTGTAGAGAGTCGTACTTAACTGATTATAATAAGCTAGGACCACCGATTCGTAGCGACACACTAAGTACCATTCACCTGACCATTTACACAAAACATGGTCGATGGTAAACATACAACCTAAAGGTACTAGAATAACCCTAGGTTCAAGACATTATCTACCTACGGACGACCTCTTTGTCCAATTTACAATCAGGTTGTCATCCAAACTTTACTATTTGCACTTAACTAAATAAATTCTAGGTTACTTACATCACCTATATATATAACTCCTAATCATGATAAAATCAAACATGATAGCAGCAATGAAGTTAACAACCAAAGGTAAAGTATCAAGCGCAAGAGTAAATAAGAACATAGCTAAGGTAACATGATCATATAAGATGAGCATACATCTAAATCTGCATGCATTTAAAACTACCTGACTAGGGTAGGAATTACCCACCTATTAAATAGAACACCAACTGTCTTCACGTCCCAGAACTCTGCCTCAACTCGAAGTCCTGCAAGACAACACGAACTATAATTAAGTTCTATTATACAACAAATGTTCGAATCAAATCCTACATTGAGTTCATATCTCCATCGACTAAATTGATCTAGTTATCCAGTTAACCTAATTAAGCCTTCACATCTATCCTTATATTTCATCACCAGCTAACCATTAGATCGGATGACAAAACCACCAATGGTATACATCCATAAACATCCAAATCCATACTTACCAAGCTTAGCTTTCGACACCCAACCTCTTGATCCAAATTTGAATCCACCGCCAAACTGGATTCACAAGAAACTGAATTCTTTTAGTCCTCACAACCTGTCGAACACATAAACCACACTTATCACCCTTCTCCTACACAGGTGCATCATCAAATTAACCCAAATGCTAATCATATCCATATTAATGGTATTGAAACATTACCATATGAACCAGGGCACATGGTTAATCAAGTAGATCAAACCGTAAATCCCATTGTCAAACCTCGAATAAGCTTACAAACACAGGGAATAGGGAAAATTGTCCTGATGATGTCGAGGTTGCTGTGAATCGCCGAGTTGTAGAGAAAGGTAGAAGATCAGCCGATCGGAGGGAAATCCCCTTCTCTGACAAGCTGATCGTTAAGAAGATGGCCTGCGACGAAGCTGTCAGCGCTGTGATTGGCTGGAATAGGCGGTCATGAGAACACGAGCGGCGATGATGAAGAGGCGACAGAGTCTGGCTACGTGATGGCCGGCGACAGTGAAGAAGAGCGCTCGAACTGCAGTGGCAAAGAGGACGCCCTAGGGCGGCGACAACCGATCTCTCGCGACGGCGGCGTACGCTCGTGAGAAGAGGAAGTGTGGCGGCTGGAAGAGAAAGGAATCCGGCAGCGATGAGCGGCGCGGAGACGGATCAACGACCCATGGACACCGGCCACTGGCAGTGCTCGGTCGATGTTGCCTGCTCACCGTGAAGACCAACCTCGACGAGTGGGAAGAAGCGGCGGCGACAACACTCGATCGGCGAAGAAAAGGAGGAATAAGGAGATTGTGATGAGAAGCGGACCGGATCGGGAAGAAGGGAAGAAGAGGATTGGTCGATCGAGGAAGAGGGAACACGAAAGGAATCGGGGGAGAAATTAAATAGTTTTATTAAACCTATTAATTCCCAGCAGATAATCTAAACATGCTTTACAAAAACTTATCCGCTTTATCCCCATGAAATGTCCATAACACTTCCGTTTAAATCCAGAAAAATTTCTAAAAATTTCTGAAAAATTCCATAAGAAAATTTCTTAATTAACAAGGATATTTATTATTATTATTAATTTTTTTCGGTATTTTATATTCTCCCCACTTATTAAAATTTAGTCTCCAAATTTCGTACTTAAATGTGAAAATTAATTCAAGTAAGTTTCCGGAATAACCACATACTTCAAACAAACAGATGAGAATATCGAGCTAGGATAGTATCTTCCAGCTCACATGTAGCCTCCTCATCCGTATGATGCTGTCATCCCACCTTTACGAGTCGGATAGTTTTGTTCCACAACTGTCGCTCCTTGCGACCAAGAATCCGCACTAGAATCTCCTCATAAGTCGCATTCGCCTGGAGTGGTATCGGAACCTCTTTTAGAACATGATCAGATTGTGGAATGTATTTCCTCAACATAGAAACATGAAATACGTTATGAACACCCGTAAGTGTCGGAGGTAAAGCCAATCGGTAAGTTATACCTCTAATCTTCTCTAATATCTCAAATGGACCAATATAACATGGGATTAATTTTCCTTTTTGTCCAAATCGTTTCACCCCTTTCATAGGTGAAACACACAGAAATACCTGTTCCCCAACTGAGAACTCCAAAGATCTTCACCTCCGATCTGCATAACTCTTCTGTCGACCCTGTGTCTCTAATAACCATCATCCGATGACGTGTACCTACTCTGCATCATGTTGGATACTCTGTAGCCCCCAATAGCTGCCATTCCCCGACTTCTTCCCACAACACGGGAGATTTACAGGGTCAACCGTATAGGGCCTCAGAAGGAGTCATCTGAATAGAGGAGTGATAACTGTTCTTATAATCAAATTCCACTAAAGAAATGTGATTCTCCCAACTACCTCCATAATCCATGACACAAGATCTTAATAGATCCTCCAGAGTCTGAATGTTATGCTCAGACTGTCCATCTGTCTGCGAATGAAATATTGTACTGAGTCGAAGCTCTGTGCCCATAGCTTGTGTTGGAGATTTGACGCCGCTAGAGGGGGGGTGAATAGCGTAGATGACCGTACGTAGATGAAATTCTTTCGCGTTTGATCGTCTACAATCTTGTTAGCACAGCGGAATAGTAATAACAAATAAATACAACAAGACACACAATCACAACACGATCATATAACGTGGTTCGGAACCACACAGTTCCTACTCCACGGATTGAGCTCTAACGAGCTCTAGCGATGCCAATGCAATCACTAATCAATAAACTCCTTCTCGACAACAAGTCGGAGGTGGAGAAACCTCGTACACAAGATTACAACAATAATCTAAAGAAATACAAGCAAATACAAAGGAAATGTAAAGAACACTTTACAAAACTAGGGTTTGAGCGCTTTGCTTGTTGGTTGCTTGGATGAGGTTGAAGGGCCCTGAAATGCACCTGCAAATCGCCTCAAGAAAGCTCCCCAAGAACTGATACCGCAATCTCCACGCGACTTCCTTTATCTCGTCGGCCGATTTGCTTTGGCGATCGCGCCATAAATCACCGATCACCGCTAACATCAGAAGTGAGACAACGGCTCAATCCACGTTGGACAAGTTCCAACAGGACTCTCTGATCATTCGCCAACATTGGCGATCGATAACGCTCACCGTCGTCATCGCCCGATCGGCTACGGAGCGCGATCGCTTCTCGCAACTCGGCCGGCGATTGTTGCCATCCCTTAGCGATCGTTGCGTCGATATCGATCGGCCTCCATAAGCGGTAAAGATGAGGTTTTAACCCAAGTATGGTGCCCCCATACTTGCTAGACCACCCTTAGCCTAGACCTAAGCCTTCTAGCCACCTCCATCAGCCTCACGCCTCTCGGATCCCTCCAAGTCATCCATGACTTGTTCATCCATCGCGCTAGCTTCCCGGTGCTTCCATCGGCTATGTCATGCTAACGGTGTGTTCACCGTCAAGGCACATTGGACTTACGCCGCCAAGACTCCGCTTGGACTTTACGCCGCCAATATCAATCCCCTTGGACTTCTCAAATGCCAAGACTCAAGCTTGGACTTTCCCTTGCCAACCCATGTTGGACTTTCCATGCCAAGACCCATGCTTGGACTTTCCATTTGCCAAGACCCATGCTTGGACTTCTCATTTGCCAAGACCCATGCTTGGACTTCTCATGCCAAGTACTCAAGACTTGGACTTTCCCAAATGCCAAGTGTCCCACTTGGACTTTCCATGCCAAGTACCCATGACTTGGACTTTCCCAAATGCCAAGTGTCCCACTTGGACTTTCCATGCCAAGTACCCATGACTTGGACTTTCCCATAAACACATGGTCAACCCTAGTCAACCACCAAAGTCTCCCTCGAGTCAAACTCGAGTCCGTCAATTATAACTGGGTCGATTCAGTATAAACAATCTCCCCAACATATTAACCGACATTAATGTCAAACATCAATGTCAATCCTATGTCTAACATACTTTGTCAAACATACTTTGTCAAACATCAAAACATCACTCGAGTCAAACTCGAGTCCTGGTCAATCGTGACTGGCCGGCACCAACAATCTCCCCTTTGATGTTTGACAAAACCAATAAAACCATGAGTTAGAACACTAACTCAAATCCCTTACCAATTATCCCAAATTGGTAAACACTCACCAAATGTTCTCCCCAAACATTCAAGTGAAAAAGTAAATCAAATGTTCTCCCCAAACATTCTCCCCCGACTAACATCAAAGGTTTTCTCCAAGGAGGTCAATGTCTCATGTCCCAATGAGATCTTACAATCTCCCCCTTGATCCAAAAATAAATACCTAGGATGCCTACCATCTTCCTAGTGATAAGTCCCATATCACTCAAGAGAGGCACTCCTATCTCACTCTCCCAATTTCCAAATTGGGTGTCAAACACCCATCAATTTTCAATTGATAACATTCTCCCCAAAAACATCCATCATCCCAAGATGGATACCTCCCCTAAAGGCTTGCTCCCCCTTGACCATTGCACCAACAATGTCCTTGGACAGCCCCTAAGCCAATAGGAACTCTAAACCATCAAAATTAAGGTTCTAAGTTCAACATAGAACTTTTACTCACCCTAAATTTGATACTTTGACCTAACACAACTCCTAATCCATATCCAATGGATTTTCACCCTTCATAATGCTTCCCAAAGCATATCCTAGGGTTAGAGTGGTTAGGAACCTTACTATAGTGAACACGGCTAAACAAACCTTGTTAACCCGAATCGACTGGCAATGACTTGACAAGAATCACGATCACATTATCACCGATCGCCACCAAGTGGCAATGATCGTAGTAAATTCAATTTCGTATCGTAACGAATTCAAAATTCATAAATAATTATAATACATCGAAAAATCACGAAATTTGATACGTATAATAATTATGACCAAAACAATGGGCGAAAAATGTTTTAAAAATATTTTACCCATAAAATAGCGAAATTGATACAAAATCCAAAAGTGACTAAAAACTTTAAAGTTTAAGCTCACTTTGTATCAATCTCATCAATGGTGATTGCTATCAAAATGATTTTAAACCGTTTTCAAAACCTTATTTTGGATCATATTCCTTGGGCTCTATGTACATGACTTGTACACAAGCTTTCCCAATGATCCACAAATAAAATTAGATGAGTTTTGGTTCAACTAGATGCAAAAACTATGCACCTTGAACTCAACTCATATCCTAGCATCTCACATGTATCTAGGGTGTATAAATACACATACATGTCAATTGGATGTGAGATGTGGGTTTTGTTCTCCCTAAACTAAGGTTTCATATATTTTTCTAAGGCAACTCTACTTGATTCCCTTATAAATGGGACTCCAAGTCATGTCATAGTCCTTAAATCAATTTTAATCAAATTTTCTTAAATGCATGAATGATTATGGCATTAACGATGATATAAATAAGCATATGCTCATAATCATGATGTCTTGGCATAAAATAAGATCTAAAACCACATGACATTTACTTAAATCCTAAACATGAACATGACATATAGAATGATTAAAAAAAAGCATGATGTCATGGCATGTTATATGGCAAACAAAGCATGACATATAAAATATATAGGTATAGTAATACCTAAATTTTAATATTAATTGTCATTTCATATAATTAATTATATTTTGCCATATTTCTAGTTTTCTCCCAAGTGTGCCAAAAACCCAAAATGGCACACTAACCTCTAAACCTAAATTGTGCCAATTTTGATCATTTTATCAAACTTCTCAAGTAATATTGGCACATCCTAAAAACTTTTAGGATTATAGCTCAAATGTATTTCCAAGGTGACCATAACCTTGAAAATATCCTAAAGTGCCACCTTTACCATGGTTGAGTTAACTACCCATCCAATCAAGGTTGGCACACTCTAAACCCATCTAGCGTGAATCAATCACGCTCTTAGGAACCCAAAACCTATTTGAGCTCCTAGGGTTAATTAGGTATTCCCTAGGGATAACCTCCCTAGATACCTTCCTAATGACCCTCCTAGGCTTATTAGCCTTGGTCATTTGGGTCTCACCTAGGTTGACTCTAGGGGTAACTCCCCTTGCAACCTTCTTAGTGGCCACCCTAGGTTTCCTAGAGACCCTAGCCACTAGACACACCCTTTGGTCAACTCTAGGGATGACTTCCCTATTGACCTTGATCTTTCTAGACCTAGTTAGTGTTCCATAATCTAATGGAACACTATGGTAAGCCACCTTAGGCTTAGGTTTGTGACCCAAACCTTGTTTGCCCTTGGTTGACTTTTGACTCTTAGGTCCTTGGTGTTGACTTTGACTTTTGGACCTTGACTTTTGATCTTTTGACCCTTTAAATTGATTTTGTATAATTTTAAGGGTCTTCTCAAGTTTTTCAAGCCTTGACCTCAAGACTTGATTCTCTAACTCTAATTGCCCAATTTTTGAATTTTGATTTAAATCATGAGCATGAGACTTTCTAGGCATATGCCTAGTCCACTTGGGATTGAAACCTAGATGTTCTTGTATTTTCTTAATAGATTCACTAGGTATGGTTTTTCTAGGGACATTAGTCCCAAATTTCTCCTTATTACTAAAATGGACACTTTTAGCTCCTAAGCAAAAATATTTATTTCTATTAGCATGCTTTTCATAAATTGCAAGAGAATTTACATTCCTAGCATGCCTTTGCCTATTAACTAAAGAAGGTGCATTATTGAAATATACCTTAGGGTTTGCCCTAGAGGCTCCCCCTACATGTGTAGCTCCCTCTTTGGTCTTTTTGCTTCCCCTAGGACATTGATTCCTATAATGTCCCCTTGAGTTGCACTTGAAGCATATGATATGCTCCTTGCTCTTGATATGTGGGGGAACCGATCCTTGACTTTTGGAGCCGGTGTAGCTTTCCTAATCTTCTTTGGGCATTTGCTCTTGTAATGCCCAAATTCCCTACACTCAAAACACATAATATTATTTTTATTTGAGATTGATGTGTTTGAGTTACCTAGTTCGGTGGTAGGTGCCGGAGTTAAATTTTGGGCTTCTTCATCTTGTCCGGATGTCGAAGCTTCTTGATATTGCTCCGGTGTTGAGGATGGTCTCTCCTCCTCAATTCTAGAAGTGGATACTTCTTCCACTTCTTCCACCTCTTCTACCGATCCGGAAGTTGATTCCCTATCAACCTCTAAATCCTCACTTCCTTGCGAGGATGATGCATTAGCCTCTTCGATCTCTTCCTCTTGGACCATTGATGGGCTTTCATGGAGCTTTGCCAAATCGCTCCATAGCTCCTTAGCATCCATGCATTCACCTAGGCTACACAAGAATTCATTTGGAATTAAATCAAAAATGAATTTGATTACCTTCTTGTTTTTCTCGAATTGCCGGAGTTGCTCCTCACTCCATTTCTTCTTCTTGAGAAAACCTCCCTTTGGTCCCTTAGGATATTCAAATTCTTCCATCAAGGCGGACCATTCCTCAAGGTCTCTCATCATCAAAAAATCTTCAATTCTCGCCTTCCAAGAATTGAAACCTTCTCGTCCATAGAGTGAATAAGGGACCGGTGTGTTGATGTTCCAACCTAGCTTGTCTTGAAATTCCATCTTTACCCTCTAGCGTATTGCTCCCGGTTGTTAATCCGTTGAAGAGCCACCAGGCTCTGATACCACTTGTTGGAGATTTGACGCCGCTAGAGGGGGGGTGAATAGCGTAGATGACCGTACGTAGATGGAATTCTTTCGCGTTTGATCGTCTACAATCTTGTTAGCACAGCGGAATAGTAATAACAAATAAATACAACAAGACACACAATCACAACACGATCATATAACGTGGTTCGGAACCACACGGTTCCTACTCCACGGATTGAGCTCTAACGAGCTCTAGCGATGCCAATGCAATCACTAATCAATAAACTCCTTCTCGACAACAAGTCGGAGGTGGAGAAACCTCGTACACAAGATTACAACAATAATCTAAAGAAATACAAGCAAATACAAAGGAAATGTAAAGAACACTTTACAAAACTAGGGTTTGAGCGCTTTGCTTGTTGGTTGCTTGGATGAGGTTGAAGGGCCTGAAATGCACTCGCAAATCGCCTTCAAATCGCCTCAAGAAAGCTCCCCAAGAATCGATACTGCAATCTCCACGAGACTTCCTTTTATCTCGCGTCGGCCGATTTCCGCTGCGATCATCATAAATCACCGGTCGATCGCTAACATTGTAGCTGTGAGACAACGGCTCAATCCACGTTGGACAAGTTCCAACGGGACTCTCTTCACCGCCGATCGCCAACATTGGCGGTCGATCGACAACGCCGTAGTCGATCGCCGCTCGGCCACGGAGCGCTTCGCTTTCGCAGAACTTCGGACCGGGCAGCTGATCGCCATCTCGCGCCGATCGCTGTTACATCGGGCCGATCGCTCCCATGAGCAATGATCGCCGAGCTCTAAAGCTCTCAAACGGCAAATAACTCGAAGTCGACTCGCAGCAATAACCGCCATAATGCCAGTCGACTGCCAACCTCAAGAATGAGGTTTTAACCCAAGTATGGTGCCCCCATACTTGCTAGACCACCCTTAGCCTAGACCTAAGCCTTCTAGCCACCTCCATCAGCCTCACGCCTCTCGGATCCCTCCAAGTCATCCATGACTTGTTCATCCATCGCGCTAGCTTCCCGCTTCCATCGGCTATGTCATGCTAACGGTGTGTTCACCGCCAAGGCACATTGGACTTACGCCGCCAAGGCCCGCTTGGACTTTACGCCGCCAATATCAAACCCTTGGACTTCTCAAATGCCAAGACTCAAGCTTGGACTTTCCCTTGCCAACCCATGTTGGACTTTCCATGCCAAGACCCATGCTTGGACTTTCCATTTGCCAAGACCCATGCTTGGACTTCTCATTTGCCAAGACCCATGCTTGGACTTCTCATGCCAAGTACTCAAGACTTGGACTTTCCCAAATGCCAAGTGTCCCACTTGGACTTTCCATGCCAAGTACCCATGACTTGGACTTTCCCAAATGCCAAGTGTCCCACTTGGACTTTCCATGCCAAGTACCCATGACTTGGACTTTCCCATAAACACATGGTCAACCCTAGTCAACCACCAAAGTCTCCCTCGAGTCAAACTCGAGTCTGGTCAATTATAACCTGGGTCGATTGTATAAACAATCTCCCCAACATATTAACCGACATTAATGTCAAACATCAATGTCAATCCTATGTCTAACATACTTTGTCAAACATACTTTGTCAAACATCAAAACATCACTCGAGTCAAACTCGAGTCCTGGTCAATCGTGACCTGGGCCGATTGCACCAACAGCTTGCTGCTGACTCTGCCAACATCGCGAGGTAAATCGCGGGTATCTATCAGATATAATACCCAAAGGCACGCCATGCAATCTGATAATCCCTCGATAGTACAACACTATCAGATGATCCAACGAGTCCGTTCCACGAATAAGCAGAAAGTGAGCTGATTTGGTTAGTCGTTCCACGATCATCCAAATCGCATCATGTCCTTTACGGGTTCTAGGTAATCCCGCAACGAAAATCCATCGGGATATGCTCCCACTTCCATTCCGGAATGATTAACTAATACTCGTGTAAAAGATAACCGCCGTCTAGGTCCTGTAAACTGGTCGAGTAGTAACCACATCTATAGTAGTATCCACATCTATAGTAGTAACCAAATCATACAGAGCAAACCACCATCTACGGTGGTCGAGTGCGCAACTCCAACTACCACAATCAACAGTGGCCAGGTTACGCAACTCTAACAACCACAAACTGATCCAATCGTGTCCAGGATACACGATTCTCAAATCCAGTGGCGACTAAATCGTTAATTAGTCTAACAACTTAATCAAAACTCATAAAATTCATACTAAGTATGAAATTGTTGTCTCTACACACCTGCATCCCCTTTACTCTAAGCTGATGATATATATTAATCATCACAATGACAATGATAATTGTATGACACCATGTCACTACAATATCAATGCTCTAGTCGTAAATTGATCCTAGAGTATACACAGGTGTCCTTAACCGATCTAGACAAATCATATATCCACAACGAAGGATATTCTCTTTTAACAACTATCGCATTCCATCATCGATAATCGATGCATAATCTCAAAGGTTCATCTCTCTTTCAACAAAGAGTTTCGGATCTTCTCAAGGAGGAATACTAGGATAGATAAATATCTCTTCCAACATTCCTATAATCGCAACTCACGTTCTTCCAATTTCTATAGTATTTAGCAACACTGATACCAACAACACTATCACCCGGTATGTGATATTCGATACCAGAACTATTTTCCGCAATCATTTCGATCGCCTACTCCACTTGCTTATGCAACGGTAAGCCTTGGAGTTCATCCGAAACTACATCTGAATACTCTCAGATTATTCGCACCTCTTAGATACATAATCATACCATACTCTCAACAGTTTGACCATCCGTAAGGATATGTCTATAGTAAAAGTATGTCTATCAAAGTCTAAGGGCATCCCTTGACTTCTTAATTGTTGGTCCACATCTCACCTGACGGTAGAGATACCACCGACTTACAAGTCGATGTAAAGGACCCTTCTAATCCAAACAAAGATTGTTCTAGACAAAGATATCCATAAACTACAAGTATCTCTCAATATATTAACCTAAAGGGTACACTAAAGTAATACCCTTAACGATCAATTATCTGCCGATCCAATCCAAAGGCTCCCCGTAGGTCTCAACCTTTCTTTGAAGAGAACAAGATCAGATCCAATAGTCCGCGATAAAGCGGTCACATTTCTGCGACGAATGACCCGAGGATTTTCTTAGATCATCTGATCCCATCACTTAAGCTTACGAGCTGCAACTATAGAATACAAAATAGATACAACCATCGTCGTATACTCTCTCCTCTGTACCAAGCCAATCCACATCTGGGGGTAACTGTTGTTGTTGTATGCATGAGTCTTCTACGATGTCTTATGCTGATGCTGCTTCTGTGCTGATCTCTGCTGAAGGGTAGTAACAAGGAACTCCAACCACGCCTGAGATAGTAGGTTGTTGCTGATGAGATAACCCAATCTTCTGTGCTGATCTCTGCTGTCGAGACGATGCATCATCCTCCCGGAACACCATCGATAGTCTTCAATTGAGTCTTTAAGTATACCTCCTCAAATGTACTGGTTGCTTTCAATAGCAACAGACGAACTGATCTAACAGATAATCTGTCTTCGCGTGTCTTCGTGATCCACACTGCACGCACATAACCCCTTCGAAGTCTTTGTTCCGATTTTGCTGATAACATCAGACAGTTCTGACGATCTACGGTTGGTCTTCTATAATCGAAAAATAGCTCAAGGCCTATGACTCCGATCTTGCTCCTTTTGTCCAACATTCGGAGACTTCTGACTCTAATAAGTTGACCTGCAATTTCTCCTTATCGGTCTCCAACTCTTAAACACTTGTACTGAGTCATTTCTAAACTCCTGACTCAATCCAATATCTTCCGGCAGGATCTAATAGAAGATCCAGTGATCTTACTCCAAACGCAAGCCAATAAGGGTGGCTTAAAACATTCATTCACATTCTTGAGCTATTAGGTGAGCGTAAACTCTGTAAGTCTAATGACTTTGCATGATATTCTCGTTATCGACGATCACCCTACTTGAAGCTCAAGAATTTCTTACAATGTGTCACAGGAAGTGACACGGGGAATTACTCTCTCTCAACATTCGGAGAGATCGGAATTACTCTCTCCGATCTTGCTCCTTTTGTCCAACATTCGGAGACTTCTGACTCTAATAAGTTGACCTGCAATTTCTGCTTATCGGTCTCCAACTCTTAACACTTGTACGGAGTCATTTCTAAACTTCTGACTCAATCCAATATCTTCCGGCAGGATCTAATAGAAGATCCAGTGATCTTACTCCAAACGCAAGCCAATAACCGTGGGTGGCTTAAAACATTCATTCACATTCTTGAGCTATTAGGTGAGCGTAAACTCTGTAAGTCTAACGACTTTGCATGATATTCTCGTTATCGACGATCACCCTACTTGAAGCTCGAGAATTTCTTACAATGTGTCACAGGAAGTGACGCGGGGAATTACTCTCTCTCAACATCACTAAACCATAATCAAGTGATGTTTTATTCTCTGAAGGTTATTTTCTACATTTTTCATCAAATACCAGCTTGAACTCGATAATGGTACGCAAATAACTCTACTTTCTCTGTATAACCCAAGTTAAGTATTCAAAAGTACCCTCAAAGTTATACAACTCAGTACGAACAACTCAGGGATAAAAATCCCTATGAAACACCGTAAACTAGCCTTTCGCTATCTGCATCAATAATAGCCTACTTATCTTGTCCATTACCCATCAGGCAATGATCTGACTAGCATAATTAATGAAAATCTCTAAGACTGTAGTCTCTAATTTCTACAAGAAATGTGATGACTTGACCCCTATTTTTCGACTCGGTATCAATCGGCTCTCAAAGGTAAATCACCTTTTCGACACAGGTTTAAGACTCACAGACTCAACAGGTCGTTCCCGTGGTCAACTCATACTACGGTTACGAATAATAACCAACACACTACAGGTTATCCCTGTTTAAACATTAAATACATAACCAACAAAACCGAGAGTATAAACCCTAACGACAACTCCGGTTGGTCGCTACGGTGGACAACTTCTACTACAAGTCTGCACAGGTGTCATAACTCTAATTGTATACATATGTTGAGCAAGTTTAGATAAACATCTAACTAAGTATAAGTTATCAGTGATTCTTACCTCATCCTGCTTAGAGCTCAGACCGCTGTCCATCTCATCTCAGAAAAAAAAAATCGAAATAAATCGACTCCCGAGAATCCAAGACTCGACACAAAACAACATTGTATGACATCGCAGAATCTAGGGCTTTGATACCACTAAAGTTATCACGCCCCGAGAGCATGCCGTGCCGAAAAGCAAACGGATGACATCTCCCCTGTACGTGGCAACATCTCGTGTTAATACAAGGCCCTTGGACCCACAATAAACATAACACATAAAGGTAAATACAACAAAATACAGTGGAAACATAATACAATAATATCACAAACTACACACATACATATCGATATGACTAACACAGACTCAGAACACCATAACAAAACCAGGAAAAGAAAGGTACAACATTTACAATGTCCAATCACTACAAAACATCACATGAAACAAATCCATATCGGAACACCAATGAAAACCCAAAAACCCGGACTCTCGGAATTGAGATGAGACGATGGCAGTCAGCGGTGCTCCAAGTCCATCACGAAGTCGGCTACCTGTTACCTGGGCGACAAAAAAACCTAGGGTCCGTGGTGGTGAGTAAAACTCAGCAGGTAATAGGAAAAATATGTATATATCAAATATCACATGTAATTCAACAGCATAACCTAAAGGTACCATAGGTATAACAACACAATATATAAATACATGCATATACCGTCTAACCAAATAAACAACATATAACGCAAACATACCTGAAAGTCTGCTACGCTACTCTGATCCAACCTGAGAATATATCCAATATATATAATAGGAAGAGTAATACTAACTCACAATATACTCATGATACAGGTCAAGGTATCTAATGGTCTGTCCAACAAATATACAAGTTTCCGATACAACCGTATAATAGATGCAAGAAGCATGCATGAATATGATGTACAACCAAATGCAGCAAACATAGTACAATCAAATGCAACACACAACCATTAATATATATATATACATGCATATATGTATATATATGACAATATGCAAAAATGTCATAAGTCACGGCAATGCAGCATGCATGGTCATGTCGGCTCACCCTAAAGCTACCATGACCCTAGTGTGGCCTCGGTGGCTCGAGCATGACAACTATCCCAACTCAACACCAACCACTACTCTCGAGTGGCTGAGTGGGTAGTATGATCGAGTAGCATATAAGCGTGAAGAGCAAGCTACACGATGGGGGTCCCTGCTGTTGGCCACTCCGACAGTCACTATCCATGAGTGATTGAGTGTCACACACGTAGGACTACAACATGTAAATCCCACTACCGCCATCTATAGTTGTAAAGTGCGACACCACAATGCTCTGCCCTCACACCGGTTACTCCTCCTATGAGTAACCGTGGAGGTAGGATGACTGACGACCCTCTCAACCATAAGAGAGACCACATCGTCAACATGCATGCAAATGACATGAATGTTCTGTCACAAATAGACATCCACAACAGACTCTCTATTTTACAGAGAGTCACACTAATCAGATCAACACACTCTCTATCCTGCAGAGAGTCGTACTCAATTGATCATAACACTCTCTATCCTATAGAGAGTCATATCAATCTAATCGACGCACTCTTTATCCTGCAGAGAGTCGTACTCAACTGATGGACACACTCTATATCCTGTAGAGAGTCATACTCATCTGATCATAACACTCTCTATCCTGTAGAGAGTCATACCAATCTAATCGACGCACTCTCTATCCTGCAGAGAATTGTACTTACTGATCGACGCACTCTCTATCCTGTAGAGAGTCGTACTCAACTGATTATAACAAGCTAGGACCACCGGTCCGTAGCGACACACTAAGTATCATTCACCTGACCATTTACACAATACATGGTCGGTGGTAAACATGCAACCTAAAGGTACTAGAATAACCCTAGGTTCAAGATATTATCTACCTACGGACGACCTCTTTGTCCAATTTACAATCAGGTTGTCATCCGGACTTTACTATTTGTAGTTAACTAAACAAATTCTAGGTTACTTACATCACCTATATATATAACTCCTAATCATGATAAAATCAAACATGATAGCAACAATAGAATTAACAGCCAAAGGTAAAGTATCAAACGCAAGAGTAAATAAGAACAGAGTCAAGGTAACATGATCATATAAGATGATCATGCATCTAAATCTGCATGCATTTAAAACTACCTGACCACGGTAGGAATTACCCACCTATTAAATAGAACACCAACTGTCTTCACGTCCCAGAACTCTGCCTCAACTCGAAGTCCTGCAAGACAACACGAACTATAATTAAGTTCTATTATACAACAAATGTTCGAATCAAATCCTACATCGAGTTCGTATCTCCATCGACTAAATTGATCTAGTTATCCAGTTAACCTAATTAAGCCTTCACATCTATCCTTATATTTCATCACCAGCTAACCATTAGATCGGATGACAAAACCACCAATGGCATACATCCATAAACATCCAAATCCATACTTACCAAGCTTAGCTTCCGACACCCAACCTCTTGATCTAAATTTGAATCCACCGCCAAACTGGATTCACAAGAAACTGAATTCTTTTAGTCCTCACAACCTGTCAAACACATAAACCACACTTATCACCCTTCTCCTACACAGGTGCATCATCAAATTAATCCAAATGCTAATCAGATCCATATTAATGGTATTGAAACATTACCATATGAACCAGGGCACATGGTTAATTGGCGAGATCAGAAACCAAAAATCTCATTGTCGAAACCTGAATAAGCTCACAAACACAGGGGAATAGGGAAAATTGTCCGGATGATGTTGGAGGTTGCTGTGAATCTGCCAGAGTTGTAGAGAAAGGTAGAAGATCAGCCGATCGGAGGGAAATCCCCTTCTCCGACGGGATGATCGTTAAGAAGATGGCCTGCGATGAAGCTGTCGGCGTTGTGATTGGCTGGAACAGAAGGTCGTGAGAACACGAGCGGCGACGATGAAGAGGCGACAGAGTCTGGCCGCGTGACGGCCAGCGACAGTGAAGAAGAGCGCTCGAACTGCGGCGGCAAAGAGGAGGCCCTAGGGTGGCGACAGTCGATCTCTCGCGGCGGTGGCGTGCGCTCGTGAGAAGAGGAAGTGCGACGGCTGGAAGAGAAAGGAATCCGGTAGCGATGAGCGGCACAGAGATGGATCGGCGACCCATGGACACCGGCCACTAGCAGCGCTCGGCCGATGCTGCCTGCTCACTGTGAAGACCAACCTCGACGAGTGGGAAGAAGCGGCGGTGACAACACTCAATCGACGAAGAAAAGGAGGAATAAGGAGATTGCGATGAGAAGCGGACCGGATCGGGAAGAAGGGAAGAAGAGGATCGGTCGATCGAGGAAGAGGGAAAATGAAAGGAATCGGGGGAGAAATTAAATAGTTTTATTAAACTTATTAATTTCCAGCAGATAGTCTAAACAGACTTTACAAAAGTCTATCCGTTTTATCCCTATGAAATGTCCATAACACTTCCGTTTAAATCCAGAAAAATTTCATAAGAAAATTTCTTAATTAACAAGGATATTTATTATTATTATTAAATTTTTTTCCGATATTTTACACTAATGTTTGTAGTTTATAGAAGGAACTATATTATATGATTAATGTACATTCGGTATAACTTGCATTTAGAATTCTACTATATTGAGCTAATTATGTTATTTTTGATGAGTTGTTATGTTTTAAGTTTTAATTATAGCACACATGAAGTCATATGTTCATAGAGGAAACGAAAAATTAATACCCACGGGACAGACAGTTGGTAAGAGTAGCGCAAAAGTTACTGTAATAGATATGGGTCGAATCTCGACGTGAAATCTAAAACTCTCACCCGAGCTCAGAAGCCCTCCGCTGCTCTAGCTAATGATTTAAAGGACATAACTCCTCTGTGATTTATCTCCTTTGTGTTGACTGGGGCCAGATTATCATCTTTTCGCAATAGAGGGAATAAAAATTTATCCTCACACTACGGTGTGATGATAAAAAGTGAGATGGTTTCTCAAGCAACTAAGGTTTGAGATTTATGTGATGTAAATTAGACGTTTACGATGCTCAAATTTATTTATCGATCACCGATCGCCTGTCGAATGTCGATCACCGCCCCTTGCCTTTGACCCCCGACGGTGGTGACTGTAGTCGATGGTCACAGTCGACAGTTATCAGGAAACAATGAAAAAAATCAAAGAAGGATATATTTGTCATGAAAAATATTGAGTCTGTAATGTAATCGGAATACATTACATTTTCTTTGTAATCCAAATTACAAAACTTTCCTCCTCTTTTATAATTCGATTATGATACCGGGAAAAACTAATCTATGACTAGACAAACAGCTGACTACACTACGTCATCTATTACGCCCGACGCCTCACGTCTCGGCTCAGACTTCTATTATGCCCGACGCCTCGCATCTTGGCTCGGACTACTACTATGTCGGATGCCCCGTGTCTCGGCTCGGATTTCTATTATGCCCGACGCCTCGCGTCTCGGCTCGGACTACTATTATGTCGGACGTCCCGCGTCTCGGCTCGGATTTCTATTATACCGGATGCTTCACGTCTCGGCTCATCTACCTCATATCTCGGCAAAGACACGTCACATCTGACATATGATTTCTCAACATAAATTATCTTATTTAACCAAAGGACATGACGACTATTTTATGCTCAAAAGCCTACCTAACAATCCTCATCATCATCTCTCTCCGACAAAAAAGCAGATGCCCATGCCGATTTTCAGAGGAATGTCTGCGACATTAATGAGGAGTTGTCTCCTATCAACCACGCGATGTATATTAATTGCGGCCCACGCGATTGCAACATTTATGAGGGTAATGACCCTATTACTCCTTGGGCAGGCGTACGCATCTCTCGAAGTCATACCACTCTTACCGACAATACTATTTGACAGAGGAATTTCTCTTCTATATATAGCTTCTTCAGAGGAGGAGAAAAGAGGTTGACACATTCTCTACTTCACTTCCTCCCTCCTTTCGCTATTTTCCTATTGATCCCTGCCTTGAACGTCGGAGGAACCTTGTCGAGATCCGTCTCGGTGCCTTTAATCGCTCGTTGTTTCACAGGACCCTTGATTCAGCTTGGTTCCTCTCATTCGCCTCGGCTCACTGTTAAGATGACACCCCTGCTGCTCCCGCCTTCCCTCCATGTTAACCCTCCTCGTTCGAGTTGTCGACCCTTGCTGTCTTCACCATCGACACATTTCATCATCCCCGTCTCGACAGACAACAGATTATATTATATTATATTTTTAAAATTATACCAAATAAATTAATTCATCTTAATTATATTAATTACAATGTTGATCCAAATATGTCCTTAGTAGTTACTATATACAAATTGCACAATCATAGGACAACGAGAATCAATCCTCGGTAATTCGACAGATTCCAAACTATGCACAATAACAGGAAGATCCGATCCGTTTTGATTGCGTTAAACGGTTCACGCGGGGAACCAAACAAAGGCGAGCAAATGGGCAATCAATGTTGCTCCACATCCCATGTACATAAGGACGAGGCGGCCCCAGCTATCGCATTGAATGCCCGAAATCGACACAACTCATTAATGCTCGATGCAGAGGGCCATTAATGCCCTGCGAGCCGCATACCCACATATATTGACGCAGAGAAGGAACGACGCCATCAAACAAGAGTGACGGCCAACGACACAATCCGCTCTGACCGTCCATCCCAAAATAAATAATTCACATTTTACAAGCCCATTTCAAATACTTGCTTTTTGACTGTTACCAAAAGCTATTTAAAACACAGAGGCAGAGCAGCTCGGGAGTGAATTTTAAGGCACATTACTTTCTTTTTTTTCATTTTTTTTTTCTGCATGGCTCATGCACGTCACTACAAAATCATTTACCCGTTCACCTGATGAAAAAAAATATTATTGCATCGGCATTAAAACGAACAACATAAAAACCACCACTCGATCACAAAATTAGTGATTAAACAATGGCTGGGACTAGTATGTATTGATGAGCAAGTTTTCAAACATCATTTACGTACCAAACTGATGACGTATTATACAGTAAACCCGTAAAAACGGAAGTGGATGGTTTCCTCTTCCTTTTCTTCATCGATCCATCACAAAATTTGAGGTCCTCAGTTTGAATCATTCGTCGCTTCCGGTTTGGAAGGAGAAGTTGAGGTCGATCCGGCGGGGCTTCTTGTGGATACTGCCACTGACCGGCACGTGCGCCGTGCACCTCGGGCACCGCGGCTCCAACTTGCAGATGAGCACGTAGAGGAGGCACTCCGGGCACACCGCCACCGCCATCGCCGGTGGCTCGCCGTTTAATTCGTCGGGTTCGTTCAGCCGCCGCTTGGCTGACGAGGAATTGGCGGTGATGGTTGTGGTGGGGGCTGAGGACAAGGAGGACAGGGAGGAGGAGGGCGGGGAGGCGGAGCCCTGGTGTACTACTGGGACCCCTGCGTCTGCCGCCAGACGCGACTCCCTCTCCAGTGCCGATTTGACCTTCTCCAGGGTGCAGACGCTGTGGCACGCGACGGCGTTCGCCGCCGCAGGGGGCTTCCGGCCGACGGATGCGGCGGAGAGCCACGGCGTCGAGAGACTGAGATCGTGAAGATGAGGAGAGGCCGGACTGGGCTTCGTCTGTCGGCACAACTTCGTCGACTGCAACCATAAAAAATTAAATGAAAATTTCCTGAAATTACGACAATAAAAGGCCTCTTTTTAAGCAAAAATAACAAAAGGTTAATTTACCCAAAAAAAAAAGCAAGGATGATTTAACGAATAAAAAAAGTACAGGAATTGGGAATTTTCGAAGGAATGAGAATCGAAGGCTTACGATTACGATTATTAATTCGTATCAATAAATTCTAAAAGAAATACTTGTGGACTCATCGCCAGCGAATAAGTCCGAGATGAGCTACAGCTTACTTGCTTCGTGGTACGATGTACAGGGGTTCTTCGCAACATGTCTGCGGGGAATATTGTTGCGTAGAATCGAAGAACACGATCGATCGATATATATGTTTCTTAATCAATACCGGAGATTAGAAAATTTTCTTTTATCCCTTTTGAGGAAAGATCCAATTCTACAGAACCCTACGAGGAGACCGGCGGATCGAACCCCGGCCAGAAAACAGCGAGCTCGACGGAAAGTAAAGCGAGATGGATTAAGGCACGGACAACGAGACGTACCGACGGAGCGAGGCGCTTCTCACCGGCGGTCCGGATCTGGAACTCGAGATTCACTTCGGCGGCGGTGGCGGCGGCACCATCGTCGCTGCAGCAGCCACCGAGCAAGTCGAGAGTGACTAACTCCGACTTCCCCTCTCCTTCCTCCTCGTAGCCATCGACCATCCGCGCCAAGGAGCTCAACTCCGCCACCATCTCCACCGCCTCAACCGTACGATTTCTCTCTCCGGAAACCAAAAAGGCAGTCATTTGCGGCAAAGAAGATGACAAATTAAAGGACCAGAAGAAATCGGAGCGAGATAAAACGATATATACCCTCGGGAGAAATTTCGAAGAAAAAAAATATATAATTCCATTTTTTACCAATAATTTTAACAAACTGGGAAAGAGAGGGTGATTGTCGTTTCCTCAATTTACGATCGCTGACAGTCCACAGGATCACTGCAAACCACTCTCTTTTCCTTCCCTCCTGCCTCTGAAGTAAACATATGCCCTCAATGCTTCATCGCTTTGTTGCGGCTGTTGACGTGGGAGTGACGTCATCGTTCGTCGCGTATAAACGATATTTAAATTCCCAGGCAAGTTGAGGTATTAAATGCTCGAGGAGTCAATTATTCACGGCATTAATGAATCCGTAACGGTGGGGTTTCTATTGATTATTTCCGAGTTAATTTAATAATATATGATAGAGGTTAGCTGGACTTTGACTCAGCCAGCATTATTTATGGCCGGCACCAAATACTTTTAATTTAATTATTTTTATTTCCTTCGTGATGACTTGTTCTCACATCACATCGTATTGATATCTCATAAAATTTTCAAACATTTGATACATATTTTTTTTAAAAAAATATATATTATTTTCAAATATCAAAATTTAAATAAAAATAAGAAACTCGGGTAACCGCCACATGTAACTGCAAATACTCATCGTTTCAATTTGAACTAAACAACCGCGCGCTTCTTCTCTCTCGCTCTCACCGGCCATGGCTTCCGCGTCTCCTCTCCTGATGAGTTTCTTTTGCTTCATCCTCCTCTCGCTCTCCATCCTCACAACTTCCCCTTCCTCCCTCATCCAAGAACTTAACCGCCCTCCGCCGCCAGACTTCGCTGCCACTGTCGCTGCCAACTGCGCCCGCGATCCCTCCCTCCGCTACTGCAACTGTTCCGCCGACCTCCCCAACATTTACAAGTCCACCGTCGTCGCGCGTCACCTCTGCGCCGAGTCCCGGAATCCCGACTGCAATTACTCCTTCCCCAGGATCGATCTCCGCTCCCGCCCCAACCTCGCGCCGCTCTACCTCTCCTTCGCCTTCTTCTGGGCCTATTGCCCTTCTTCTGTACTCGCCATCGACCTCGCCAACAACTCCCTCGCTGGCGCCTTCCCTTCCACCATCCTTCTATGCACCCATATTCTCTCCCTCGACCTCAGCTACAACACACTTGCCGGCGACTTCCCGGTCGACTTATTCTCCAACCTCCACAATCTCTCCTCCCTCAACCTCTCCTACAATCACTTCTCCGAGTGCGGCTCGGACTGCGCCCCGTTGTTCCGCCTGTTTAATTCTTCCAGCTTCATTCATTCGGGGCTCCGGCGGGAAGACCACGCCCACAGCTCCGAGATCACCGCCACTGTCCTGCTACTCACAGGTGTTCTGGCCTCTATTTTCTTCCTGCTCTGCATTGTTTGCGTATTGGTCCGTAGACGCAAAGGCGATCGCTATCGATTCACCAAGGAGGCGCTGCGGGAAGCGACTCGTGGATTCGGGGAGAGCAATTTAATTCGAAAGGGCGAAAAGGAGGATCTTTACGTCGGGAGACTGGAGAACGGACTTCAGATCGAGGTTCACGTGCAGAGAGGCAGAGCTTCCGAGGTTTTTCGCAGGGCATTCGAGGAAGACTGCAGGAGGCTCCTGCGGCTGAGGCACCGGAACTTGGCGAAGGTGATCGGGTGGTGCAACGAGAGGGAGTTGCTCGCCATTGTTGTCAAAATGACCCACATTTGCAGCGTTGAGGAATGGCTGCTTCTGCAATCGCCGCCGTGGAAGCAGAGACTCAAGGTGTTGATGGGCGTCATCGATTGCATCTGCTACCTGGAAGAGCACTGGCCTCGTGTTGGGTACGATATTAGAACCAGAAGCATATCGCTGACAAGAGAGATCGAGCCTCTGATCTCTAAAGTCAGAGTTGGGAATTCAGATTCTGAATCAAAGAGTAAGTTCTCCAAGTTATTGCGAGATCCCGATTTCTATAGTATCTGATTAACAATTGATTTAGTTATTTCAGAGGTGCAGAGGCTCGGATTGTTTGTTTTGGAATTGATAGCCAACAAGCGGCCGCGGGAAGTTTTTGAAGCAGGGGAAACAGGGTTGATAGAATGGGTGAAGGTGCAGTTCCCTGCGCAGGTGAAGAAGCTAATCGATGAAAACATGAAGCCTACAGCGACTGCGCTTGAGCAAATCAGACAGATAATCAGCATTGCATTAGAAGCCGCTACTAACGCATCGTCGTCGAGTATGAGCCATGTTTGTCGCCTCCTTCATAAGGCTTGTGCTCTCGTTCATGGTCGCCATCAAGAAATTCACAAGCAAGCAAGATCATGATCACATAAGCACCATCGTTGACAGCTTCTTCTAACTAATATGATCACATAACCATCGAGCATCAGCAAGAACATTGTAAAAGTCTGCAATAACTGAACATGACAATTCATAATTACCCTTGGGGTCTCCAAGTATCTTCGTTTGCATTTTCAAGCCTACTACCGACAGGTTTAGGCTTGAAATGAGCATAAACTATCACTCGATAAAATCAAGCAGACAAACTACACATATGTTTCCTCCCTGCTGTTATTTTGCTGCTTAATGGAAGGAACTGGAAGTTGACTAGACATGATCCTGTGTGGATCTCTCCTGTGGAAATTGCATATTTGCAATGTCCTCCCGTCGCAAATCATACAAGGAACTGTTGGCATCGCAGCTTCGATCGAATTCAGAATTGTCTTGTAACAATGGTTGAGTCGAGTTCTGATTTCTCCTGAATACCAAGTATAATATTGCAGCGATGTAAACGAGCATGCCTGAGAAACCAAAAATTCCAGCAAATACAATGGATACTGTTTGCAGCCCACTGTGCAAAAGCAAACCGACAAAGCCAGTGACGAGATAGTAGGTATTGATGACTACAATCAGTGAGCTTATTATCCATGTCACGGATGCAACCTGCAGCAACAGCAAAAGAAGTCTGACTTTTCTGCTAATTGAATAAAAATGACAAACAAGTTAACTAATAGATGAGCAGGGATTGTCCAATGATTGGTATGCGGAAGAGTTTTTCCCTTTTTTTTTTCCCTTTCTTTAGTCTTTGGACATACAAATCTACTTAAGCTTGTAGATGAACAAGGTTTTAAGGGAACTACAATCACTATCTTGGTTCACTATTGTCTCAGTAGGGAATTCTTCGAAAACCTACCGCAATAGAATTGGAGTATGAACCCATCTTGGTCTTACTGCTCGTGAACTTCAGAAGTGGGACGAGAGCAAAAGGAAGCTCAAATGATAAAATCATCTGCATAAAAACTGAATGTTAGCTTGATCAGGACATAAACTAAATGATCTAGAATTAGGATCGATCAAACAGAAAGACCAAGGTTACAGAAAGCAGGCAATGGAGGAAAAAAACTTATAGAAGAACATCAATCATTATTGAATGAATAAATAATTTGAAATTCATGATTTTTATGATACTCCTATTGACATCTGAAACATATAAACTGAACTGCGTTCCGAATCGATGATTTATTGATGTTTTAACTTCAGAAAGGGATTCTGTAGCTGCAAAATTTGTTTGTTAAAATTCATCATTACTGGTTTATTACCACACCATTCTTTAGCTTCAATTTAGCAGCACTTTGTTTCCTTTTTTTTTTTTTAGTTGGAAGCACTTTGTTGTTTAATAATCATGGAAAAGATAGTAGTTCGTATACCGAAGATATAATAATCAGCTTTCCAGCTGCTGCAGATCCACCAATTAATGCAACTATGAGACTGGGCACAATTGCTAAGGATCGGGTCAAAAGGTTCCGTATCCATGGAGGGATCCGTAGATCAAGAAATCCCTGAAAAAGGAAAACAAATTCCATTTAATGCTTCAATAATAATCAAATACATAGCTAGAATTCATTGGCATATGGAAAACACCAACTGAAAATTGCAGTCAGCTGAAATTTCCACGTCAATTTAAGAAGTTTCTACGGTAGAAAAAGCAGAAAGTGAGTCCCTGGAGGAATTAAGGTACAACTACAGTGTTAATCCTACAACAAAAAAGGTGTTGATAGATCAGGATTGACGATTTTAAAAATTTCCAGAGAGACGGAAGAAATCGAGGTTGTCATCAGCTAGAAAAGCTAAAGAATCATTTGCAGATATTTGTGCAATAATTTGTTTTTCTGAGTGTGTTCCTTGACCATTAATGTTTGTACCAATTTCAGAGGGTACCAGTAGTGAAGTAGTGACTAATTTAGCTAGCAGTACCAAGAACATGTCATCTTCACGAACTCAACCAAATTTATTAGTTGTTATGCATGCATATTATTATTATTTTTCCTTGTCTTTCATATTTCTCACATTGCATCTGTCTTCTCTTCTTGAACCATGGTCTGGAAATGAGCATTGGATTAGAGATCTTCACTCACAGCTTGAACATGCCAAATCAACTAAAGATAAGTAATCCACGAGACAGAAGAATGGTTTGCCATCTATGCATTCATATTTAAAAAAAATCTTTAAATCATCACAATGTGGTCATGAGTTGCTTTAAGTAAAACAGAAGAAGGAAAAATGTAATGCCAATAAGTTGTGTGCTAGGAGACCAAACTATTCAGGAAGATCTTAGCAAAGAAATTCAACAAAAATACTCCTTGAGATTTTTTGTTTTCCCTTCGTTTCAATGAAAGCGAAACTGAGAGTAAAAAGATTTCTTCAAAAACATAAATGATAAAAGTGTGATCACCTGCATGACATACTGTCCAGCATATGTTCCTGTTATAGTAGAACTCTGACCAGATGCCAGTAAAGCTACAGCAAATAGCTTGGAACTCCAGTTTCCAAGAACATTCTTGATGAGAAAAAATAAATGTGTAGTCAGCTTATCGTGCAAAAATCACAGCATCTTTATGCTCAGAATAACAAAGAATTGGTGCTCAGCATACATTCTAAAACGGTGTGTGTACCTTCAAGAGAAATGATGCTTTATTGAGGTCAAGGTCATTGCAACTTTGCTGATCTTCAGGATTTAGATCTTTAGAGCTACAGATAGAGCCGCTTACAGAAATAACAGATATGTTAATAAGAAAGGCCACTGCAAGAGCAAATGCACTTTCAATGTTGTAAAACCTGCATGCCTCCTGTAGAAGAAAAACATGAGAAGTGGTTGACGACATACTTGAGAATTCTGATAAATGTATAAGGTAATTCCTTGAAAATGAAGTTTCTTCTACAACTTGTACAAATTGTGAAACTAAAAGAATAGTTGATGGAAGTAGAAGAATAATGGATTGGAGACAGAGATAGTACTCACCTTTATGCCACGAACTGAGCGTGGTATTTTCCTGGAGAGAACCAATGCTGAATGAAGGAAAAGGTTGTGCCTGCATTGAATCACATATGATGACCTCAAATCTGTACCAAACATATATGATAAAACCTTCTTGTTTAGTAAAAGAGAAACTTACGGCATCACCATTGCACCAAGTAGTGAGATAGCTAGACCTGTGGAACCATTTCCTTTAAGCTGGGGGACAAAGAGCCCCTTAAAAACTTCTGAAGACTTTGGCTTTGCATAGGCAAGTTCAGAAAAGAAACAACCAGCCATCGTGAGTACCAAAAAAGCTATAAGTAATTCCAGTTTCCTTATCTGCAAGATGTATTAGAGGTACATTGAGTAAAAGTGTGAAAGTATAAGTCCAAGAGAAAGCCATGTTCATTTGTAAGTGTGGGTGTCCTGCCAACTTTATTCACCAATGATGAACCAAATTTCAGTTTGGCTTCATTGGCGGCTGCTGCCTTATGAATTGACAACACTAATTAACTATAGCCATCATTAAGAATTTATTCTTATAAAAATTTTGAGGTTAGCAGTAGACAATCTTCTGATTATAACAATTAGGTTCGTAATTATAAGTAAAACAACTGCCAAAACAGTATTAGTGCAACAGTGAAAGGCATCTTACCCCATACTGTTGTAAATATAGCAGCAACAGAGTACTCGACCCCGTGATAAGAACACCACACCAAACAGGTATTTTGAAGAGCATATTCAAAGCAAAAGCTGTTCCAATTACTGCAAAGAATAATGGAGGCAAGATCACGATGGCATGAGTGAGGCTTGGGCACATCAATTGAAGGTTTATCAAAGGCATGACTAAGGCAAGTTCCTTCTATTATGCATACAGAAATCGAGTTATACATTTGAAAGGTAAGCATAGATTTATCAGAGTGAGTCAATTGAATGTTCCTAGATTGACCACTTGAATTTCAATATATTTTATTCATATGATCTGTAAGATTACTTTAGTTGCATGACACGTGAGGTAAAAAAAAAAAAAAAAGAATTAGGCTGGAAATGTTGATACCTTCAGGAATATCACATGCAACAACTGCGAGTTCAGCCAGAAGCCACAGGATAAAGTTAGGAACCCTCGTGTATTCAGCTCTACAATGCTCAGCTAAATGTTTCCCTGCAAGTGGAGGTCTCTTTGAAATTTGAGAGATCTTGAGGCAAGAAGAACAAGGAAACTATGTCTCTTTGTAAGAGATAGACCTGTCACAACTCCTAGCTTGGCTGCTAGTGACTGAATGACCAAGGCAGAACAGGAAGCCAAAAGTATGATCCAAAGTAACTGCACAATAGAAACAAAAACATATTCAGTATCTAACACAAAAATTTATAGATGAAAATGACTTACTTCAGTGAACCAGCAAAGTTACTAATCACTGAAAAATAGGACCTTCAATGCAACATAAATAGCAATAAACTATATCAGCTGAGGAAAATATGCACCTCATACTTGAACTGTGCACCTGCCTGTAAATCTGTCTCAACTATACATCACCAAACAACCGTAAATATGTCAGCCTGGAATATGATGGACTGCAAAGACTATAGAGGAAATAATAGCAGAACAAAACCGAAAGAACTTACAGTTTCCAGGATCAATATATGCAATAGAAACAAGGAATCCTGGGCCCATATATGCAAACAGAACTTTCCAACCTTTCCTCTAGAAAACAACCAAACAGAAGTTACACCAGTCATCCATAAACATAGTTTGATCGAAAAGGGAAAACTTCTATAAACAGAGGACTATTTTGTGAAGGTTTTCATTAAGGGTACTCTGTTCACACCATGACTGTTCTTCTTGAAGGTACATCTCCATACCCATTCATTCTTAATTGTGGTGATTTGATGAAAGGTGCTATTTAAATATAGAAAGACGTATTCATAAATTAAAAAGTTATTATCAAACAAGCCTAGCGATATCAACTGAAATTCTCCGAAATTAAAGATATCAGCACCCATGCATGTTAGTCCCAACTCTATGTTGGGGTTGGGCAGATGCATCTTATTCTTTGCTGAACTCTATGAAGATAAGAACAAGATCCATGTCATGGGTTGGCACTTTTAATTAAAACGCTCAAATGATGAGGAGATATTTGAATAAACTAATTTGAAATAATCTCTATCAGTAAACAAAGTTATACCTCAGGAACAATGATCTGATCCATCTCAATGTTCTCTATGAGAGGTAAACTATTACCGCGAGATATGCCACCATTTCCGTTGCTCGTGATAAATTGGGATGGCCTGGAGCTACTCATCTTTATCTGTGAGGAAGCAACAGACCCTTCAAGAATACAACTATAGAATGCATCGATATATAAATAACCAAGTTCTCAGTACAATACAATTCAAAGAATAACTTCCATCAGATTAGTTTTTACAACTTTTTCAAAAGAACGGCGCGTAGGTCACAGAATAACGAATCGAGTACCACTCCGTATAAATATAAGAAGCCACAATAAAACAAATATAGCACAGTCCTCAGATGAGATATCCTTCTCATAAACAACGCAAAGGACGTAGTAGCTAGTTTGAAAAAGAAAAGAGAGAGAACCTTGTAATACTCAACGACAATGTAAAAAGGTTTGATTTTTTTATTTCTCTTAAATCGAATCAAAGAGACGAACTGGGTCATAAAAGGAGAGCGCCTGCACAAGAATCACAATTTCTTTTATAGCAGAGCGTCGTCGTGGGAACGAGTGAAGCAGATTAAATGAAGTATTTTTTTTGGAACTCGTTTGAGACCAAGAAAAAGGGTAAGAACAAAGAAACCTGGGATTCTTGGAGCGCGAGGTCGAACGCAATCCTTGTTCGGGAGGAGGTGAGGAGGTGTGAGTAATAGAAGGGTAAAAGTAAATAAGGAAGAAAGAAAGAAAATTTCTATTTGGAAAGAAGTGAGAAAGAGAGAGAGAGAGAGAGGAGAAGAGAAGGAAAATGGAGGTGAACATATATCCTTTCTTTTCATAAAAATTCAATTTTTTTTATACTCCGTGTAAATCTCTTTTAACCTCTTCTTCATTTTCCTTCCCTTATTTACACTCTCTTCTCCTCTCAAACAAGACCTTACAGTGCCTGTCAAAGGATGTTCCCAAGCTTTCGAAGTATGCCGGTTAATGAAAGAAAATATCGTACCATGTGTCGATATATCAAATTGCAGTTGCTGTTGAAGGATGTTCTTAATGTATTGGACGGCTCCGCTGAGAAAAGTCCAATTCAGTGGTTCAAAACTGAAGGGCTTTGGAAATCCATGCAACTATAGAGTACTGGAGCCGTAGCACGATTTGATTTAAAAGTCAAATCTAAAAACTTTGCACGGTGGAAACTAATGCGGGTCAATGCACGAGAGCCACCAGTCGCCGGGTTGGTTAAAGAGGAGATGGATAAGAACTGAAGGGACGGCGCAGAACCGAAGATAACCTACTTCTCACCTTTTCTTTTCTTTTTCTTTTTCTTTTTCCAACGTTTCGCAACGTAATGAGTGGATCGACTGTGACTCGGTCTCAAGGTCTGCACTTCTCGCTGCTACAGTGTCGTCCTAGCCTAAAACATCGGTCAATTAATCAGTACGAAAGCAACAAACGTCGAAGAAAGTTCTTCCCGTGCTTCAGAGTGAGAGGTGCGTCTTGATAGAATAGAAAATTGAAATAGAAAAAAAAATTTATAACCTAAGTATCTTGATTTTTAATCTGATTAGTCAGAATAAATTCAGATAGTATAGATGAGATCAATGGATAATTCAACAATACAAATGATTCAGACTTTTTCGGAACTCAAATTTGGAAAATTTTAAAAAGTGATTCTTGAAAGAGATCGAATTTTTACTGTATGAAAAGTTACTCTACTATTTTACCGTCACTTCATGCCTTGAATGGTCGTAGAAATAATTGTTTTTGGATGATCTTATTATTGCAGCCATAAAACTTATTATACATGATGTCGGGGTCACTATAAGGACTAAGCCTTAACCGTGGCGTTGTAACCTGTGGCCATTGTGTAATCACTTTTCTGTTTCTACATGGTGTTAGCAAGTTAGCTTGTCGCGTATAACATCAGTGGCACAGCATCCCTGGCCAGGTGACACCAAAGGATAAAGTCTAATCAACAGTCAAGTCGAGATGGAACCAAAGGTATAGTTTGGTCAAAGCAAAGTGTGATTCGACATGGGTCAGGTAGAAGTGAATTCGATTTCAGTTCGATTGATAGATCGGTGAGCGTGACTTTCGCAGTTCGAGTGACACGATCCTCGCATCTTGGAGAATATAGCCGAACCTCCTCATCTCGACGGATGCAGCTTAACCTTCGCAGCTCAGCGAATGCGACTAATTCCCCTCAACTCGGTAGATACAACCCTACTTTCGCAACTCGGTGCATAGATTAGTACGGTGACAGGTAGATCAATATGACCTTGACCATTCGAGCTTAGTTCGGCAAAAATCCGATTCGACAGAAGTCCAACTCGGAGAAGCTTAGTTTGGTAGAAGTTCAGCTTGATCGGCTCCCTACTCCCACGTTTCCACACTACCATGATCCTCTCCACAAGATCACATTTCCACGCTTCTATGATCCTCTCCACGGGACCACGTTTCCACACAGCCATGATCCTCTCGACGAGGCCATGTTTCCACGCTTCCGTGATCTTCTCCATGAAGTCATGTCTCTGCATCTCCATGATCCTCGCTAAGAAGTCATGACCCCACAATCTCCTTCAGAAAGTGACGTCTCCATGTCACATCTCTCCCCCACGTTTTACTATTTCTATATAAAGCTAGAAGGAAGGGAACACGAGGATTAAATAATCTCTAAATTTTTCTACTCTCATTCTTTACTATCCACACTCTCTCTCTCTCCACTTTCTGACTTGAGCATCAGAGGGGCTTCGCCGAGGTATCCTTCGGCCCCCTTTTTCTCTCACCTATTTGTGAGTACTTCTAGGTTCTAGGTTTCATCAAGCTTGATAGCCGATTCACACCGTGAAGAAGACCCTAGTTTGGTGTGACTAAGAAAGCCTACCAACTCGATGTAGCAGTGAAGACCTAATCCATACTTAACTGATTGAAACAGTTGGGTCGTGAGCATTATGGTGTCTCTCCATCCCTTAATCTCAAACTGGATCAATTGGTGTCGTCTGTGAAAAACATTTTGAGCTGAGACCCTGAGATGGGAGATAATAGAGTCAACTCGGAGAATCAAGGCTCCACGGGGAGAGAAGCTTAGACCAGAGAGGATCTCACTAGGATCATGATGGCTATCGTAGAAGAAATTATGAAAAGGCATATGCTGCAGAATGAGCTTCCTGTTCTAGCACCTCCATCTCCGATAGAGTCATTGTCTCAAGTTGCCCAACAGGAGGAGCAATCTAGGGGGTATGTGTCTAAGAAGTCACCCCAAAAAGACCCTCGGAAAGAAAGAGCCCCTATTAACCCCGAGCAAGACAACCAGAGTATTCCTTTTTCCCAGAACATTTTAGCGAAAAAATTATCGAAACACTTCATACAATTGCATCTTAGGGGGTACAATGGGTCTATTGATCCGAAAGATCACCTCAGCCAGTTTGAAAATGCCTCCTCGTTGAACCAGTATACTGATGGGGTTAAATGTAGGGTTTTCCTAACTACCTTAACTGGATCAGGTCAGAGATGGTTTAATAGACTTCCTGCAGATTCCATCCAATCTTTCAAGAGTCTAAGTGTTACTTTCCTCCATCATTTCGCTAGAAATAAGAGGTATCACAAAATCACCTTTAATTTATTTTCTATGAATCAGAAGCACCAAGAACCTTTGTTAGTGCATATAAGATTCATATATCTCCATAATAGTATGAAATTATCCACTTTAGGTCTAAACCCTCATGGTTTTATTTTTGAATTTTACCCAAAAGATTTCATATCAATGGAGATATCTTTTCACCTTATAAGTATATGATCTTTTTTATATCTTACCAATGTGGGACTCAATACTCTTAATAATCCCCCCTAAGGACCACATTGGGCTCCCCCTCAAGCCTATTTATCCTCAAAAGACTTCCTCTGTTTGATGTCTGATTCTTAACCCACCAGGACTTTTTGCTGACTATCTGATCCTCCTGACCCAGCTGGACTTCCTATCAGTTGTCTGGTCCTCCTGACACAATTGGACTTCCTGCCAGTTGTCCGGTCCTCCTGACCCAACTGGACTTCCTGCCTAGTGTCTGGTTCTCTTAATCCGAACATGGGAGCCCCCACTTCCTTCAGTCGAGATGCATGACTTGACATGAATCATTACTCTGATACCAATTGTTAGTGCCTATAAGATTCACATATCTCCACAATAGTATGGTATTGTCCATTTTGGGCCTAAGCTCTCATGGTTTTATTTTTGAATTTTATCCAAAAGGTCTCATACCAATGGAGATATCTTTTTATCTTATAAACACATGATCTTTTCCATGTCTTACTAATGTGAGACTTTGATTGTATTTCCAATACTCCCAACAACTCCTACGGGAATACATACAATGATTCAATCGAGTAGCCATGGATGTACCCTTGGCTATGTCAAAGATATTAGTTGGTGCCTTCTCACAAGGCCTGGTGGAGGGAGACTTCTTTCGATCTTTGATGAAGATGTTATGTTTGAGAGGTGTCCTAAGACAATCACCTTATGACTATTTATTTGATAAATAAAGATTCACTATTTGAGTGCACATCTCATATGTGTTTAATTGGATCTTAAATTTATTTACTAATACGATTCATAGCATGAGAGAATTTATGATTGGATCACAACTAGTGAGTATCTACATGTGTAATTATGAAGTATTAAAATATTCCCTAGTCGATGAATTAATGAGTTCGGACATCATCGATTCTGTATGTAAGACTAGCACGAGTTATACTCCTTGGTTTATCCAAGCAGCTGCTTCTCACTGGCTGGAGACATTGTGATGTCGAGAGTTAAACGTGGATGCTGGTTATGTGTAACTAGTTCTTTAGAATGACCTGCTGTAAGACTTCATATAAGATATGTCAGTGAAGCTATTACTGTAGCTCGAGTTTGAGTTTCCTTCGACTTGAGGTATTCAAGTCATCTTGGTCATGGAGACTTATACTTTGATATCTCAGTCGATACATCTCTACGGAGGTGTGGGTACAAGATGATTGAGTATTAGTTGAAGTGCCCGAAGGTGATTGAATAGCCAACAAAGGATTCACCGCTCCTTACGAGGAGATGTATACCCTATGATGACTCGTCAGATTGTCTTACTCAAAGTCTTTGGCCAAAGCATTACATGTCGAAGTAAATAGAATTCACTGGACGAGGAAGTATTACTTGGGCTAGGTGTGATGTAGTCAGCCTAGCGGGAACTTACACAATAGACCATGTCCTGAATCAAGTGGGTATAAGACGAGTGAAAGGAATGAGACACGATTCATTGTAGTTGCTGAAGGGTTCGGAAATGATTCTGAGATCAATCGTTGATTTTTCGATTAATTGGGGATCATGATGTACTACTAAGTGTGTTAAATACTGAAATTTAAAATACTAAAATTTAATGGCCAAAATTTAGGAAAAATAATTCTGGGAATTATTTTGGGATTTTTGGAGAATTTTAGGAATTTTTCTAGAATTTTTCGGGATTTAAACGGAGTTCTTATCATATACCCTGGGGATAAAATACATAGGGCCTATTAAGGTTATCTATTTTTGGGGGATTAACGAGTTTGATTAACTCTATGCTTAAATACCTAAACCTAGGTTTCCTATCTCCTAATTTCTTCGGTTTCTTTCATAGCCGCAGCCGCAGTTCCCACCTCCCAATTCCCGATCCAGCTTTTTCTTCTCCTCTCTTCTCCACCGCGCGTCGCCCACGCCAGAGTTCGCCCCGCCGCCGTCTTCCTTCCTCGTCGCCGGTGCTCTCTTTCTCCGTGCTCAGCCTAATCGCCGCTGCCACCGACGACCTCTCCGGATCGCGTGCCGCATCGGCGGTCTACCACCCTCGATCGCGCACCCACCTGCGATTCTGCGCCGAGCCGCCATCCGTCGATGACCGCTTGGGGAGGTAGTTGCTAAGGCTAAGGAGGAGCCTGTCCTCGTCGCAAGTGACAGATTCACTGTCCTCTGGATCCGTTCGCTGCCACCATTCGCCCAGCTGCCGATGTCGTCACCGTTGCCACTCTTTCTGGTGCCCAGATCGCCATCTCTCTTCTCGTCACCAGATCCCCTGCCTTGCATCTGGGTCGGCAGCCATTGTCGTCGGCCTAGCAATCTGGGGTCAACCTTAATGTCGCTGCCATTGAAGGGGATTGTTGGAGCTGGGATTGTCTTGCTCCAGTTCAAGTGAGGGCTTAGATCTACGAATTTCCTACCCATTGGATGGCTAGAATGTGAAGTGTTCAGATTATGGTGGGGACATTGAATTCGGAACGAGGTTTCGGTCGGAGCAGGTAAGCGGGCGAGTTAGGTCCCTGTCGATCGGTGCCGGAAGAGGTGAGCGCTGCTCTGCTCCTTATTTTTGGATGGTTGTGACTTCTTTTGTCTTAACGAGGATCCTTGTTGGGCAAGTGATTGTGAACAATGATCGTAGCCGACGAACAGAGGAGTTGAGGATATGGGTTGTCGGTGGAATTCTAAGACAGGTAGGCAACATTCATAACATGATTTGAATGTGTTATTCGGTTAATTGTAATTGTTCAGTGGAGATTAGATTGTTGGTTGATTTCGGATAAATTTTGATCTGTGGGATAGATCTACTTTGAGTGGGTTGGATGTGAGGGTTAAGGTGTTCTATTTGGGTGGTTTTGGTCGACTGTGTAAGGGTTGGATAAATTAGGAAGTTGATTTGGGTTAATTGGATTATGTAAGAAATCGATTAAGTATTCGATTTAGTGGAGGATTTCATTTTGTGCTTAACAATAGTTATGTTGTATGCAGGTTTCGGTCACGAGGCAGGTCCACAGTCGTGATGATTTTATCCTTGCGGACATCTTTATATCAGGCGGGTATTTTGACTTATCTTTTAGATATAGTCAAGTTGATATGCTAGTTAGGATAGTTTGCAATAATTTTCATGTTTATATGCCTAGTATGTTTTTGGTGTCTACTTGATACATGCATGTGATAGATTATGATTATACCTTCCCTGTTCTATTTGGATCATAGTTACTTGGATTATGGATATGCACTTATTGATTGTGCATATTATTTGGATAGGTATTTTTAGTTGGATTTACATGCTTTAGTATCATGCACCATCTTGCATGATTGCATGCTGGCTGGACGGGGTTCCATTATTATCGAGCCCGCAGCCAGTTACATGACCTGCACACACTGCCACTCATGGGTTAGTGGTACATCAGGAGGGTGTGCGCTGTTGTCAGTTCACGTCCGTCCGCTCATGGGTAGCGAGGCGCGTGGGCAGGATCCCTCCTCTGCTTGACAGGAGATGAGAGCTTAGCTTCCCACTGCTTGGGGGCAGGAGGATAGGTGTACTCCGACAGCATCCTGTCCACTCGGTCACTCAGGAGCAGTGATGGCAGAGTGCACAGTTGTCATAGCCCTACTCACTCGGCTTCACCATCGCGTGTGAGGCGGCTGACTGGCGTCAGGGGTGACCATGTCATTTGCATGACATGCACTTTGCACGAATCGCATTTGTATTGTGTTTGCTGCATTATTGTATTGATGCCTTGGATGTTGCATATGATTGTCATGCATACAGGATATATATTTGTATATGGTGATGACTTTATCTCATATAGTATGTCACATGCTCCTATATCAGGGTAGGAGATTCAGGTTAGTACAGTTCTGTTGTATTTATTTCTTGCTTACCCTATATGTGAGACTGTACTGACATGATTTTTATTGTTAGCTATATCTTACTT
Source organism: Wurfbainia villosa (assembly GCA_025175895.1). Taxonomy (NCBI): domain Eukaryota; kingdom Viridiplantae; phylum Streptophyta; class Magnoliopsida; order Zingiberales; family Zingiberaceae; genus Wurfbainia; species Wurfbainia villosa. The sequence goes on along the minus strand of JAKLTH010000115.1, from coordinate 274,198 downwards.
TGCATATCGACTATACCCGCTGAGTTCTTTGAACTTACCCCATTGCATTATATCTGTTTCAGGTTGAAACTGCCATGAGAGTCCAGCTACCAATCCCCCTCGTCGAAATGGATAGGTTTTATTGGTCTTATGGTTTTGGATTTTGTATAGAAGATATATTTAGGTCCTGATGTTTTGGTTATGTACTTGTGGAAGTTTGGGAATATTTGTGATGTCCTTATGGACTATTCAATTAGGTGGTTGTATGTTCCTGCTCAGATGACAGAAGGGGTAAGTCTAGATGTGATAGACTTCATTTATTTACTATGATGGTTGGCCTGAGGCCTTATGATCTATGTGTGTAGATGTTTTTGTTCCGGTCGTGTTGACCGATGTATAGTGGTCGTGTAGGTCTTGTATAAAAATTGGTATTGTCACCCGTACAGGGGAGATGTTGTCGGATTTTTGTCTGGCGGGGACTCCCTCGGGGCGTGACAATTTATTTGGTATAAGAGCATAGGTTTTCGAGTTCCTTAGGGTCTTTGGGTTTTCGGAGTTTGCTAAGTTTGGCAGGTTAACTGGGGTATTTTCGGAGTTGTACGAATTTCCGACAATATTTATGTTTCGGAAATTCGAGGTATTATTGACAAGGTCAATATGGGGGATTTGGCGGCGACAGGACATCTGCAGACGACTACAGGTAAATAAATTCTAGAAAATTTTTTAGATTTAGTGCATATTTGTATTGGCTATATTGATTATGTAGTTTACTTAGGTAGTATCATGTTTTGTCTAGTCTTGTTTTAACCTTATATTTGTTAGACTGTTAGATTTTTAGGTTGCTGGTTTATCGTTAACATATGGTTATTAATTGCTATTACTGCTATACGTAGCTAGTTATCATTGTGATATAAATGATTAGATATTATTGGTAGATGTTTACCTATTACTATTTAGACTAGTATTAGGATTGGACTAGTTGAATAATATGAATAAGATGGATAAATTCGTAGAAGGTATATACATAGGTTCTTTGACTCTCTAGATCCTAGTGCATGATGACATGATTACATTGCTTACGCAGTTTAGGGTATATAGGCACCTAATACTTTATTGAATTTTGCCTTGACTTTGTTCTGGCATGACCCTTTAGTTATACCCTAATTAAAATTTCAGCCATTGATTGCCATTAGTATGAGTATGCTGTCGTTTATTAGACAGCGTGTTACATGTTTATATGGTTATGTGTTTTTACGGTGCATACTATGATTAAGACTAGTAGAGGTAGAATAACTTAGATGAGGTTATTCTGTAGGAGCGAATCTCAGGAATGAAACAACAATAGTGGAACCCTATGTTAATAATATATGAGAGATGTCATAAGGCAATCGCCTTATGTATGAACCATTTATATGATAAATGAAAATTCACTATTTGAGTATATATGTTTTCATGTATTTGATTGGATCTTAAACTCATTTACTGAATGTCCACGATACAATTCACAGCATGAGAAAATTTGTGATTGGATCATAACTTGTGAGTATCTCTATATGTGTAATTGTGATGTATCGGAATTATCCCTAGTCGATGAATTGATGGATATGGACACCATTGATTCTGTAGAGACTAGCACGAGGTGTACTCCTTGGTGTATCCAAGCAGCTGATTCTCACTAGCTGGAGACATTGTGATGTCCGGAGTTGATCGTAGATGCTAGTTATGATAACTAGTTCATTGGAGTGACCAGCCGTAAGACTTCATATGGTTCTCTGCATATATAGATATGTCAATGAAGTTCTTACTGTAGCTTAAGTGTGATGTTCCTTTGACTTACGGTATTCAAGTCATCTTGATCATGGAGACTTATGCTTTGACATCTTAAGCAAACATCTCTAAGGAGATGTGGACCCGGGATGATTGGGTATAAGTCGAAGTGATCGAAGGTGTTTGAATAGCCTATAAAGGATTCACCACTCCTTGCGAGGAGATGTATACCCATGGCCTCTCATCGGATTGTTACTAAAGTCTTTGGCCAAAGCATTACATGTTTAGAGTAAGGTACTCTTCGATACATGTGGAGTAACTAGAATCCATAGGACGAGGAAATGATACTTGGGCTAGGTGTGACGTAGTCATCCTAGTGGGGACTGACACTATAGACCATATCCTGAACCAAGTTGGTATAAGATGAGTGAAGGGAATGGGGCACGATTCAATCGAGCTGCTGAAGGGTTTCAAAAGTAGTTCTGGATCAATCGTTGATCTTTTCGGTTAATTGGGGATCATGATGTACTACTAGGTGCCACTCATGATCGTTCTATAATTAATGGTTAATTATAGATGACCAACATAAACTGAGAACCTATTTGGTCACACGCACAACGAGCGTAATCCGAAGGATTTAAAACGAGCTTGAGAATGGGATTCTCAGACCGAGAGAAACTAAGTTTGGTTGGACCAAACATGGAGCGAGCATGAAATCATTTCAGCCGCAATGGAAGCGTGGATGGGCCGTGTCTTATGAAGACATAATGGATGAACCAAAATGGTTTGGTTCTAATCCAATGGAGGAGAATAAACCAAAGGGTTTGGTTTATTTTAAACGAATGAACCAAGTTGGTACGGTTCGTTTTAACTTAAAATAAACCATCATGGTTTGGTTTATTTTAACTTATATTAATGGAGCGGGTTAACGGGCCTCATGGTTATAATCCAATAACCATTAAGAGAATTAGTTCTCTATAAAAGAGGGCTTAAGGGATTGTTAAGCCCTAATCCAAAACCCTAGCTAGAGTTGCCGCCCACCCCATTGAAGGAGTCGGCGCCAACCCTAGTGCCGCCGCCCCACCTCTTCCAACCGGCGTCCAGAAGGAGCCTTCCTTCCCCCTCGCCGGCGTCGAGCTGCTGCCGGTTGGCGCTCCGGTGATCTTCTTTGGGTTCGGTAATAAGGTGAGCTTCCACCTTTCTTTTGGCCGGCCCTTACTCCTCCACCAAAGCTGTCCAGTTTTCTGGACAGCTTGTTTTCTTCTCGTCGGAGCGTCGTTTGGACGACGTTTGGAGCTCCGACAGCGCCTTACTTACCGGGGATTTGATCTCCGGTAATCCTCTGAGGTGGAGGACGAAGGATTCGTCAAACGGTTGACGAATACCTCTCCGGAGAAGCGAGTTTTGAGGACTCGGTTTTGGATCCGAATTTGGATTTGGATCGTGATCATCTCTCGATCACATCGTCTTCAACACGAGGCTAGTAACCCGTACGAAGACGAGGCTCGTGACTTAGCGAAGTCATCTCGAGGATACTCGGCGTGGATACGGATAGAGACGATTCTAGCGAGGATCGTTCCTGTTGATGTCGTTCCCGCTACACGTGATACGAAAGGTATAACGTAGTTAAATTTTCTTTTATTGCAAATTTAAATTTATGATTATGTCTACACATGTTGTACTATACATGCGTGTGATGTGTGTGTTGTAATAAATATAGATTTATTATTTTTATTTCTTCCGCTGAGCACATGTTTACGAAACATGTTCGAACACACACTCGCCGCGGTGTCGGAAACCCAACAGTGGTATCAGAGCCCAGGTTGTGTTTCGACATAATCGTAAAATTATTTTGTGATAGTCATAATGATATTTCTGGAAATTTTCTACTTTTGGAAAGTTAGAAGTATTTATGAAAATTTTTCAATTTTGTAAAGTCTAGAAGTATTTATGAAAATCTTCCACTTTTGGAAAGTTGAAAGTGTTTATGGAAATTGATATTTTCCATAAATAAAATATTTGATTAGATTTTGGAAATTTATTTTCTAATTTAATCATGATTTGATTTGGGAAATCAAATCTTAAAATATTTTATTTCCATAAGTAGTTTTGATGATTTAGAAAATTGGTTTCCTAAATTGACTTTCCTTAATCAACTATTTCCATAAATAAAATATGTGATTAGATTTGAAAATTTATTTCCTAATTTAATCATGATTTGATTTGGAGAATCAAATCTTAAACATATTTTATTTTCATAAATAGTTATAACATATAAGGAAATTATATACATGACATAATTGTATGTCATGTAATTGCATTAGATGTATATCATTATGTCATGCGTGTCGTGACATGTAGATGTATGTCATGTATGTTATGTCATGTAGATAATAGTTATTTGCATGCAAAGAGGATGAGACATAAAAACCCTTACTCAATATTAAAGCCTACACCTTCCATTAATATGGTTAGAACCAGAGTTCCGTTTCTTGTTTGGGTTGTTGGACTCTCTCCAAGCCCGGCTCGAACCCGAACATGTTCAAACCATGGAATAGTTTAATACTAATATGGTAAGAGTCAGAGGTCAATCGTTAGCTTTGGTTGTTGGACTCTCTCCAAGCTGGGCTAATTGGTTGAATGCACTCTAACCATATTAAAACTATTTCTCGATCAATGGGTTGGATTTAACCTGGAGCATCGGCTTGTTGGACTCTCTCCAAGGTCGATGTAAAGGGAGGTGAAGTTGGGTGCTATGCATATGATGCATACTTGTTAATGTGTTAACAACCCGATGTATGTGTGAACATTCAATTAGTTGATAGCACATTGTGATAGTTGCATATACGTGATATGCAATCGGTATAGTTGATACCTACCATCGTAGTTATGAATGACTTGTTGGACTCTCTCCAAGGTTGTTCATATCTATGATGGATATCAACCCATTCAGAGATGGACCTACGATCTCCCGAAGTGATTTTGGGGTTTTTGAAATTCGAAAAATGAATGGGATTTATAAATGTATATTGATGCATTTTAAAAATCATTTTCTCATATATGCTCGTTTTGTATTTCTAGGTCAATCGATTGATCATGACGCCTTTGAATTTGCGCACTATTTTGGATTCAAACAAACTGACTGGGCCTAACTTTCTGGACTGGCTTAGAAACCTGAGAATTGTTCTCAAGGCAGAAAAGCTTGCATATGTCCTTGAAGAGCCTCTTCCCAACCGTCCTAAGGACGATGCAACCTGCATCAAATGTTGGTCTATCGAAGCATGTGGCGATTCTCGAGGCGAGTTGCATCATGCTAGCGCGATGGTACAGCCGCAGCAGCATGAGCATATGGATGCTAATACTATGGTCTTCCATCTTCATGAGTTGTTCGATGAGCAAGCGAGATCCGAAAGGTTCGAGGTCTCTAGGCTCCTCTTCACCACGAAGATGCAAGAAGGTTCGTCTGTAGTGCAGTTTGTGCTAAAGATGAACGGGTACATTGAGCGGCTAGCTACCCTCGGGTTTGTGATGGATCATGAGTTAAGTATTGACTTAATTTTGCATTGTTTGCCCAAGAGTTTCTCACAATTTGCGATAAACTATCGGATGAACAAATTAGAATCCACTATTCCCGAACTCCTCAATATGCTGAAGACTGTGGAGCCTTCTGTGAAGCATGAGGAGAAGGCGGTTCTGTTAGTTGATTCCTCAAGGAAAGGTTCTAAGAGGAAGGTAAAAGAACAGAAGAAAGGGAAGAACAAAAAGGCGAAGAAGGCAGAACCAACGCAAAAGGGCACTTTCCATCATTGTGGCAAGGAAGGCCATTGGCGAAGAAACTGCAAGATTTATCTTGAGTCCATGAAGAAGAAGAAGGCATCCGATGCCCCATCCTCTTCAGGTATCTTCGTTATTGATTGTCATTCTATTTCCTTAGACACTTGGGTATTGGATACTGGGTGTAGCTCACATATATGTAATGACATACAGGGGCTAAGGAATAGAAGAAGACTTGTCAGAGGGGAGTCAAATTTACGAGTTGGCAATGGAGCAAAGGTCACGCTCGCCATCGGAACTTATTTGCTGAAGCTCCCTAGTGGACTAGTCTTGGAACTGGACAATTGCTATTATGTTCCTTCTCTAATAAAGAACATTGTTTCTATTTCCTGTTTAAATAGAAATGGTTTCCATTTGACGTTTAGTAACAATTGTTGTTATATAACTTTGAATGGCGTACTTTATGGAAATGGAACTTTGAGTAATGGCGTTTATACGTTGGACGTATCCAGTGACGTTTTCAATATCGAAGCGAGCAACAAGGGTGCTCGAAAGGATAATCAATTAGACTCCTAAAAGTGGCATTGTCGTCTTGGCCATGTAAGCAAGAAACGCATGTCCGAATTACACCGATGTGAAATTCTGGAATCGTTTGAATTGGATTCATACGATACATGCAAATCATGCTTAAAAGGCAAGATGACTAAGTTACCTTTTACAGAAAAAGGTGAACGAATGGGAGAGTTACTAGGTCTAATACATACTGATGTATGTGGACCTATGTCAACTCAAGCTTTAGGAGGCTATAGCTACTTCATTACCTTCACCGATGATCACTCACGGTTTGGGTATGTGTTCTTGATGAAACACAAGTCTGAAGCCTTTGAAAGGTTCAAAGAATTCAGAAATGAAATAGAGAAACAACATGACAAAAGTATTAAAATACTTCGATCGGATCGAGGTGGTGAATACTTGAGTCAGGAGTTTCTTGATTATCTAAGAGATAATGACATATTGTCTCAATGGACTCCGCCATATACACCACAACATAATGGTGTATCTGAGAGGCGTAACCGGACCTTGTTGGACATGGTCAGGTCAATGATGAATCATGCGAATCTTCCCAAGTCCTTTTGGGGCTATGCACTTCAGACAACTGTTTACTTGTTAAACAGAATGCCAACCAAGGTAGTCTCTACTACTCCATATGAGATATGGAATAGTAAGAAACCTCATGTATCTTACTTGAAGATATGGGGTTATCCTACTTATGTGAAGCGAACTGTATCAGACAAATTGGATGCTAAGTCTGATAAATGTCTATTTATTGGATACCCTAAGGAAACAAGGGGTTACCAATTCTATCATCCTGTGGAACAAAAGGTGTTTGTTTCAAGGCATGCTGTGTTTCTAGAGAAAGAGTTTCTCTTGCAAGAAAATAGTGGGAGTGTCGTCGAGCTTGAGGAGGCTCGAGAGACTCAAATAGACATTGATGAGATACTTGGTGAAGCACAACAGCCGACAACTCATAGTGATGAGCAATCGGCTGGACCTATTGTAACACCACATCTTCGTAGATCTGGTAGAACACGTAATATTCCTGAGAGATATGGATTTCTCGTAAGTGAATCGAACGACGTGTTACTCATTGATGATGAGGAGCCTACCAGTTATGAAGAAGTGCTGACAAGTTCAGAAAGGAATAAGTGGCTTGGTGCCATGAAGTCGGAAATGGATTCCATGTATGAAAACCAAGTTTGGAACTTGGTTGACCCACCTGAAGGCATAAAGCCTATAGGGTGCAAGTGGGTTTTCAAGAAGAAAACCGACATGGATGGTAATGTGATTACCTATAAGGCTAGATTGGTGGCGAAAGGATATCGTCAAAAGCAAGGTGTTGATTATGACGAAACCTACTCGCCTGTAGATATGCCTAAATCCATTTGGATGCTCCTGGCCATAGCGGATCATTATGATTATGAGATATGGCAGATGGATGTGAAAACAACTTTTCTTAATGGAAACCTGCTAGAGGACGTGTATATGATACAGCCTGAGGGTTTCACATCGGTTGATAAAACCAAGGTATGCAAATTATGACGGTCCATTTATGGATTGAAGCAAGCATCCAGGAGCTGGAATATCTGTTTTGATGAGACAATCAAAAAGTTTGATTTCTCACAAAATCCAGACGAACCTTGTGTGTACAAGAAGGTTAGTGGGAGTGTAGTCGTGTTCCTAGTATTATATGTCGACGACATATTACTTATAAGAAACGATGTTTCAATCTTACAGTCAGTTAAGGTTTGGTTATCCAAGGCATTCTCCATGAAAGACCTGGGAGAAGCAACCTACATCCTCAGGATTAAGATCTATAGAGATAGATCGAAACAGTTGCTTGGTCTTTCGCAGTCTACATATATAGACCGAGTGCTAAAGAGGTTTAGCATGTCAGAATCCAAGAAAGGTTTCCTACCCATCAGGCATGGGGTACACCTTTCGAAGTCTATGTGTCCGCGCACAGAAGACGAGAGGATTTGCATGAGTAAGATTCCCTATGCATCCGCAATAGGATCTATTATGTATGCTATGTTATGTACGAGGCCCGATGTATCGTATGCTCTGAGTGTCACGAGCAGATACCAGTCTGATCCAGGAATGGATCATTGGGTTGCTGTTAAGACGATCCTTAAGTACTTAAGAAGAACTAAGGATGTGTTCCTAATATATGGAGAAGGGGACATGGTGATACGCAGGTATACGGATGCCAACTTCCAGACAGACAAGGATGATTCCAGGTCTCAGTCTGGATACGTGTTCACCCTGAATGGGGGCGTAACAAGTTGGAAAGATTCCAAGCTTGACACTATAGCGGATTCTGCCACTAAGGCAGAATACATTGTAGCTTTGGAAGCAGCAAAGGAAGCGGTTTGGATCAAGAAGTTCATCTATGAACTTGATGTGGTCTCATCAATGATCCAAACATGTGCTTCGCTACTATCATCTTATCAGAGAGATCATCAGTAGGAACAAAATACAAATCGAGAAAATTCCCACTGAAAGGAATTTAGCGGATCATTTGACTAAAACATTACCTCAAAGTAAGTTTGAGGGTCATGTTAGAGCTTATGGTATTGGATACCGTAGCGATTGGCATTAGGCCAAGTGGGAGTCTGTTAGTAATATATGAGAGATGTCCTAAGGCAATCGCCTTATGTATGAACCATTTATATGATAAATGAAGATTCACTATTTGAGTATATATGTTTTCATGTATTTGATTGGATCTTAAACTCATTTACTGAATGTCCACGATACGATTCACAGCATGAGAGAATTTGTGATTGGATTACAACTTGTGAGTATCTCTACATGTGTAATTGTGATGTATCAGAATTATCCCTAGTCGATGAATTGATGGATATGGACACCATTGATTCTGTAGAGACTAGCACGAGGTGTACTCCTTGGTGTATCCAAGCAGCTTGATTCTCACTAGCTGGAGACATTGTGATGTCCGGAGTTGATCGTGGATGCTAGTTATGGTAACTAGTTCATTGGAGTGACCAGCCGTAAGACTTCATATGGTTCTCTGCATATATAGATATGTCAATGAAGTTCTTACTGTAGCTTAAGTGCGATGTTCCTTTGACTTGCGGTATTCAAGTCATCTTGATCATGGAGACTTATGCTTTGACATCTTAAGAAAACATCTCTAAGGAGATGTGGACCCGGGATGATTGGGTATAAGTCGAAGTGATCGAAGGTGTTTGAATAGCCTATAAAGGATTCACCACTCCTTGCGAGGAGATGTATACCCATGGCCTCTCGTCGGATTGTTACTAAAGTCTGCCAAAGCATTACATGTTTAGAGTAAGGTACTCTTCGATACATGTGCAGTAACTAGAATCCGTAGGACGAGGAAATGATACTTGGGCTAGGTGTGACGTAGTCAGCCTAGTGGGGACTGACACTATAGACCATGTCCTGAACCAAGTGGGTATAAGATGAGTGAAGGGAATGAGGCACGATTCAATCGAGCTGCTGAAGGGTTTCAGAAGTAGTTCTGGATCAACCGTTGATCTTTTCGGTTAATTGGGGATCATGATGTACTACTAGGCGCCACTCATGATCGTTCTATAATTAATGGTTAATTATAGACGACCAACATAAACCGAGAACCTATTTGGTCACACACACAACGAGCGTAATCTGAAGGATTTAAAACGAGCTTGAGAATGGGATTCTCAGACTGAGAGAAACTAAGTTTGGTTGGACCAAACATGGAGCGAGCATGAAATCGTTTCAGTCGCAATGGAAGCGTGGATGGGCCGTGTCTTATGGAGACATAATGGATGAACCAAAATGGTTTGGTTCTAATCCAATGGAGGAGAATAAACCAAAGGGTTTGGTTTATTTTAAACGAATGAACCAAGTTGGTTCGGTTCGTTTTAACTTAAAATAAACCAAACCATGATGGTTTAACATGCCTCATGGTTATAATCCAAAACCATTAAGAGAATTAGTTCTCTATAAAACAGGGCTTAAGGGATTGTTAAGCCCTAATCCAAAACCCTAGCTAGAGTTGCCACCCACCCCATTGAAGGAGTCGGCGCCAACCCTAGTGCCCACCTCTTCCAACGCATCCGTATGAGCCTTCCTTCCTCTCCGCATCGAGCCGCCTCAGGTGCCCGTGATCTTCCTGGGTTCGTAATAAGGTGAGCTTCCACCTTCTTTTTGGCCAACCCTTACTCCTCCACCAAAGCTGTCCGCCTTCTCGACAACTTGTTTCTTCGCCTGAGCGCCGCTTTGGACGACGCTTGAGCCCGACAGTGCTCTTTACCGGGGATTCGATCTCCGGTAATCCTCTGAGGTGGAGGACGAAGGATTCGTCAAACGGTTGACGAATACCTCTTCGGAGAAGCGAGTTTTGAGGACTCGATTTTGGATCCGAATTTGGATTCGGATCGTGATCATCTCTCGATCTCATCGTCTTCAACACGAGGCTAGTAACCCGTACGAAGACGATACTCGTGACTTAGCGAAGTCATCCCGAGGATACTCGGCATGGATACGGATAGAGACGATTCTAGCGAGGATCGTTCCGGTTGATGCCGTTCCCGCTACACGTGATACGAAAGGTATAACGTAGTTAAATTTCCTTTTATTGCAAATTTAAATTTACGGTTATGTCTACACATGTTGTACTATACATGCGTGTGATGTGTGTGTTGTAATAAATATAGATTTATTATTTTTATTTCTTCCGCTGTGCACATGTTTACAAAACATGTTCGAACACATACTCGCCGCGGTGCCGGAAACCCAACAGTGGTATCAGAGCCCAGGTTGTGTTTCGACATAATCGTAAAATTATTTTGCGATAGTCATAATGATATTTCTGGAAATTTTTTAATTTTGGAAAGTCTAGAGTTATTTATGGAAATCTTCCACTTTTGGAAAGTTGAAAGTGTTTATGGAAATTGATATTTTCCATAAATAAAATATTTGATTAGATTTTGGAAATTTATTTCCTAATTTAATCATGATTTGATTTGGGAAATCAAATCTTAAAATATTTTATTTCCATAAGTAGTTTTGATAATTTAGGAAATTGGTTTCATAAATTGACTTTCCTTAATTAACTATTTCCATAAATAAAATATGTGATTAGATTTGAAAATTTGTTTCCTAATTTAATCATGATTTGATTTGGAGAATCAAATCTTAAACATATTTTATTTTCATAAATAGTTATCACATATAAGGAAATTATATACATGACATAATTGTATGTCATGTAATTGCATTAGATGCATATCATTATGCCATGCGTGTCGTGACATGTAGATGTATGTCATGTATGTCATGCCATGTAGATAATAGTTATTTGCATGCAAAGAGGATGAGACATAAAAACCCTTACTCAATATTAAAGCCTACACCTTCCATTAATATGGTTAGAACCAGAGTTCCGTTTCTTGTTTGGGTTGTTGGACTCTCTCCAAGCCCTACAACCCAACATGTTCAAACCATGGAATAGTTTAATACTAATATGGTAAGAGTCAGAGGTCAATCGTTAGCTTTGGTTGTTGGACTCTCTCCAAGCTGGGCTAATTGGTTGAATGCGCTCTAACCATATTAAAACTATTTCCCGATCAATGGGTTGGCTTTAACCTAGAGCATCGGCTTGTTGGACTCTCTCCAAGGTCGATGTAAAGGGAGGTGAAGTTGGGTGCTATGCATATGATGCATACTTGTTAATGTGTTAATAACCCGATGTATGTGTGAACATTCAATTAGTTGATAGCACATTGTGATAGTTGCATATACGTGATATGCAATCGGTATAGTTGATACCTACCGTCGTAGTTATGAATGGCTTGTTGGACTCTCTCCAAGGTTGTTCTTATCTATGATGGATATCAGCCCATTCGGAGATGGACCTACGATCTCCCGAAGTTATTTTGGGGTTTTTGAATTCGAAAAATGAATGGGATTTATAAATGTATATTGATGCATTTTAAAAATCATTTTCTCATATATGCTCATTTTGTATTTCTAGGTCAATCGATTGATCATGACATCTTTGAATTTGCGCACTATTTTGGATTCAAACAAATTGACTGGGCCTAACTTCCTGGACTGGCTTAGAAACCTGAGAATTGTTCTCAAGGCAGAAAAGCTTGCATATGTCCTTGAAGAGCCTCTTCCCAACCGTCCTAAGGACGATGCAACTCCAAACCAAATGTTGGTCTATCAGAAGCATGTGGCGGATTCTGAGCTGGCGAGTTGCATCATGCTAGTGGCGATGGTACCTGAGCTACAAAAGCAGATTGAGCATATGGATGCTAATACTATGGTCTTCCATCTTCATGAGTTGTTCGATGAGCAAGTGAGATCTGAAAGGTTCGAGGTCTCTAGGCTCCTCTTCACCACGAAGATGCAAGAAGGTTCGTCTGTAGTGTAGTTTGTGCTAAAGATGAACGGGTACATCGAGCGGCTAGCTACCCTCGGGTTTATGATGGATCATGAGTTAAGTATTGACTTCATTCTGCATTGTTTGCCTAAAAGTTTCTCATAATTTGTGATGAACTATCGGATGAACAAATTAGAATCCACTATTCTCGAGCTCCTCAATATGCTGAAGACTGTGGAGCCTTCTGTGAAGCATGAGGAGAAGGCGGTTCTGTTAGTTGATTCCTCAAGGAAAGATTCTAAAAGGAAGGCAAAAGAACAGAAGAAAGGGAAGAACAAAAAGGCGAAGAAGGCAGAACCAACGCAAACGGGCACTTGCCATCATTGTGGCAAGGAAGGCCACTGGCGAAGAAACTGTAAGATTTATCTTGAGTCCATGAAGAAGAAGAAGGCATCCGATGCCCCATCCTCTTCAGGTATCTTCGTTATTGATTGTCATTCTATTTCCTTAGACACTTGGGTATTGGATACTGGGTGTGGCTCACATATATGTAATGACATACAGGGGCTAAGGAATAGAAGAAGACTTGTCAGAGGGGAGTCAAATTTGCGAGTTGGCAATGGAGCAAAGGTTGCTGCGGTCGCCATCGGAACTTATTTGCTGAAGCTCCCTAACTAGTCTTGGAACTGGACAATTGCTATTATGTTTCTTCTCTAATAAAGAACATTGTTTCTATTTTCTGTTTAAATAGAAATGGTTTCCATTTGACGTTTAGTAACAATTGTTGTTATATAACTTTGAATGACATACTTTATGGAACTGGAACTTTGAGTAATGGCGTTTATACGTTGGACGTATCCAGTGACGTTTTCAATATCGAAGCAAGCAACAAGGGTGCTCAAAAGGATAATCAATTAGACTCCTAAAAGTGGCATTGTCATCTTGGCCATGTAAGCAAGAAATGCATGTCCGAATTACACCAATGTGGAATTCTGGAATCGTTTGAATTGAATTCATACGATACATGCGAATCATGCTTAAAAGGCAAGATGACTAAGTTACCTTTTACAGGAAAAGGTGAACGAGTGGGAGAGTTACTAGGTCTAATACATACTGATGTATGTGGACCTATGTCAACTCAAGATTTAGGAGGCTATAACTACTTCATTACCTTCACCGATGATCACTCACGGTTTGGGTATGTGTTCTTGATGAAACACAAGTCTAAAGCCTTTGAAAGGTTCAAAGAATTCAGAAATGAAGTAGAGAAACAACATGACAAAAGTATTAAAATACTTTGATCGGATCGAGGTGGTGAATACTTGAGTCAGGAGTTTCTTGATTATCTAAGAGACAGTGATATATTGTCTCAATGGACTCCGCCATATACACCACAACATAATGGTGTATCTGAGAGGCGTAACCGGACCTTGTTGGACATGGTCAGGTCAATGATGAATCATGCGAATCTTCCCAAGTCCTTTTGGGGCTATGCACTTGCACGATTGTTTACTTGTTAAATCGTAATGTCAACCAAGGTAGTCTCTACTACTCCATATGAGATATGGAATAGTAAGAAACCTCATGTATCTTACTTGAAGATATGGGGTTGTCCTACTTATGTGAAGCGAACTGTATCAGACAAATTGGATGCTAAGTCTGATAAATGTCTATTTATTGGATACCCTAAGGAAATAAGGGGTTACCAATTCTATCATCCTGTGGAATAAAAGGTGTTTGTTTCAAGGCATGCTGTGTTTCTAGAGAAAGAGTTTCTCTTGCAAGAAAATAGTGGGAGTGTCGTCGAGCTTGAGGAGACTCGAGAGACTCAAATAGACATGGTGATACAATGTACCGATAACTCATAGTGATGAGCAATCGGCTGGACCTATTGTAACACCACATCTTCGTAGATCTGGTAGAACACGCAATATTTCTGAGAGATATGGATTTCTCGTAAGTGAATCGAACGACGTGTTACTCATTGATGATGAGGAGCCTACCAGTTATGAAGAAGTGCTGACAAGTTCAGAAAGGGATAAGTGGCTTGGTGCCATGAAGTCGGAAATGGATTCCATGTATGAAAACCAAGTTTGGAACTTGGTTGACCCACCTGAAGGCATAAAGCCTATAGGGTGCAAGTGGGTTTTCAAGAAGAAAACCGACATGGATGGTAATGTGATTACCTATAAGGCTAGATTGGTGGTGAAAGGATATCGTCAAAAGCAAGGTGTTGATTATGACGAAACCTACTCGCCTGTAGCTATGCTTAAATCCATTCGGATGCTCCTGGCCATAGCAACTCATTATGATTATGAGATATGGCAGATGGATGTGAAACCAACTTTTCTTAATGGAAACCTGCTCGAGGACGTGTATATGATACAACCTGAGGGTTTCACATCGATTGATAAAACCAAGGTATGCAAATTGCGACGGTCCATTTATGGATTGAAGCAAGCATCCAGGAGCTGGAATATCTGTTTTGATGAGACAATCAAAAAGTTTGATTTCTCACAAAATCCAGACGAATCTTGTGTGTACAAGAAGGTTAGTAGGAGTGCAGTCGTGTTCCTAGTATTATATGTTGATGACATATTACTTATAGAAAATGATGTTTCAATCTTACAGTCAGTTAAGGTTTGGTTATCTAAGGCATTCTCCATGAAAGACCTGGGAGAAGCAACCTACATCCTCGGGATTAAGATCTATAGAAATAGATCGAAACAGTTGCTTGGTCTTTTAAACCATGTCCTGAACCAAGTGGGTATAAGATGAGTGAAGGGAATGGGGCACGATTCAATCGAGCTGCTGAAGGGTTTCAGAAGTAGTTCTGGATCAACCGTTCATCTTTTCGATTAATTAGGGATCATGATGTACTACTAGGTACCACTCATGATCGTTTTATAATTAATGGTTAATTATAGACGGCCAACATAAACCGAGAACCTATTTGGTCACACGCACAACGAGCGTAATCCGAAGGATTTAAAACGAGCTTGAGAATGGGATTCTCAGACCGAGAGAAACTAAGTTTGGTTGGACCAAACATGGAGCAAGCATGAAATCATTTCAGTCGCAATGGAAGCGTGGATGGGTCGTGTCTTATGAAGACATAATGGATGAACCAAAATGGTTTGGTTCTAATCCAATGGAGGAGAATAAACCAAAGGGTTTGGTTTATTTTAAACGAATGAACCAAGTTGGTTCGGTTCGTTTTAACTTAAAATAAACCATCATGGTTTGGTTTATTTTAACTTATATTAATGGAGCGGGTTAACGGGCCTCATGGTTATAATCCAATAACCATTAAGAGAATTTGTTCTCTATAAAAGAGGGCTTAAGGGATTGTTAAGCCCTAATCCAAAACCCTAGCTAGAGTTGCCACCCACCCCATTGAAGGAGTCGGCGCCAACCCTAGTGTCGCCGCCCCACCTCTTCCAACCAGTGTCCAGAAGGAGCCTTCCTTCCCCCTTGCCGGCGTCGAGCTGCTGCCGGTTGGTGCTCCGGTGATCTTCCTTGGGTTCGGTAATAAGGTGAGCTTCCACCTTTCTTTTGGCCGGCCCTTACTCCTCCACCAAAGCTGTCCAGTTTTCTGGACAGCTTGTTTTCTTCTCGTCGGAGCGTCATTTGGACGACGTTTGGAGCTCCGACAGCGCCTTACTTACCGGGGATTCGATCTCCGGTAATCTTCTGAGGTGGAGGACGAAGGATTCGTCAAACGGTTGACGAATACCTCTCCGGAGAAGCGAGTTTTGAGGACTCAGTTTTGGATCCGAATTTGGATTCGGATCGTGATCATCTCTCGATCACATCATCTTCAACACGAGGCTAGTAACCCGTACGAAGATGAGGCTCGTGACTTAGCGAAGTCATCCCGAGGATACTCGACGTGGATACGGATAGAGACGATTCTAGCGAGGATCGTTCCGGTTGATGCCGTTCCCGCTACACGTGATACGAAAGATATAACGTAGTTAAATTTCCTTTTATTGCAAATTTAAATTTACGGTTATGTCTACTCATGTTGTACTATGCATGCGTGTGATGTGTGTGTTGTAATAAATATAGATTTATTATTTTTATTTCTTCCGCTGTGCACATGTTTACGAAATATGTTCGAACACACACTCGCCACGGTGCCGGAAACCCAACACCCTAGGTGTTGGAACCCTAGGCGTAATGACCCGGATGTGTATAATGATATATGTTTATCCATTTACTATTTCAGTGATATGGTGATCGCACCGGTAGAGTTCGTATGATTAGGATGCGATTAATCCTTACTATATCTCCCATTCTTGGTTGAGAGAGAGTCTGCAGTAGAGTCTCTCTATAGGTAGGTGCTTGGTATATTTGTGGTCAATCATGTCCCCCAT
Organism: Wurfbainia villosa; assembly: GCA_025175895.1. Lineage (NCBI taxonomy): Eukaryota > Viridiplantae > Streptophyta > Magnoliopsida > Zingiberales > Zingiberaceae > Wurfbainia > Wurfbainia villosa. Next base: position 257,380 of record JAKLTH010000115.1, on the reverse strand, counting down.
ACATGATTGAGATAATCTACTATAAGGTTATACTTTTGCATTTTTCGTTTAGAGTTGGTGATAATCGGATTCGTATGATGTCTGTAGCAAGATAGCTACTTTACATCTTAAGTGTCCACGAAATCTGTTCGTGGTAGCATGTTGTAGCATGCCTGATTGAGCTGGTAGCAGTGGAATAATTGAAGCTTAACCCTCTTACCGGGCTTGTTAGTAGATTTGTATTCCTTATTGGTCTTGATAGACGTTTCCTGGTAGATGGGGACGAAACCCTATGATCAATCGTCTCGACGTGTTTGTTAGGGGACTTGTGATTTTTATCGACTTTGATAACCGATCATGTTAGAAGGGTTGGAACTCTAGACTTAACCATCTCGACTTATTTATTTATAAGTCGATGATCTTTACCGGCTTTGGTAGAACTTTCATATTTGAGGTGTTAAAACCCTCGCTTGACCGCCTCAATGGGTTTAATTGTAGATCGATGATCTTTATCAATTTTGATAGTCGTTTTATGCTGGATGTATTGGATAACCCTAGGCTTAACAACCTAGGATAATCATTGTAACCTGCTTAGAGGTAGCATGCGGTTGTGAGCAGTCAATAACTAGATATCTATATACGCAGTCTGCCCATGAGACCCATTCGTGGTAGCATGTCGTTGCCGCAGACACTGAGTTTTTCTACTGCCTGTCTACCCACGAGTTTCATTCGGGGTAGCATGTAGTTGCGTGTAGACAGTACTTAGCGTATTGATTGTTGACCCATGAGTACCGTTCGCAGTAGCTCATAGACAGTTTCCTTTTTGTGCGAGAGCCATGAGGCTTTGTCGTGGTATCCAGACGAGCACTGCTTGTTGCAGTGGTTGTGTATGTTGCGGGTATATTTGTTATACTGCTGACCAGGTTAGTAGCAGACTGATATTGGTACTCTGAGGGTTGGGTTACACTAGCTTGTTCCTTGTGACTTCCATTATGTGCATTATGATTATGCACTATTGTATATCCATCCACTGAGTGGTTGTACTTATCCCCTCCTTACTTATCCTCTAGGTTAACTGATGGAGGGCGTGCCCTATTGACCTACCTTCGTGTCGCTCAGAGAGTTCCTTGCCGTGCTTGTTCTACTGCATCGTCGAGATGCCGCTTTGTTTACTTTATCGGTGTTGCATTTTGTTAATGCACTTTGGATTTGTGGTCGCAATTTGATTTGGTGTCACAAAACTATTTTACTTTAATTGATATATGTTTAGTCGTGCATGCATGCAGTTAATTAAAATACTGGTATTTCTATTATTATTTTGAGGTTTTTACCAGATTTTTGGAATATTGTCACTAAGGGTCTCCTCTGTCATTTGGATGACGGATATGCCCCTAGGACGTGACAAATTTATTGGTTTGCGGTTTTGGTTTGTGGGTTTTGGTGTATCGAGGATTTTATTTTCCTTGGATTTTTGGGAGTTCTCGTGTTTTGGGATCAGGCAAGCTGAAGGATATCTCTGAGCTATATGAAAAGTGTTGTCTTTAGTGGTTACAGTACTTTAGTGGTTAGGAAAAGTATTGACCTAGTGAATTGCCCTACTCATGGTCAGGGACGAGGTCAATGACGTATTGACCTTGCGGAACCTAACGATGATTTCAGAAGTACAGACTCTTTAGAGGTGCCGACTAATGTCGAATTAGGAAGCTAGGGATTTGGCCTGCTAGCCACCAATTTGAAGGACAAGGAGTAAACCCTCAGAGAATATCAGTCCCTACTAATAGTGATTTGGTTATGGATAAGGCGTGTATGCCTACGCTGGTCAAGACGATGAAAGATCGTTTTACCTTATTATAGGAGGTGTTGGATGGGATATTTATTTGTCCCAATATTTTTCCTAGAGAAGATCCAGAACTCTTTGTTAAAAGAGAGATGAACATTTGAGGTTATGAATCGATTATCGATGATAGAATGCGGTAGTTGCGGAAGGAAATGAATATCCTTCATTGTGGATAGAGGATATATTTAGATCAGCTATAGGACACCTGTATATACTCTAGGATTGATCTATAGCAGGTGGGTTGATATTGTAGTGACATGGTGTCATACAATTATCATTGTTGTTGTGATGATTGTTATATCATTAGCCTAGGGTAAAGAGAATGCAGGTGTATAGCGACGACAATTTCATACTTGGTATGAATTGTATGAGCTTGTGATTATCTTATTAGACTTATTGACGACTTAGTCGTCCAGGGATTTGGGAAGTCATGTAGTCTGGACACGATTGGCTCAGTTGTGGTCGTTGGATTGCGTAACTTGGCCACAGTTGAGGGTGGTAGTTGGAGTTGCGCACTTGACCACCATAGATGGTGGTTTCTTGGTATTGATTTAGTTATTACCATAGATATGGATAGGATACTCTAGTGGTACTACATCGCAGACTGGTTGAACCAGGAAGGTGATGGAATTTATTTGGTCTAAAGCTTGTGAAACTAGTTTCAGGGCTCAGACGATGGTTGACTATTACGCCAGTGTTGATTAATCATGCTGGTGTGGAAGGAAGGGTAGAGTACTTGAATGTATTATTTTGGGGATCAGAGCGATTCCGATGCTATTGAATAGATGTATCCAAACCTTACGGCAGTTAAAGGACTGCGAGATAAGCCATCATATATATGACATGGACTTCACAGTTATTATGTTGTTTTGTAGAGGTGAGGAGCAGGAATGCTCATGGGATTTTAGCTAGCTACTGGATAGCTACTATAGAGTAGCTGGAACACAAACGGTTGTAACAAGGAAGTTTGGTCGCGATAGCCTCCCATGCACTTATAGAGTGTGTGGTGGAGTGGATTTAGGACGGTAGATGGACTTCACTTGTGAAAAGATAATTCCTCATCTCTGACTCCGAGGATAATGGTTTTCGGAGTTGCATTAGTTTAAGGAACAGATGCTTCAGGAAATTCTGATTCCGGAATGGAAGTGGAAGTGTATTATTATGGATTTTATGTGGGTTTGCCTAGGACACATCAAAGTCATGACGCGATTTGGGTAGTTATAGACCGACTAACCAAATCCGCACACTTCTTAGCGATTCGGAAGACTGACTCTTTTGATCATTTGACAGAGTTATATTGTCGGGATATCATCAGATTGCATGGTGTCCTTTGAGCATTATGTCCGATAGAGATCCCCGATTCACGTCTCGGTTATGGCAGAGTCTACAGCAGGCCTTAGGCATGCAGCTTCGTTTTAGTACTGCTTTCCATCCGCAGACGGATGGACAGTCTGAGCAGACCATTTAGACACTAGAGGACTTGAGGAGGTCCTGTGTTATGGATTTCGGGGGAAACTGGGAGGACCAGTTGCTAGGACCCATAGAACTTAGTATGAGGCAGGGTTGGTCCGTACTATCAGACAAAGGATGGTCGAGATGCAGGATCGTCAGAAGAGTTATGCAGATCGGAGACGGAGACCTCGGAAGTTCTCTATTGGTAACCAGGTATTCCTGTGAGTCTCACCCACGAAAGGGGTGAAGAGATTTGACCTTCGTAGTAAGCTAGCTCCTAGATACATTGGTTTGTGGAGATTTTGGAGAGGATCGGAGCAGTCACTTACCACCTAGTGCTACCACCGTCTTTGGCTGGTATCCATGATGTGTTTCATATGTCCATGCTGAGAAAGTATGTGTTAGACTTTACACATATTCTATCAAATGTGTCAGGTTCCATTCAACCTGTTGCTACTTATGCAGAGGTTCCGGTACGGATAATGGATCACAAGGAATGACAGTTGCGAAACAAGATTGTGCGACTTGTCAAGATCGGGTGGAGTCACCACACTGATGAAGAGGCTACTTGGGAGCTTAAGGAAAAAGATTCGAGCTCAATACCCCCACCTGTTTACCTAAGGCGCGTGAGATATATTTTTAATACTTGTGGCATCTCTTACTCATTAAGCATTTGAGTAGGAAATTTGGGGACCAAATTTTTATTAGTGGAGGAGAATGTTAAATATTGAAATTTAAAATACTAAAATTTAATGGCCAAAATTTAGGAAAAATAATTCTGAGAATTATTTTGGGATTTTTGGAGAATTTTAGGATTTTTTTTAGAATTTTTCTGGATTTAAACGGAGTTCTTATCATATACCATGGGGATAAAATACATAGGGCCTATTAAGGTTATCTATTTTTGGGGGATTAACGAGTTTGATTAACCCTATGCTTAAATACCTAAACCTAGGTTTCCTATCTTCTAATTTCTTCGGTTTCTTTCGTAGCCGCAGCCGCAGTTCCCACCTCCCAATTCCCGATCCAGCTTTTTCTTCTCCCCTGGGCGTCGCCCACGCCAGAGTTCGCCCCACCGCCGTCTTCCTTCCTCGTCGCCGGTGCTCTCTTTCTCCGTGCTCAGCCTAATCGCCGCTGCCACCGTCGGCCTCTCCGGATCGCGTGCCGCACCGGCGGTCTACCACCCTCGATCGCGCACCCACCTGTGATTCTGCGCCGAGCTGCCATCCGCCGGTGACCGCTTGGGGAGGTAGTTGTTAAGGCTAAGGAGGAGCCTGTCCTCGTCGCAAGTGACAGATTCACTGTCCTCTGGATCCGTTCGCTGCCACCATTCGCCCAGCTGCCGACGTCGTCACCGTTGCCACTCTTTCTGGTGCCCAGATCGCCATCTCTCTTCTCGTCACCAGATCCGCTGCCTTGCGTCTGGGTCGGTAGCCATTGTCGTCGGCCTAGCAATCTGGGGTCAGCCTTAACGCCGCTGCCATTGAAGGGGATTGTTGGAGCTGGGATTGTCTTGCTCCAGTTCAAGTGAGGGCTTAGATCTACAAATTTCCTACCCATTGGATGGCTGGAATGTGAAGTGTTCAGATTATGGTGGGGACATTGAATTCGGAATGAGGTTTCGGTCGGAGCAGGTAAGCGGGCGAGTTAGGTCCCTGTCGATCGGTGCTGAAAGAGGTGAGCGTTGCTCTGCTCCTTATTTTTGGATGGCTGTGACTTCTTTTGTCTTAACGAGGATCCTTGTTGGGCAGGTGATTGTGAACAGCGATCGCAACCGACGAACAGAGGAGTTGAGGATATGGGTTGTCGGTGGAATTCTAAGACAGGTATGTAGGGATGTATACTGAAAAGTCTATCTTTTCTATGAACATCTTTATTTTTGATATAAGAATCACATGATCATTGTTTGCATATTTTTATGCATATTGTCTAATATGTTACATTGTAGATAACATGGTGTGTGGTGTCACACGGGAGATCATGTTATCGGCTCCTTGTAAAGTATAAGTAAAGGCTCACAACCGAGATGACTTTGGACAAACCATCGGAATGGTTGTAGTGTGATTTGGTATTGGTTTGTCTTGACCATAGAATCACACTAGTGCACTTTGTGTGTATTGAGTAGGACCGACATAGAGGTGATTCGATTTATTGCTGACTACATAATCGAATCGAACCTCAGATATTATTTAGTACATGCTCTTAATCCCAATATAATAACGGGCACATATACTTAGTACTCATCTCTTTGATTTCCCAATGGGCGAGATTTATAGATTAAATCGATAGACTCGGTAAGTTGGGAGATGATATTATTTATATGGTGTGCCGTTGATTATAGGAGGAAATCGTGTCCTATATATTAGGATGATGATGTCCCCTTGAGGAGCTCATAAGGTTCATCATGTAAACCCTACAGGTGGACTTGATCCGGCATGATGAAAAGGTTGAGTGGTACTACTCAAGGAGTTAGATGTTGATTAATTAATGGTCAGTAAATTAATTAATCGACGGACATTCGAGATCTTAAACACGGGGAGAAAATATACAAATAATATATGAAGCCCATATTATCATATGGGGGTTGGTGAGGTAATCAATGATGGACCTTTAATGGATTGGATCATCATTAGTGGATCGGACTTTATGTGGGCTTGATCCATGGGTGGCCAAGACCCAACTCCTCCTCATGGTCCCTAATGTAGCCTATTAACACCTCATGATGCTTAGATCCAATGGATAGAAACAAAACTCTAAGATCCGACGGCTGAGATTAAATCTCTAGATCCGACGGTTGAGATTAAATCTCTAGAACCAATGGTGAAGATTAAACCAAGGCTTATCCCTAACTCTATAAAAGGGTGGCTTAGGATGGTTGGCGTGGAATATAGACAAGGATGAGGGGATTAGGGTTTGCTTCCTTTGGTGGCTAGGAATCCTAGTTGGTTTAGGATTGGGTTTGGTGGCTAGGGTTTTGGAGCAAGGGTGGGCGGCAACATTGGAAGTTTTTCCTTCTTCTTCCTTGGGTTGGCCGGCCACTAAGCTTCTCCTCTCTACCTTAGCTTGAGCTCATCCTATTCTTCTTCCCCTCTTCCATGACCGGAAATAAGGTAAGTTAGGATTAGGGTTTGGGTGGCTAGGGTTTTGGGAGCAAAATGGTGGGCGGCAACTAAAGGAGATGTTCTTCTTCTTCCTAAGGGTTGGACGGCCACTATGGTTCTCCTTTCTACCTTGTCTTGAGCTCATCCTAATATCCTTCCTCACTTCCATGGCCGGCCATAAGGTGAGCTTGGATTAGGGTTTGGAAGCTTAGGGTTTAGGAGGTTTGGGTGGCACCAAATAAGGAAAGTTTCTTCCTTTCTTCTTCATGATTTGGTGGCCGACGCCCATATCATCCTTTTCCAGCCCTAGGGCAGCATCCAAAGACACCTTCTCCTTCTCCTTGGGTGGTGGAAACAAGACTTAGGGGTTAACCTTGATGTCTTGGTCGGTTTCCACCATTATCTCCTTCTCCTTGTTGGCCCGTGACAAGCATTTCTTTTGTTGCTTGTTGGTTGTCCATAGGAAGGAGATGAGCCTTGTTTCTATTCTTCCTCTTGCTTTGGATGAGCAAGGAAGGAAGATGTGTGATCTAGGAGCTTCGACTTTTGGTAGAGCGTCGCCCACACGACGTCCGAAAGGAGGAAGGACATACATTAGAAAATCGAGAGGTATATCGATTCTCTAATTTTATATGTTACATGTTTGTATTTATTTTTCATTTATAAGCATGATATATTTCTGTGAATGACTAAATAATATTTGGATCCCGAGCATAAACACAAAAACCGGCGATCCGGACATCGTCTATTCCGCGGCTAATCGACTAGGAGAGTTGTGTTGCTTGAACAACTAGTTTGTTCAAGCGATTGCTCAAGTCGTTAGCACGACGACGAATTGGTTGTGCTTAGAAAACTCATCCCATCCGGATTAGATTTTATTAGTGAAAATTTTAATCCGGGGACATGGGATCCGATGAGCCTCCGAAGAAATTCCAACAAGGTAGGCAACATTCATAACATGATTTGAATGTGTTATTCGGTTAATTGTAATTGTTCAGTGGAGATTAGATTGTTGGTTGATTTCGGATAAATTTTGATCTGTGGGATAGATCTACTTTGAGTGGGTTGGCTGTGAGGGTTGAGGTGTTCTATTTGGGTGGTTTTGGTCGTAAGGGTTGGATAAATTAGGAAGTTGATTTGGGTTAATTGGATTATGTAAGAAATCGATTAAGTATTCGATTTAGCGGAGGATTTCATTTTTGTGCTTAACAATAGTTATGCTGTATGCAGGTTTCGGTCACGAGGCAGGTCCACGGTCGTGATGATTTTATCCTTGCGGACATCTTTATATCAGGCGGGTATTTTGACTTATCTTTTAGATATAGTCAAGTTGATATGCTAGTTAGGATAGCTTGCAATAATTTTCATGTTTATATGCCTAGTATGTTTTTGGTGTCTACTTGATACATGCATGTGATAGATTATGATTATACCTTCCCTGTTCTATTTGGATCATAGTTACTTGGATTATGGATATGCACTTATTGATTGTGCATATTATTCAGATAGGTATTTTTAGTTGGATTTACATGCTTTAGTATCATGCACCATCTTGCATGATTGCATGCTGGCTGGACGGGGTTTCATTATTGTCGAGCCCGCAGCCAGTTACATGACCTGCACACACTGCCACTCATGGGTTAGTGGTACATCAGGAGGGTGTGTGCAGTTGCTCTGTCAGGCTCCGCTGGTCCGCTCATGGGTAGCGATGAGGCAGCGTGGTAGCGGGCAGGGATCCCTCCTCCTCGGCTCCATGACATCGAGATGAGAGCTTAGCTCCCACCTCGGTTTGGGGCGGGAGGATAGGTGTACTCGACAAAGATCCTCGCCCACTCTGGCCACTCAGAGCGTGATGGCAGAGTGCACAGTTGTCATAGCCCTACCCACTCGGCTTCACCATCGCGTGTGAGGCGGCTGACTGGCGTCAGGGGTGACCATGTCATTTGCATGGCATGCACTTTGCACGAATCACATTTGTATTGTGTTTGCTGCATTATTGTATTGATGCCTTGGATGTTGCATATGATTTCCATGCATACAGGATACATATTTGTATATGGTGATGACTTTATCTCATATAGTATGACACATGCTCCTATATCAGGGTAGGAGATTCAGGTTAGTACAGTTCTGTTGTATTTATTTCTTGCTTACCCTATATGTGAGACTGTACTGACATGATTTTTATTGGTAGCTATATCTTACTTTGCATATCGACTATACCCGCTGAGTTCTTTGAACTTACCACGTTGTATTACATCTGTTTCAGGTTGAAACTGCTAGGAGAGTCCAGCTGCCAATCCCCCTCGTCGAAATGGATAGGTTTTATTGGTCTTATGGTTTTGGATTTTGTATAGAAGATATATTTAGGTCCTGATGTTTTGGTTATGTACTTGTGGAAGTTTGGGAATATTTGTGATGTCCTTATGGACTATTCAATTAGGTGGTTGTATGTTCCTGCTCATATGGCAGAATGGGTAAGTCTAGATGTGATAGACTTCATTTATTTACTATGATGGTTGGCCTGAGGCCTTATGATCTGCGTGTGTAGATGTTTTTGTTCCGGTCGTGTTGACCGATGTATAGTGGTCGTGTAGGCCTTGTATAAAAATTGGTATTGTCACCCGTATAGGGGAGATGTTGCCAGATTTTTGTCTGGCGGGGACTCCCTCGGGGCGTGACAAAGTGTCACTCATGATCGTTTCATAATTAATGGTTAATTATGAACAACCAACATAAACCGAGAACCTATAAGGTCACACACATTAATATGGTAAGAACCAGAGTCTAATTTCTTATTTGAGTTATTGGCCCACGTCAAGCTCAACCTGAACTTAGATATGTTCGAACTATAGAGATACGATCTCATAATTAACGGGTTGACTTTAACTTGAAGCATTGACTTGTTGACCTCATGCCAAGGTCAATGTGGATAGAGGTGAAGTCGGCTGATGTACATTTGATGTATACTTGTTAATGCGTTAACAACCCGATGTTTATGCGAACATTCAAATAGTTGATAACATAATGTGATTGTTACATATACGCGATATGTAATCAGTATACTTGATACTTACCACTATAACTAAGAATAGCTTGTTGGCCTAACGTCAAGGTTGTTCTTATCTATAGTGGATATCAACCCACTCGGAGAAAACCTACGATCTCCCGAATTTAAAGTAAGAGCTCTTGAATTCGAAAAGTGAGTGAGAGCCTAATATGTAAATTGTTTACATATCAAATCATCTCTCTTACATTCTCGATTTTGTATTTCTAGGTTAATCATTTGGTAATGTCGTCTGTTAATCTGCATTCAATTTTGGAATTGAACAAATTGACTAGGCCTAACTTCTTGGACTAGTTTCGAAACTTGAGAATTATTCTCAAGGCTGAGAAACTAGCTTATGCCCTTGAAGAGCCTCTTCCCACCAATCTTGAACATGATGCACCTCCGGACCAAATGTTGGCTCATCAGAAGCATACGACTAATTCTGAGTTTGTCAGTTGCATCATGCTAGCAACGATAACTTCTGAGCTACAAAAGCAACACGAGCATATGGATGCTTACACGATCATTTACCATCTTCGTGAACTCTTTGATGAACAATCGAGATCCGAAAGGTTCGAGGTCTCGAAGTTTCTCTTTAGCTCGAAGATGGAGGAGGGTTCATCTGCAGTATAGTTTGTACTAAAGATGAATGAGTACATCGAGCGACTAGGATCATTAGGGTTTGCGATGGTTCATGAATTAAGTATTGACTTAATTCTGCATAATTTTCTCAAGAGTTACTCATAATTTGTGATGAACTATCGGATGAACAATCTTGAATCCACCATTCTGTTAGTAATATATGAGAGATGTCCTAAGGCAATCGCCTTATGTATGAACCATTTATATGATAAATGAAGATTCACTATTTGAGTATACATGTTTTATGTATTTGATTGGATCTTAAACTCATTTACTGAATGTCCACGATACGATTCACAGCATGAGAGAATTTGTGATTGGATCACAACTAGTGAGTATCTCTACATGTGTAATTGTGATGTATCAGAATTATCCCTAGTCGATGAATTGATGGATCTGGACACCATCAATTCTGTTGAGACTAGCACGAGGTATACTCCTTGGTGTATCCAAGCAGCTGATTCTCACTGGCTGGAGACATAGTGATGTCCGGAGTTAATCGTGGATGCTAGTTATGATAACTAGTTCATTGGAGTGACTAGCCGTAAGACTTCATATGGTTCTCTGCATATATAGATATGTCAATGAAGTTCTTACTGTGGCTTAAGTGCGATGTTCCTTTGACTTGCGGTATTCAAGTCATCTTGATCATGGAGACTTATGCTTTGACATCTTAAGCAAACATCTCTAAGGAGATGTGGACCCGGGATGATTGGGTATAAGTCGAAGTGATCGAAGGTGTTTGAATAGCCTATAAAGGATTCACCACTCTTGCAGGAGATGTATACCCATGGCCTCTCGTCGGATTGTTACTAAAGTCTTTGCCAAAGCATTACATGTTTAGAGTAAGGTACTCTTCGATACATGTGGAGTAACTAGAACTGAGGACGAGGAAATGATACTTGGGCTAGGTGTGACGAGTCACTAGTGGGGACTGACACAATAGACCATGTCCTGAACCAAGTGGGTATAAGATGAGTGAAGGGAATGGGGCACGATTCATTCGAGCTACTGAAGGGTTTCAGAAATAGTTCTGGATCAACCGTTGATCTTTTCGGTTAATTGGGATCATGATGTACTACTAGGTGCCACTCATGATCGTTCTATAATTAATGGTTAATTATAGACGGCCAACATAAACCGAGAACCTATTTGGTTACACGCACAACGAGTGTAATCCAAAGGATTTAAAACGAGCTTGAGAATGGGATTCTCAGACCGAGAGAAACTATGTTTGGTTGGACCAAACATAAAGCGAGCATGAAATTGTTTCACAGCAATGGAAGCGTGGATGGGCCGTGGTCTTATGAAGACATAATGGATGGACCAAAATGGTTTGGTTCTAATCCAATGGATGAGAATAAACCAAAGGGTTTGGTTTATATTAAACGAATGAACCAAAGGTTGGTTCGCTTTTAACTTAAAATAAACCATCATGGTTTGGTTTATTTTAACTTATCTTAATGGAGCGGTTAACGGGCTTTATGGATATGATCCATTAACCATTAAGAGAATTAGTTCTCTATAAAATGGGCTTAAGGGATTGTTAAACCCTAACTAATCCAAAATCAAAACCCTAGCCTCCCGTCACCACCTTGAAGCTCCGCCAACGATTGTGCCGCCGTCAAGACCCTTGCCGGCGCAAGCTCCAGCCGGTGAACCTCCGCCACCTCCGTGATCTCCTAGGTTCGGCATCAAGGTGAGCTTTTGTCTCCTTGTTTTGGCCGCGCTCTATCTCTTCCACCAAGCTGTCCAGTTTTCTGACAGCTTTCTCCTTCGCCGGAGCGCCGCTTGGACGACGGTTAGTGCTCCGACAGCGCTAACATACCGGGATTTGATCTCCGTAATCCTCTGAGGTGGAGGACGGCGATTCGCCAATCGGTTGACTACCTCTTCGAGAAGCAAGTTTTGAGGACTTGCTTTTAGGTCCGAATTTGATTCGATCGTGATCATCTCTCGATCACGCCGCCTTCAACACGAGGCTAGTAACCCGCATTTAAGACGGCTCGTGGACTTAGCGGCGGTCATCCCGAGGAGCTCGGCGTGGATACGGATAGAGACGATTCTTACGAGGATCGTTCCGGTTGATGCCGTTCCCGCTACACGTCATACGAAAGGTATAACGTAGTTTAATTTCATGTTATTGCAAATTTTAATTTACGGTTATGTCTACACTTGTTGTAATAGCATGCGTGTGTTGTGTGTGTTGTAATAAAGATAGATTTATTATTTTTAATTGCTTCCGCTGTGCTCATGTTTACGAAACATGATCGAACACACACGCCAAGTGCCTAAACCCAACAAAGGGTATCAGAGCCCAGTTGTGTTTCACATAATCGTAAATGGTTTTATGATAGTCATAATGTATTTCTGGAAATTTTCTAAATTTTGGAAATTTAGAAGTATTTATGGAAATTTTTCAATTTTGGAAAGTCTAGAAGTATTTATGGAAATCTTCCACTTTTGAAAGTTGGAAGTATTTATGGAAATTGATATTTTCCATAAATAAAATATTTGATTAGATTCTGAAATTTGTTTCCTAATTTAATCATGATTTGATTTGGGAAATCAAATCTTAAAATATTTTATTTCCATAAGTAGTTTTAATGATTTAGGAAATTGGTTTCCTAAATAGATTTTCCTTAATCAAATAATTCCATGAATAAAATATGTGATTAGATTTGGAAATTTGTTTCCTAATTTAATTATGATTTGATTTGGAGAATCAAATCTTAAACATATTTTATTTCCATAAATAGTTATGACATATAAGGAAAATATACATGACATAATTGTATGCCATGTAATTGCATTAGATGCATAACATTATGCCATGTGCGTGTCGTGACATGTAGATGTATGCCATGTATGCCATGCCATGTAGATAATAGTTATTTGCATGCAAAGAGGATGAGACATAAAACCCTAACTCAATATTAAAGCCTACACCTTCCATTAATATGGTTAGAACCGTAGTTCTGCTTTCTTGTTTGGGTTGTTGACTCACTCCAAGCCCTACAACCTCAACATGTTCAAATCATTGGAATAGTTTAACTCTAATATGGTAAGAGTCGAGGTCAATCGTTAGTTTGGGTTGTTGGACTCACCCAAGCCTGGGCTAATTGGCTGAATGCGCTTCTAACCATATTAAAACTATTTCGCGATTAATGGGTCGGCTTTAACTCGAGCATCGATTTGTTGGACTCACTCCAAGGTCGATGTAAAGAGAGGTGAAGTTGGGTGCTATGCATATGATGCATACTTGTTAATGTGTTAACAACCCAATGTATGTGTAAACATTCAATTAGTTGATAGCACATTGTGATAGTTACATATACATGATGTAATCTATATACTTGATACCACCATCATAGCTAAGAATGGCTTGTTGGACTCACTCCAAGGTTGTTCTTATCTATGATGGATATCAGCCCATTCGAGATGGACCTACGATCTCCAAGTGATTTTGGGGTTTTGAAATTCAAAAAATGAATGGGATTTATAAATGTATATTGATGCATTTTAAAATCATCTTTCTCATATATGCTCGCTTTGTATTTCTAAGTTAATATATTGATCATGATGTGTTTGAATTTATGCTCCATTTTGATTCAAATAAATCGATCGGGCCAACTTCTTGGATCGACTTAGAAACTTGAGAATTGTTCTCAAGGTGAAAAGCTTGTGTATGTCCTCGGCGCCTCTTCCCGCCTCTAGTGACGATGCAACTCGGACCAATTGTTGGCCTATCGTAAACATGTGAGTGATTCTCAACAAATGAGTTGCATCATGCTAGCCGCGATGGAACCCAAGCTTACGAAAGCAAGATGAGCATATGGATGCTCATATCGTAGTCCTTCATCTTGTGAGTTGGTTGATGAGCAAGTGAGATTCGGAAAGGTTCAAGTCTCAAGCTCCTCTTCACCTCCGAGATGCAAGGAGGTTCATCTGTGGTATCGCCAACATGTCAAGACCGTGGAGCCTTCTCGAGAAGCATGAGTAGGGACGGTGTTGTTAGTTGATTCTCAAGAAAGGTTCTAAGAGGGAGTCAAAGGAACAAATGTAAGGGAAGAAGAAAAGGCTAAAAGGCGTAACTAACTCAAAGGGCACTTGCCATCATTATGGCAAGGAGAGCCATCGAAGAAATTGCAAGGTTTATCTTGAGTCCGTGAAGAAGGATAAGGCATGGATGCCCCATCTTCTTCGTAAATCTTCTTTATTGATTGTCATTCTATTTCCTTAGACACTTGGGTATTGGATACTGGGTGTGGCTCACATATACGAATTAATAGTCATGGGCTAAGGAATAGAAGAAGACTCGTCAAGGAGAGTCAAATTTACGTGTTGGGAATGAAGCAAAGGTTCTTTCTCGCCATCGAGCGTATTTGTTGAAACTCCTGCGGGACTTGTCTTAGAAGGACAATTGCTTTTATATTCCTTTGTTGATAAAGAACATCATTTCTATTTCTTGTTTAAATAGAAATGGTTTCCATTACGTTTAGTAACAATTGTTGTTACATAACTTTGAATGGGGTTCTTTATGGATGGAACTTTAAGCAATGGTGTTTATCGTTGGGCGTATCCGGTGACATTTGCAATATTGAAGCGAGCAACAACGATTGCTCGAAAGGATAATCAAATAGACTCCTACATGTGGCATTGTCGTCTTGGCCATATGTAAGCAAGAAAGCGCGTGTCCGAATTACACCGATGTGGAATTCGGAATCGTTGAATTGGATTCATACGATACATGCGAATCATGCTTAAAAGGCAAGATGACTAAGTTACCTTTACGGGAAAAGGTGAGCAGTGGGAGAGTTACTAGGTCTAGTACATCTTGATGTATGTGGACCTATGTCAACTCAAGCTTTAGGAGGCTATAGCTACTTCATTACCTTCACCGATGATCACTCACGGTTTGGGTATGTGTTCTTGATGAAACACAAGTCTGAAGCCTTTGAAAGGTTCAAAGAATTCAGAAATGAAGTAGAGAAACAACATGACAAAGTATTAAAATACTTGATCGGATCGAGGTGGTGAATACTTAAGTCAAGAGTTTCTTGATTATCTAAGAGACAATGGCATATTGTCTCAATGGACTCCGCCCTATACACCACATAATGGTGTATCCGAGAGGCGTAATCTTAGGACCTTGTTGGACATGGTCAGTCAATGATGAATCATGCGACTCTTCCCAAGTCCTTTTGGGGCACTTCAGACAAATTGCTTGTTAAAATGAATGCCTACCAAGGTAGTCTCTACTACTCCATATGAGATATGGGCTAGTAAGAAACCTCATGTATCTTACTTGAAGATATGGGGTTGTCTCCGCTTATGTGAAGCGTGTATCGGACAAATTGGATGCTAAGTCCGATAAATGTCTATTTATTGGATACCCTAAGGAAACAGGGTTACCAATTCTATCATCCTGTGGAACAAAAGGTGTTTGTTTTGAGGCATCTTTGTGTTTCTAGAGAAAGAGTTTCTCTTGCAAGAAAGCAGTGGGAGTGTCGTTGAGCTTGAGGAGGCTCGAGAGACTCAAATAGACATTGATGAGATACGGTGAAGCACAATGACCGACAACTCATAGTGATGAGCAATCAATTTGGACCTATTGTAACACCACATCTTCGTAGATCGATAGAACACGATATTCTGAGAGATATGGATTTCTCGTAAGTGAATCGAGCGACGTGTTACTCATTGATGATGAGGAGCCTACAGTTATGAAGAAGTCTTGACAAGTTCAGAAAGGATAAGTGGCTTGGTGCCATGAAGTCGGAAATGGATACAATCTACGAAAACCAAGTTTGGAACTTGGAAGACCCACCTGAAGGCATAAAGCCTATAGGGTGCAAGTTGGTTTTCAAGAATAAAAAAGACATGGATGGTAATATGATTACCTATAAGGCTAGATTGGTGGCGAAAGGATATCGTCAAAAGCAAGGTGTTGATTATGGCCGAAACCTATTACTGTAGCTATGCTTAAATCCATTCGGATGCTCCTGGCCATAGCGACTCATTATGATTATGAGATATGGCGGATGGATGTAAGCGGCTTTCCTTAATGGAAACTTGCTCGAGGGCGTGTATATGATCTGACTGAGGTTTCACATCGGTTGATAAAACCAAGGTATGCAAATTGCGGATCCATTTATGGATTGAAGCAAGCATCCGAGGCTGGAATATCCGTTTTGATGAGACGATCAAAAGGTTTGATTTCTCACAAAATCGAGCGAACCTTGTGTGTACAAGAAGGTTAGTGGGAGTGCGATCGTGTTCCTAGTATTGTATGTCGATGACATATTACTTATAGGAAGCGATGTTTTAATCTTACTGATCAGTTAAGGTTTGGTTATCAAGACATTCTCCATGAAAGACACAGGAGAAGCAACCTACATCCTTGGGATTAAGATCTATAGAGATAGATCGAAGCGGTTGCTTGGTCTTTTCGCATCTCGTATATAGACCGAGTGCTAAAGAGGTTTAGCATGTCGGAATCCAAGAAAGGTTATCCCCCATCGGGCATGGGGAACACCTTTGAAAGTCTATGTGTCCGCGCCGAAGGCGAGAGGATTTGCATGAGTAAGATTCCTATGCATCCGATAGGATCTATCATGTATGCTATGTTATGTACGAGGCCCGATGTATCGTCTGAGTGTCACGGCGGATACAATCCGATCGAGGAATGGATCATTGGTATTAAGGCGATCCTTAAGTACTTGAGAAGAACTAAGGATGTGTTCTAATATATGGAGAAGGGACATGGTGATCACGTGGGTATCTGAATGCCACTTCGGATAGACAAGGATGATTCCAGGTCTCGGTCTGGATACGTGTTCACCTAGAATGGAGACGCAATAAGTTGGAAAGGTTCCAAGCTTAACACTATAGCGGATTCTGCCACTGAGCGAGGCGACTTTGCGGCCGGGAAGCGGTTTGGATCAAGTAGTTCATCTATGAACTTGATGTGGTCTCATCAATGATCCAAACATGTGCTTCGCCGCTATCATCTTATCAGAGAGATCATCAGTAGGAACGAAATACAAATCAAGAAAATTCCCACTGAAAGGAACTTAGCGGATCCTTTGACTAAAGCATTACCTCAAAGTAAGTTTGAGGGTCATGTTGGTGCTTATGGTATTGGATACCGTAGCGATTGACATTAGGCCAAGTGGGAGTCTGTTAGTAATATATGAGAGATGTCCTAAGACAATCGCCTTATGTATGAACCATTTATATGATAAATGAAGATTCACTATTTGAGTATACATGTTTTATGTATTTGATTGGATCTTAAACTCATTTACTGAATGTCCACGATACGATTCACAGCATGAGAGAATTTGTGATTGGATCATCACTAGTGAGTATCTCTACATGTGTAATTGTGATGTATCGGAATTATCCCTAGTCGATGAATTGATGGATTTGGACACCATCAGTTCAGCCGAGACTTACGAGTATACTCCTTGGTGTATCCAAGCGGTGATTCTCACGGTGGAGACATAGTGATGTCGGAGTTAATCGTGGATGCTAGTTATGGTAACTAGTTCATTGGAGTGACCAGCCGTAAGACTTCATATGGTTCTCTGCATATATAGATATGTCAATGAAGTTCTTACTGTGGCTTAAGTGCGATGTTCCTTTGACTTACGGTATTCAAGTCATCTTGATCATGGAGACTTATGCTTTGACATCTTAAGCAAACATCTCTAAGGAGATGTGGACCCAGGATGATTGGGTATAAGTCGAAGTGATCGAAGGTGTTTGAATAGCCTATAAAAGATTCACCACTCCTTGCGAGGAGATGTATACCCATGGCCTCTCGTCGGATTGTTACTAAAGTCTTTGGCCAAAGCATTACATGTTTAGAGTAAGGTACTCTTCGATACATGTGGAGTAACTAGAATCCGTAGGACGAGGAAATGATACTTGGGCTAGGTGTGACGTAGTCAGCCTAGTGGGGACTGACACAATAGACCATGTCCTGAACCAAGGGGGTATAAGATGAGTGAAGGGAATGAGGCACGATTCATTCGAGCTACTGAAGGGTTTCAGAAATAGTTCTGGATCAACCGTTGATCTTTTCGGTTAATTGGGGATCATGATGTACTACTAGGTGCCACTCATGATCGTTCTATAATTAATGGTTAATTATAGACGGCCAACATAAACTGAGAACCTATTTGGTCACACGCACAACGAGTGTAATCCAAAGGATTTAAAACGAGCTTGAGAATGGGATTCTCAGACCGAGAGAAACTATGTTTGGTTGGACCAAACATAAAGCGAGCATGAAATTGTTTCAGTCGCAATGGAAGCGTGGATGGGTCGTGTCTTATGAAGACATAATGGATGGACCAAAATGGTTTGGTTCTAATCCAATGGATGAGAATAAACCAAAGGGTTTGGTTTATATTAAATGAATGAACCAAAGGTTGGTTCGGTTCGTTTTAACTTAAAATAAACCATCATGGTTTGGTTTATTTTAACTTATCTTAATGGAGCGGGTTAACGGGCTTTATGGATATGATCCATTAACCATTAAGAGAATTAGTTCTCTATAAAAATGGGCTTAAGGGATTGTTAAACCCTAACTAATCCAAAATCAAAACCCTAGCCTCCAAGGAGTTGCCCTTGACACATTGTGCCGCCCAAGCTCCTTCGCCTTGGCTGATTGTGCTGCCGTCAAGACCCTTGCCGGCGTCCAAGCTCCAGCCGGTGGACCTCCGGCGACCCTCCGGTGATCTCCTAAAGGTTCGGCATCAAGGTGAGCCTTTTCTCTGCTTGTTTTGGCCGGCGCCTACTCCTCCACCAAGCTGTCCAGTTTTCTGGACAGCTTCTTCTCCTCTCGTCGGAGCATCGTTTGGACGACGGTTAGTGCTCCGACAGCGGCTAACATACCGGGGATTTGATCTCCGGTAATCCTCTGATGTGGAGGACGAAGGATTCGTCAATCGGTTGACGAATACCTCTCCGGAGAAGCAAGTCTTGAGGACTTGTTTTTAGGTCCGAATTTGGATTCGGATCGTGATCATCTCTCGATCACGTCGTCTTCAACACGAGGCTAGTAACCCGTACGAAGACGAAGCTCGTGGCTTGGCGAAGTCATCCCGAGGAGCTCGGCGTGGATACGGATAAAGACGATTCTTACGAGGATCGTTCCGGTTGATGTCGTTCCCGCTACACGTCATACGAAAGGTATAACGTAGTTTAATTTCCTTTTATTGCAATTTTAATTTACGGTTATGTCTACACTTGTTGTAATAGCATGCGTGTGTTGTGTGTGTTGTAATAAATAGGAGTATTTATTATTTTTATTGCTTCCGCTGTGCTCATGTTTACGAAACATGATCGAACACACACACGCCACGGTGCCGGAAACCCAACACATTCCCGAGCTGATCAATATGCTCAAGACTGTAGAACCTTCTGTGACTAAAGAACATAAGACGATGATGTTGGTTGACTCCTCGAAGAAAGGTTCTAAGAGGAAGTCAAAGAAACAACCAAAGGGGAAGAAGAAGAAGGCCAAGACTGGAGAGTCAGCTCCAAAAGGCACATGTCATCACTGTGGCAAGATGGGTCATTAGCGAAGAAACTGCAAGATATATCTTGAGTCCCTGAAGAAGAAGTCGACATCTGATGTCACATCCTCTTCAGGTATCTTTGTTATTGACTGTCATGCTATTTCCTTTGATTCTTGGATATTGGATACCGGATGTGGCTCACATATATGTAATGACATACATGGGCTAAGGGATATCAGAAGACTTGTCAAGGGAGAAGCGAATCTGCGAGTTGACAATGGAGCAAAGGTTGCAGCTATCACCATCGGAATATATTTGCTGAAGCTTCCTAGTGGACTTGTCTTAGAACTGGACAATTATTATTTTGTTCCTGCATTAATAAAGAACATTGTTTCTATTTCTTGTTTAAATAGAAAGGGTTGTCATTTGACGTTTAGTAAAAATTGTTTTTATATAACCTCGAATGACGTTCTTTATGGCACTGGAACTTTATGCAATGGTATCTACATGTTAGATACATCCAGTGACATATTCAATATCGAAGTGAGCAATAAGCATGCTTGAAAGGATGATCAGTTAACCTTCTACACGTGACATTGTCGCCTTGGCAATATAAGCAAAAAGCGCATGTCAGAGTTACACAATAGTGGAATTCTAGAATCTTTTGAATTGGATTCATTTGATACATGTGAATCATGCTTACAAGGCAAGATGACAAAGTTACCCTTTTTTAGAAAGGGTAAGTCAGTGGAAAAATTACTTGGTCTCATACATACTGATGTATGTGGACCAATGTCAATTCATACTCAAGGAGGTTACAACTACTTCATTACCTTTATCGATGATCACTCACAATTTAGGTATGTATATCTTATGAGATATAAATCTGAAGTCTTTGAAAAGTTCAAAGAATTCAGAAATGAAGTAGAGAAACAATTTGGTAAAAGTATTAAGATACTTTGATTCGAACGAGGTGGCGAGTACTTAAGCCAAGAGTTTCAGGATTTGTCACGCCCGCCCTTCCGGGACCCTAAATGTCCGGAGAGGCGGCGCGTGACGCGACCGTACATACATTTCATACAGCGGAAGACTTTATATATATACTTCTTATTTCTTACAGCGGAAGACTTAAGACCTAAATACTTTTTTTTTTCTTTTAAATATAGATATGCATTAACACTTCTTCTTAACATAGAGTATGTTTCATAGCATAGCATGCATAGATACTTCTTCTTACTTCTTCTTTACTTCTTCTTATCAACATAAAGCATGCATCATATATATATATATATAGATACTTAGGGCTTAGTAGGTTCATAACATCATCGTCATAGGAAGACATAAGTAAAGACATCCATAGACATCATCATCATAGGTAATACATGGATAAGTAGACTTAACGGATCTTCTCCACCATGCCACTACCACACACATTGACCCCTCCTGCTGCTCCCTTTAGTTTATCCATCCCTTACCCTTATCTGCAGTACGAGGGAAAATAAACTATAAGCACATAGGCTTAGTAAGATCCTGTCCTACTCACAAAAAAACCATACATCATCATTAATCATGACTTGTAGCATTTATAACATATAATCAATATATCATACATGGCATCATCAACTTAACTTGTAGCTTAAGTAACATGAGATAATATAGCATGGATCATCCCTAACTTAGCAGCATAACATGAAATATATATATATCAGCATAATATGCATCATATGTAACTTAGTAACCTAACATCATAGCGTACCATCGAACATAACATGTAACTTATACATCATGACATATCATCTAACATAACAGGTAACTTAAACATTAACAGGCAAACATCTAGCATAACAGGTAACTTAAACATTATGGCATATCATCTAACATAACACGTAACTTAACATCATGGCATATCATCTAACATAACATGTAACTTAAACATTATGGCATATCATCTAACATAACATGTAACTTAAACATTAACATGCAAACATATGCAAGATGCTTTTGAAAACATATATGTTAGGTACGTAAATATAGATCTCAACATATTTGGGCCCGGCATTGTACCACTTCTTCATTATCATAGCGTGCATCCCTAAATAGGCCCGAGGTAGCAAGTCTCGAACCTAATAGGTTCCTAGGCCCGAGTCTTATTCCATCGACCTAGGGGCAATCGTCATAGCGTAGAAGCCCATCCTAGACCCGAGTCTTACTCCATCGACCTAAGGCATCTTGGAGCCCATCCCGTACTAGGCCCGAATCTTATTCCATCGACCTAGGGGCAATCATACATAGAAGTCCATCCTAGGCCCGAGTCTTATTCCATCGACCTAGGGCATCTTAGGAGCCCATCCCTTCTTGGACCTTGTTAAGGTCTTGGTACAAGCCATGCAGAAAGTAAAATACTTATATGCTTATTTTACAACATAGCTTATTTCTTTAACATAGCATAGCATACTTCATTTCATAACACATCATGCTTCATTTCATTCACATAGCATAGCATACTTCATTTCATAACAACATAGCTTATTTCATTAACATAGCATAGCATACTTCATTTCATACACATCATGCTTCATTTCATTAACATAGCGTAGCATACTTCATTTCATAACAACATAGCTTATTTCATTAACATAGCATAGCATACTTCATGGTATGAACTTCATTGTAACCTAAAGAGATCAAAGGTGGCGAATAATGGCCCTATAGGCTTTTAGGGTTTAGACCTTTAACCTAATTCAAGTAACATACATAGGCATACAAATTCCATAAATTTTATGGTATGAACTTCATTGTAACCTAAAAGACCAAAGGTGGCGAATGGCTCCTTATAGGCTTTAGGGTTTAGATCTTATCCTCAACCTATCATGTTAACATCATTATTTACAAGTAAAACAAGCTATAAAACTTCAATAAAACACCAAGATCCATATTGGCCGAATGGTTCTTAGGGTTCATTAGGGTTAGCTTTTGTCCTAATCCACTTTAACCCCTAACATCATCATCTAGTTACAAAAACATGGCATGGAACTTCATTGAAACCCTAAAAGTAGGGTTTGGCCGAATAGGTCTTTAGGGTTCATTAGGGTTAGCTTTTGTCCTAATCCACTTTAACATACTTATAACATCATATGCATACCAACATGGATTAAACTTCATTAGGACATCAATATAAGGGGGGTGGCCGAATGGCCTATGTAGACTTTTAGGGTTAGATCTTTATCCTAAACCCCCTAACATGTTAACATCATTATTTACAAGTAAGACAAGCTATAAAACTTCACTAAAACACCAAGATCCATATTGGCCGAATGGTTCTTAGGGTTTATTAGGGTTAGCTTTTGTCCTAATCCACTTTAACCCCTAACATCATCATCTAGTTACAAAAACATGGCATGGAACTTCATTGAAACCCTAAAAGTAGGGTTTGGCCGAATAGGTCTTTAGGGTTCATTAGGGTTAGCTTTTGTCCTAATCCACTTTAACATACTTATAACATCATATGCATACCAACATGGATTAAACTTCATTAGGACATCAATATATGGCGGTGGCAATGGCCTATGTAGACTTTTAGGGTTAGATCTTTATCCTAAACCCCCTAACATGTTAACATCATTATTTACAAGTAAGACAAGCTATAAAACTTCACTAAAACACCAAAATCCATATTGGCCGAATATAACAATATAGGTTTCTCCTTTTTTTTGTTTTTCAAAAATAGAAATCGGAACTACTCGTATGCAGGTGAGGGATACTTACATCCTTCGCGTTGCTTTTTGGTGGAAGGAAAACCTAAGGAAGAACCAACCCTAGCCTTCTCTTGCTTGGATGAGATTCGGCCAAAGGTGGAGAAGGGCTAGAATTTTGGTGAGGAGAAGAAGAAAAAGAGTGGAAGTGACCAAATCCAACCTTCCCTCTTCTTTATAAAGGGGAGGAAGAGAAGTTTCTCTTTTCTTTTATATGCCTCTTCATTTAACCTTATTACCACTTATCTATATTTTA
Organism: Wurfbainia villosa; assembly: GCA_025175895.1. Lineage (NCBI taxonomy): Eukaryota > Viridiplantae > Streptophyta > Magnoliopsida > Zingiberales > Zingiberaceae > Wurfbainia > Wurfbainia villosa. The sequence continues at coordinate 233,779 of JAKLTH010000115.1, read as the reverse complement.
CCCACTTCCTTAATCATATAATACTATTGGGCTTATGGTTAGTGGGTGCATCTATAATGCTTGGCTATCTCTAGAGGTTTGGGGTTCAATTACTAGGCCTTGCACCCCTTTTTGGCTTATTTTCTTTTATTTTGGAAAAGGCCCACATAAAGTCCATGGTCATCAAGCCAAAAATTCCTGTAAAATTTGCTAGGAATTTTACAGGCGTTACAATCCTTCATACCTTTTAAAAGTTTAGTCCTCGAAACTTAGAACAATTGTAGTACTTACGCCTCATGTCCTCCTCGCGTTCCCGGGTAGCTTCCTCGTCTGATTGATTACGCCCACAGGACCTTTACTAAGGGCACCTCTTTGTTCCTTAGCCTCTTGATTCTCGGTCTAGTATTTGGATAGGCCGACTTTCAATACTCAGTCCTCTTGAACTTATGTTTGTGGCTCGATCACTTGGTCCGTCTTGGAAATGCATTTCTTGAGCACGCGAGACATGGAACACGTTGTGAATAAGCGACATCTCTTGAGGCGCTCTAGCTTATAAGCTACATTGCCGATCCTCTGCGATATCGGATCACGGTCCCACGTAGCGTGGACTCGTTTACCCTTCCTTCCGAACCTCATTACTCCCTTCATGGAGCCACTTTGAGAATACTAGGTCCCCAACCTCGAATTCTAATGGTCTCGCCTCTTATCCGCATAGCTCTTTTGTCGGCTTTGGCGGTTTCAATTCTCTGGCGGATGTTGTATAGCTCAGTGGTGTCGTCGATGAAATCCGTCTGAGTCCCATCCTCTTCTTTTCACCACCCTCGTACCCGGCATATGGAGATCTACATTTCCTCCGTATAGAGCCTCGTAGGGTGCCATTCCAATAGTAGCTTGGTAGCTATTATTGTAGGCGAATTCTGCCAAACATAAGTATCGACACCAGCTACCTTTGAAATCCGAGTATGAGCTCTTAACATATCTTCGATGCCAGTTTACTCTTTCGGTGCATCAGTCCGATGCAGGGATGGAAAGCGATCTTGAACAATAACTGTGCTAAGGCCTTCAACGCATTCCTGTAAATGGGAGATAAAGCGACCATCTCACGTAAATGATGGTCTTAGGAATTCCATGTAGTCCGATAATTTCCTAGCATATAATCGAGCCATTGTTCGTCGAATAGGTCATCTTGATTGCTAAGAAATGGGCGGACTTAGTCAACTCCTACAATCACCCATATAGCATCATAACCGCTTTGTCGCCTTGGGCAATCCCGAGATGAAATCCATAGAAATGTCCTCCCATTTCCATTCTCGAACTGGATCTACCGCAGTGTTCCTCCGTGTCTCGTGCTCGCTAACCCGGGCAGTGTGCAAGTAATCGACATATCGAGCCACATCTCTTTTCATTCCAACCACCGTAACTTTCGCTTAAGGTCTTGGTACATCTTGGTGGTTCCAGATGCATCGCATAGGAGTTTTGTGAGCTTCTCAAATATCTCCTCCGCACTCGATCGCTGAATACACAAGCGATCCTCGAGGTAGAGTACTCCACTATCGAGATCCAAACCCATCGCCCTTTCCTCTAGGACCTCTTGCTTGATCCTCTCAAGGCTTGGGTCACGGGCTTGCTTTTGCAAAATTTGAAAATGGAGATTGCGTCTACACTTGATGTATCCTTGCATGCGTAGGTGTGTGTGCTGTAATAAATTAATTTATTACTTATTTTATTTCCACTGTGTGCATGTTTTTACGTAAAAGCAATACGTAAATCGAACGCAATGAACTCATCATCAATTTCAAAAGAGAAACGACTTGTCGTCTCTTATTCACATCTCTTATTCATCTTTTCCAATCATAAGGAGAAATGTTAATGATAACATTCCTTATTTCCAAATTAAACCACAACAACTATTTGAGAAGATAGTTCATTATGACTCCCACTAGGACAAACCCTAGTGCGATCGTAATTATTTTTCGTCCCATCTCCCGCCTCACCAGGTGGTCCTTGGCACAATAAGTTGACTGTTGCGAGATCCTTCTTCCTTCCTCCCGAGGCCGGCTACCACCGGATTCTCTACCACAGCTTCTCTTGAACCCTGTGCTCCAGTTCAGCCACAACTCGCATAGGTTATCCGCCTTCATAACGCGGCCCCACGTGGTGTGGCTACCATGAACTCATTTGGCGGGAGCGGACCAAGGCCCGGATCTTATAGTTATCCAAGAACGGAAACTCCAGCTCGAGTCTCCTAAAAGACCATCGAGCCTTCTCATGTGTCCGGTGACCCCACCATCTCGGTTTATAGACTATCTCTTCAATAGTTTCCCTTAATCGGTTCGTGACACATCACGACGTCATGGTAGTCATCGTCAGTGCTATCCAAATTGAAATAAATGAAGTCAAGATAAAACCGATCAACCCGCATTTAAAGCTTAATTCAATTCGGATGAACATAGACCTTACACAATTAATTAAAAAATCAAATTTTTCGTAACAAAATTTGTTTATTTATTTATTTATTTGTTTATATATATATGTATATATATATATATATATATATATATATATATATATATATATATATATATATATATATATATATATATATATATATATATATATATATATATATATATATATATATATATATATATATATATATATATATATATATATATATTTTATTATTATTATTTTTTTGTAATTAAACTAAGGCTAGCATAAGGTTGTTTTAAGCTTAAGGCATCATAGCTTAAGGCATCACTCATGTTCTCCTGCATAATTTAAGCTTAAGGTATTTTATATCATACATGAACAATCATAAGGGTATCATACATATTTTCGTGCATGTTTAAGCTAGAAGCATTTCCTATCATACATGAATCAAGCATAAGGGAAAGGCATTTTATAAATAAGCTAGAGGCATTTTATATTATACATGAACTAAATAATCTAAAGACATTTCATATCATGCATGATCAAATTTAACAAAATTTAGAGTATAGACATAGAATTTTTACTTGGAGCAGGATTTGGAGCTTGATGTGTGTGTAGTGGAAAGGCGGATCCGCCTGATACCAACTGTCACACGCCCTTCCGGACCCTAAATGTCAGGAGAGGCGTGTGACGCCTCATACATTTCATACATGAAGACTTTATATATATACTTCTTATTTCTTACATGAAGACTTAAGACCTAAATACTTTTTTTTTTTTAAATATAGATATGCATTAACACTTCTTCTTAACATAGAGTATGTTTCATAGCATAGCATGCATAGATACTTCTTCTTACTTCTTCTTTACTTCTTCTTATCAACATAAAGCATGCATCATATATATATATATAGATACTTAGGGCTTAGTAGGTTCATAACATCATCGTCATAGGAAGACATAAGTAAAGACATCCATAGACATCATCATCATAGGTAATACATGTATAAGTAGACTTAACGGATCTTCTCCACCATGCCACTACCACACACATTGACCCCTCCTGCTGCTCCCTTTAGTTTATCCATCCCTTACCCTTATCTGGATCGAGGAAAATAAACTATAAGCACATAGGCTTAGTAAGATCCTGTCCTACTCACAAAAAAACCATACATCATCATTAATCATGACTTGTAGCATTTATAACATATAATCAATATATCATACATGGCATCATCAACTTAACTTGTAGCTTAAGTAACATGAGATAATATAGCATGGATCATCCCTAACTTAGCAGCATAACATGAAATATATATATATCAGCATAATATGCATCATATGTAACTTAGTAACCTAACATCATAGCGTACCATCGAACATAACATGTAACTTATACATCATGACATATCATCTAACATAACAGGTAACTTAAACATTAACAGGCAAACATCTAGCATAACAGGTAACTTAAACATTATGGCATATCATCTAACATAACACGTAACTTAACATCATGGCATATCATCTAACATAACATGTAACTTAAACATTATGGCATATCATCTAACATAACATGTAACTTAAACATTAACATGCAAACATATGCAAGATGCTTTTGAAAACATATATGTTAGGTACGTAAATATAGATCTCAACATATTTGGGCCCGGCATTGTACCACTTCTTCATTATCATAGCGCGCATCCCTAAATAGGCCCGAGGTAGCAAGTCTCGAACCTAATAGGTTCCTAGGCCCGAGTCTTATTCCATCGACCTAGGGGCAATCGTCATAGCGTAGAAGCCCATCCTAGGCCCGAGTCTTACTCCATCGACCTAAGGCATCTTGGAGCCCATCCCGTACTAGGCCCGAATCTTATTCCATCGACCTAGGGGCAATCATACATAGAAGCCCATCCTAGGCCCGAGTCTTATTCCATCGACCTAGGGCATCTTAGGAGCCCATCCCTTCTTGGACCTTGTTAAGGTCTTGGTACAAGCCATGCAGAAAGTAAAATACTTATATGCTTATTTTACAACATAGCTTATTTCTTTAACATAGCATAGCATACTTCATTTCATAACACATCATGCTTCATTTCATTCACATAGAATAGCATACTTCATTTCATAACAACATAGCTTATTTCATTAACATAGCATAGCATACTTCATTTCATACACATCATGCTTCATTTCATTAACATAGCGTAGCATACTTCATTTCATAACAACATAGCTTATTTCATTAACATAGCATAGCATACTTCATGGTATGAACTTCATTGTAACCTAAAGAGATCAAAGGTGGCCGAATGGCCCTTATAGGCTTTTTAGGGTTTAGACCTTTAACCTAATTCAAGTAACATACATAGGCATACAAATTCCATAAATTTTATGGTATGAACTTCATTGTAACCTAAAAGACCAAAGGTGGCCGAATGGCCCTTATAGGCTTTTTAGGGTTTAGATCTTATCCTCAACCCCCTATCATGTTAACATCATTATTTACAAGTAAAACAAGCTATAAAACTCCAATAAAACACCAAGATCCATATTGGCCGAATGGTTCTTAGGGTTCATTAGGGTTAGCTTTTGTCCTAATCCACTTTAACCCCTAACATCATCATCTAGTTACAAAAACATGGCATGGAACTTCATTGAAACCCTAAAAGTAGGGTTTGGCCGAATAGGTCTTTAGGGTTCATTAGGGTTAGCTTTTGTCCTAATCCACTTTAACATACTTATAACATCATATGCATACCAACATGGATTAAACTTCATTAGGACATCAATATAAGGGGGGGTGGCCGAATGGCCTATGTAGACTTTTAGGGTTAGATCTTTATCCTAAACCCCCTAACATGTTAACATCATTATTTACAAGTAAGACAAGCTATAAAACTTCACTAAAACACCAAAATCCATATTGGCCGAATATAACAATATAGGTTTCTCCTTTTTATTGTTGTTCAAAAATAGAAATCGGAACTACTCGTATGCAGGTGAGGATACTTACATCCTTCGGCGTTGCTTTTGGTGGAAGGAAAACCTAAGGAAGAACCAACCCTAGCCTTCTCTTGCTTGGATGAGATTCGGCCAAAGGTGGAGAAGGGCTAGAATTTTGGTGAGGAGAAGAAGAAAAAGAGTGGAAGTGACCAAATCCAACCTTCCCTCTTCTTTATAAAGGGGGGGAGGAAGAGAAGTTCCTCTTTTCTTTTCCATGCCTCTTCATTTACTCCTAGTCCCACTTATCTATAGTTTCCCCCTCTTCCTTAATCATGTAATCCTATTGGTCTTCTGGTTAGTGGGTGCATCTATTAGGCTTGGCTATCTCTAGAGGTTTGGGGTTCAATTCCTAGGCCTTGCACCCCTTTTTGGCTTATTTTCTTTTATTTTTGAAAAGGCCCACATAAAGCCCATGATCATCAAGCCAAAAATTTCTGTAAAATTGCTAGGAATTTTACGGGCGTTACAGGATTATCTAAGGGACAATGATATATTGTCTCAATGAACTCTGCCTTATACACCGCAACATAATGGTGCATCGGAAAGACGAAATCGAACCTTGTTGGACATGATGAGATCGATGATGAATCATGCAAGCCTTCCCAAATCCTTTTGGGGTTACTCACTTGAGACAACTATTCACTTATTGAATAGAGTCCCGACTAAGACGGTCTCTGCTACTCCATATCAGATATGGATTGGTAAGAAATTCCAGTTGTCTTATTTGAAGACATGGGGATGTTTTGCTTATGTGAAGAGTGTTAGTGCCTATAAGATCTATATATCTCTACAATGATATGATATTGTCTACTTTGGGCCTAAGACCTCATAGTTTTGTTTTTGAGCTTTATCCAAAATGTTTCATTCCAATAGAGATATCTTTTCATCTTATAAGCATAAGATCTTTTCCATGTCTTATCAATGTGGGACTTTGATTGTATTCCCAATATTTCAACAATCCCCACCTCAAATAAAGTACCACATTGACCCCCCTCAAGTCTATCCATCCTCGAAGGACATCCTCTGCTTGATGTCTGATTCTCAACCTACCAGAACTTCCTTCCGATTGTTTGGTTCTCCTGACCCAGTTGGACTTCCTACCTATTGTCCAACCCTTCTAGCCCAACTGGATTTCATGCCAGTTGTTCGGTCCTTCCGACCCAACTGAACTTCCTGTCTGATGTTTGGTTCTCTTGATCTAGACATGGGAGCTCAACTTCCTTCATTCGAGGTTCATGGCTTGACATGAACCATGACTCTGATACCAATTGTTAGTGCCTATAAGGATCTATATATCTCCACAATAGTATGATATTGTCCACTTTAGGCCTAAGCCCTCATGGTTTTATTTTTGGGTTTTACCTAAAAGACCTCATACCAATGGAGATATCTTTTCATCTTATAAGCACATGATCTTTTCTATGTCTTACCAATATGAGACTTTAATTGTATTCCCAATACTTCAACAAAGAGGACTACATCAGACAAGCTGGATGTTAAGTCTGATAAGTGTCTATTTATTGGATACTCCAAGGAAACGAGGGGTTACCAATTCTATCTTCCCTTGAAACAAAAAGTGTTTGTTTCAAGGAATGCTATATTTCTAGAGAAAGAGCTTTTCTTGCAAGAAAATAGCGAGAGTTAGCTTGAACTTGAAGAAGTTCAAGAAACTTCAATAGACACTAAAGAGACGCCTATACTGGAACCACAGTCGATTATTCATGATGATGAGATAATGACTGAACCTATCGTTACACCACCTCTTCACAGATATGGCAGGTCACATAAGATTCTTGAGAGATATGAATTTCTCGTAAGTGAATATAATGATGTGTTACTCATTGAGGATGAGGAACCTACTAGTTACGAAGAAGTTCTGAAAAGTTCAGGAAGGGATAAATGACTGGTAGCCATGAAATCGAAAATGGATTCCATGTATAAAAACCAAGTTTGGAACTTGGTGGATCCACCTGAAGGCATTACGCCTATTGGGTGAAAGTGGGTTTTCAAGAAGAAAACTGACATGGATGGTAATGTGATTACTTATAAAGCTAGATTGGTGGCAAAATATTATCATCAACAGCAAGGTGTTGACTACGACGAGACCTTCTCACCAGTTGTCATGCTTAAATCCATTCGGATACTCCTGGCCATAACAGCTCATTATGATTATGAGATATAGCATATGAATGTGAAAATAACTTTCCTTAATGAAAACCTATATGAGGATGTGTATATGATACAATCTGAGGGTTTCACATTGTTTGACAAAACCAAAGTATGCAAGCTTCAACGGTCCATTTATGGACTGAAGCAAGCATCCAGGAGTTGGAATATTCATTTTGATGAGGTGATCAAAGAGTTTGATTTCTCACAAAATCTTGACGAACTTTGTGTATACAAGAAGGTTAGTGGGAGTGCGATCATATTCCTAATACTATACTTTGATGACATATTACTCATAGGAAATGATATATCTGTCTTACAGTCAGTCAAAGTTTGGTTATCCAAAATGTTCTCCATGAAAGACATGAGAGAAGCGACCTACATCCTCGGGATTAAGATCTGTACAGAGATAGATTGAAAAGGTTGCTTGGTCTTTCGCAGTCTATATATATAGACAGAGTGCTATAGCGGTTTAGCATGTCTGAATCCAAGAAATGTTATATACCCATGAGACATAGGATTCACCTTTCAAAGTCTATGTGTCCCCACACAGAAGGCAAGAGGATTTGCATGAATAAGATTTCTTATGCTTCTGCAATAGAATCTATTATGTATGTTATATTATGTACAAGGCCCGACGTAGCATATACTCTGAGTGTCATAAGCAGATACTAGTCAGATCCAAGAATGGATCATTGGGTGACTGTCAAGGCAATCCTTAAGCACTTAAGAAAAACTAAGGATATATTCTTGGTATATGGAGGAGGTGATATGGTTACACACGGGTATACAGATGCCAACTCCCAGATAGACAAGGATGACTCCAAGTCACAGTCTGGGTACATATTCACACTGAATGAAGGCGCAATGAGTTGGAAAAGTTCCAAATAAGATACAGTTGCCGATTCTACCATGGAGGCAGAATACATTGCAGCTTCTAAAGTAGCAAAGGAGGCAGTTTGGATCAAGAAGTTTATTTCCAAACTTGGGATGGTTCCGTCCATTGTTGAAGCATTACCAGTTTACTGCGACAACACTGGAGCTATCACACAGGCAAAGGAACCCAGATCTCACCAATGATCTAAACACGTGCTTCGGTGATATCATCTAATCAGAGATATCATCAGTAGGAAAGAAATACAAATCGAAAAGATTCTCACAGAAAGAAACCTAGCGGATCCTTTGACAAAGGCTTTATCACAAAGTAAGTTTAAGAGTTACGTCACAGACTCTGGGATTGGATACCATGGCGATTGACTTTAGGCTAAGTGGAAGTCTGTTATGTTTGAGAGGTGTCCTAAGACAATCGTCTTATGACTATTTATTTGATAAATAAAGATTCACTATTTGAGTGCACATCTCATATGTATTTGATTGGATCTTAAACTCATTTACTGAATGTCCGCAATACGATTTATAGCATGAGAGAATTTGTGATTGAATCACAACTAGTGAGTATCTCTACATGTGTAATTATGAAGTATTAAAATATTCCCTAGTCGATGAATTGATGAGTTTGGACATCATTTGTAAGCAGTGAGCCACAGGGGTCGGTGACCCGTATTGGTCAGCGGAGTCGCCTGTTGGCGAATTGGCGACCTATTGGTCGACGACCGTCGCCCCTATTGGCCCGTCGTTACTCACCTGGACTTCCCACTCCTGGAAGTGGGTTTTTGCCTTCCCCAGGATTCGAACTCTAGACCTTCAGGCTAAGTACTAAAGTTTATGAATCACGGCGCCAGAGTGATCAGGATCGCCTGTTGCGATTCATAAATTGTACTGGAGGTCTAGGAGTTCGAATCTGAAAACTCACTTCAGAAGAGTTCAGTGAGTAACGACGCCAATAGGCGACGGTCGCCGATATCGCCGAATCCGACAGGCGATGTTCGTTGTCACTCGCCAATCAGGTCCGCTACAATAAAAAGGCGCCTTTTATTGTAACGACCGGGCCCCTGTTGGCGGAATTCGGTGACCCCTATTGGTCAACGACCGTCGCCCCTGTTGGCGGAATTCGGTGACCCCTATTGGTCAACGACCGTCGCCCCTGTTGGCCCGTCGTTACTCACCTGGACTTCCCACCCCTGGAAGTGGGTTTTTGCCTTCCCCAGGATTCGAACTCTAGACCTCCAGGCTAAGTACTAAAGTTTATGAATCCTGGTAACCAAGTGATCCTGGGATATGAGATTTGGGTTTAATTGGGATATAAAGGAAATCGATTTATTATTCGATTTGTTGTTGAATTGTATATTTTGTGCTTGACTATAATTACGCTATATGCAGGTTTCGGTCACGAGGCAGGTCCCCAGTCGTGACGATTCAGTTCTTCTTGCGGATATATTTTCAGGCGGGTATTTTGACTTAACGTTTAGATTAAGTCAAATTGATATGCTAGTTAGGATAGCTTACAATAATTTTTCATGTTTATATGCCTAGTATGTTTTTGGTGCCTACTAGATACATGCATGTGATAGGATATGATTATATTTACCTGTTTGATTTGGATCATAGTATGTGGATTAGGGATATGTACATATTGGTTGTACATATCATTCGGATAGGTATATTATGAGTAGGATTTACATGCTTTAGTATCATGCACCATTTTCGCATGATTGCATGCTAGGACGGGTTCCATTATTGTTGAGCCCATGACTAGTTACATGGCTGCACACCCTTGCCACTCATGGGTTAGTGGTACATCGGGAGGGTGTGTCGGTTGCTCTGTCGAGCTCATTGGTCCGCTCATGGGTAGCGATGAGGCGCGTGGTAGCGGGCGAGGATCCCTCCTACGCCTATGACACGGGAGATGAGAGCTTAGCTCCCCACTATGTTTGGGGCGGGAGGATAGGTGTACTCGACGACATCCCTGTCCCACTCGGTCACTCGGGAAGCGATGATGGCGAGTGCAGATTGTCATAGCCCTACCCACTCGGCTTCACCATTGCGTGTGGCGGTGGTAGCGTCGGGGTGACCATGTCATTAGTACGACATGCATTTTCATTGCATTTTTGTATTGTGTTTCTTTGCATTATTGTATTGATGCCTTGGATGTGCATATGATTGTCATGCATCTGAGATACATGCTTATATATGATCGAGGACTTTATTACTTCTAGTCGAGCACATGCTCCTATATCGAGTAGGAGATTCGAGTAAATCTGATCATTTGTATTTCTTGCTTGCATACCCTTTTTATGTGAGGTATCTTGGCATGATATTTTTATTATTAGCATTTTGCATATCTACTATACATGAGTTCTTTGAACTCACCCGTTAGTTTATATCTATTTCGGGATGAAGCTATAAGAAGAGTCAGATTCTTAGGACCCCACTCGTCGTAAAGTTTTGATTTGGATATTTGTTTTTACGGTATTTGGATATTTTGGTTAGAGGACATGTATAGGTTTGGAGATTGATTTTGTATTTGGTTTTGGTGTCCTTATGGACCTTATTTGGATTTTGGTTTGGTTGGATTTTGTTGAGTATTCCTGCCCAGATGGCAGAAGGGGTAAGTCTATTTATTTTAGATTGTTTGTCATTTATTTTGGATGATGGCCTGAGGCCAAATTATAATCGCATGTGAGTTTGGATTCCGGTCGTGTTGACCGATGTATAGTGGCCGTGTAGGCCTTTGTATGTAAATTGGGATTGTCACCCGTCTGCAGGAGATCTTTGCCGGATTTTTGTCTGTGGGTCTCCTTGAGCGTGACAATTTATTTGGTATCAGAGCGCCTAGGTTTTCGAGTTCCTAGGGGTTTTTGGATTTTTCGGAGTTCGCCATGTATTGGCAGGTTTTGCGAGGTAATTTGGAAATTTTGGATTGGTATGGATTTCCGACGATTTTATGTTTCGGAAATTCGAGGATTTTTGACGAGATCAATATGGGGTTTTGGCGGCTACTGGACCTCTCCTGACGGTGAAATAGGTATGATGATAAATTTGATATGTTTTTATTTATGGTAATATCTGTATTCATTTAACAGATATGAGACGAGGTGGGCGTATACTTGCGAGCGTGGTGTGGACGGCCAGAGGACCAGAGATCTTTGGTGATGACTTGCAGAGAGATCTCGAGGATGAGCATATTGATCAGGGTCAGATTCCACAGGGTGCTACGGGAGTTGTGGATCCTCAGTCCTCGGCGGATCCTCCTCCCGAGATACCCACTGCTGGGGCATCCGATGTACCAGCGGGAGATCCTACTGCTACACATCAGAAACCCCCGCCAGTAGGACCTTCTACTACAGACCCGACAGGCCCATCAGCGGAGCCGGTCGACCCTCACTCAGTATCGGCCCCTACTTATCCTACTGATGTAGCTGCGGCACGAGCTCGGATTCCAGGATTGGCTAAGTCGATGAAGAGCCGGTTCACTTTATTCAGCGGAGAGACTGATCCGATCGTGGCTCTCTTGGATCGAGATGATGGAGCGTACCTTCTACTATAGTGCGCTCCGAGTGGGAGAAGGCGAGTTAGCGACCTTCCATTTACGAGGCGAGGCCGAGATCAGTGGATATGCAGCTCGATTATTAGCGGCGGCGGGTTACAGGCGAGATTTAGAGAGGCTTTTGAGAGTCGATTTCCCGGGCATATCGGATGATGAGGCGTCGGGATTTTCAGTCTAAGCGGAATAATCGCCGATGATGGAGTATAATACTGAGAATTTGTCGGTTAGCGAGTTTTGCCCGAGTTAGTTCGAGGATAGGTCACGGATGATCACGGTTGTCGAGGATGGATGGGCATTTACAGTCGGGATGGCGAGGATTTGGTAATTCTTCCTACCGAGGCGTTGGATAGAGCTTTGTTGATCGAGTCGGCTCAACAGAGGGTTAATATCTGAGCGGAAGAGGAAAGCGGTGAAAGATCTACGAGTCGGACCATCGACCCGCGGACTCTGGACATCGTAGAGTGGTCGCGATCAACGGGTCGAGTCGTTCAGGGCATCTAGCCGGCCTCGAAATCGGGCGATCTTGGTGGGCCTCGCGGTCTTTTCAGCAGAGCCGGAGACCGCCCATTGGCGACACCTACTGTACTCGTTGTGGATCGAAAGAGCATATCATCTCAGCCTGCACCTTGGGACAGTCAGTTTGCTATTATTGCAAGCTGCCTGGACACATGAGCCAGATTGTTCGTTGAAGGCTCGGCATGTGGCTTCCGGGTTTCTATTCGGGGAGGACCGTTGCGTCGATGCAGGACTCGAGAGAGGCGAACAGCGGACCGCCATAGCGCCGCGAGAGGAGCTCCCCCTGCGAGTCGCTATGGTATTCATCATGACGAGAGTACACGATTGCCCGCGGTGTCACGAGGTTCGATTTGAGACGCGATGCAGATCACGATCCGGCCAGCGATGCGTACCATTCGCGGCTCCCAACCTCTGATGCTCGGTACCTCGCCACTAGTTCGAGATCGTGGACCTTCCTATCGGCCTTCGTGGCGGTGATACCACCTCCACCGCCACCGAGAGGCGTATTCATGCGATTACAGAGAGGATGCGCTGAGCCAACGAATCCGTATTTGTGATGCGGTTTCACTTTATGCATTTTCGGCTATTATGCTAGTTGATCGGTAGTTCGCGTCGTTTATTTCTCGTACTTTTATGAGAGAGATGGTAGACTAGCTAGTAGATCAGAGATTAGTCGTCTCCTACCATCCAGGCAATACATTGGATGTTACCGAGGAGGTCCGAGGTTGTCCTTTAGATTTTGGTAACATCTTTCTTACGGTAGATTTATTGGTACTGGATATGTTCGAGTTCGACATTATTCTTGGCATGGATTGGCTGTCAGTATATCATGCCACAGTAGATTGCCAGACGAGGGTGGTCACATTTCGACCTCCGAACCAACCCTCGTAGGATTTCGGCATCAGGGACGGCGGTATAGCGACCATATCTGCGATTCGGGCTCGAAGCTTTTATTGCATCGGTTGTCGTGGTTTTCTATTATCTATGATCAATGTAGAAGGCGATGGTGACTCTCGGATCGCGGACATCCCTATTGTCAGAGTATTCAGATGTCTTTCGAGGAGTTCACAGTCGCCTCCCGGAAGGCAAGTGGAGTTCATGATTGAGTTAATACAGGGCGGCCGGCGCATCAGCTCCTTATCGTATGACCGAGAGAGTTGGGCGAGTTAAAGGTTCACCTCAGGGAACTTTTGGGCGAGAGGTTTTATTCGCCTAGTGCATCACCACAGGGTTCTCGGTTCTCTTCGTGAAGAAGAAAGATGGTTCAATGAGTGTGCATCGACTACGAGCAATTGAACGCCGTCACTATCAAGAATAAATATCCCTGCCACGTATTGAGGACTTGTTTGATCACTCGGAGGTACATCGATCTATTCTAAGATTGATCTGCGGTCGGATATCATCAATTAAGGGTTAGAGATTACGACATTGAAGGCAGCGTTAGTACGGATATGGACATTATGAGTTTTGGTAATGCCATTTGGGCTTACCAATGCTCGGCCGGTATTCATGGATTTGATGAGCGTGAATTTATGGATTTCTAGATCGGTTCATCATTGTTTTTATCGATGACATTACGGTTTATTCTCGTTCAGGAGGAACACCACGCGATCTTCGTCTTGTTCTCGATAGGCTCACAAAAGCGGCTATATCGATTCAATAAATGCGCGTTTTGGTTACACTCGATCGGTTTTAGGACATGTGGTTTTGGTAGAGGTATTTGATTGAGAAGATCGAGGGTCACCATTAGGAAGCAGAAATCGATTCAGAGATTCGCGATTTCCTAGGCTTGGCGGATATTACGAGCGATTGAGTTATCTCGAGGATTTCTCGAGCATATGCCATTGACACGCCTTACCGGGAAGGGCGTGAAGTTCACGTGGGACGAGGCGTGTGAGACTAGTTTTCGTGAGTTGAAGAGGAGATTGGTGTCGGCCGATTGCAGTATTGCCATCGAGGCGATGGTTTGGTTTTGTTCTATACGATGCGTCTCTCTGAGGTTTAGGCGCGATATTGATGTGAAGGCAGTAGTTTCTTATGCTTCTCGCCAGTTGAAGGATCATGAGAAAAACTACCCAGTTCATGATTTAGAGTTTGCCGCTATTATCTATGCCTTGAAGATTTGGAGGCATCATTTATATGGTATTACGTTTGAGATTCTTACTGATCATAAGAGTCTCAAATATACATTTTACCGAAGGAACTCAATCTCCGACAGAGGAGATGGATGGAGTTCCTGAAGGATTATGACTGTACCATCAGCTACCATCCAGGAAAAGCCAATGTGGTTGCCGATGCACTTAGCCGGAAGTCCCGAGGGACTTTAGCTTCTTTCCGAGTTTTGGTCACGGATTTGATTCAGGGTTTCTCTGAGTTGAGCTTAGAGGAGCAGGGACCGACAGAGCAGGGTGTTCTAGTTACCATGGTTGCTCAGTCGTCTATCCGGACGAGAGTCCGGGAGGCTCGAGCGATGATCGGCATTCTGATTCATTGGTAGTCGGATCACATCGGAGACGTGATGAGTTCACCCTAGATGATGAGGGTATTATATATTTCCGAGGTAGATTATGTGTACCTCAGCCTCACCCGGTTATGGAGGAGTTACTACAGGAGGCACATCGCTCTCGATTTGCGATCCACCCAGGCGGAACCCGTATGTATCGAGATTTAAAGCGGTTGTATTGGTGGAACGGTATGAAGAAAGACATCGCGGATTTTGTAGCTAGATGTCTGATTTGTCAGCAGGTCAAGGCTGAGCACCAGAGACCAGCTGGATTACTTCAGAGGATTCCTATTCCTGAGTGGAAGTGGGATCATATTACTATGGATTTTGTGATGGGTTTGCCTAGGACACGTCAAGGTCATGACGCGATTTGGGTAGTCGTAGATCGACTAACCAAATCCGCGCACTTCTTATCGATTCGGAAGACCGACTCTCTGGATCGGTTGGCAGAGCTATATTGTCGGGAGATCATCAGATTGCATGGTGTTCCGTTGAGCATTATATCAGATAGAGATCCCCGTTTCACGTCTAGGTTACAGCAAAGTCTGCGAGCTTTAGGCACACAGCCGGTTTAATGCATTCCATCCATCGCAGAGCAGATGGGGATCGAGCGGACCATTCGGACACTAGAGGATTTCTTTGAGGTCTGTGTTATAGATTTGGAGGCAATCGGGAGGATCATTTACGATTAGTGGAATTCGCCTACAATGATAGCATTATCATTCGGCTATCCAAATGGCCCCGTATGAGGCATTGTATGGTAGGCAGTGTCGTACACCCACCCTCTGGGAGGAGGTTGGGGAGGCCCAGTTGCTAGGACCCCAGAGAGCTCAGTATGAGGCAGAGTTGGTCCGTACTATCAGACGTAGGATGACAGAGGCGCAGGATCGCCAGAAGAGTTATGCGGTCGTGAAGCGGAGACCTTTGGAGTTCTCTGTTGGTGATCATGTATTCTTGCGAGTTTCACCCACGAAAGGGGTGAAAAGGTTTGGACTCCGTGGTAAGCTTGCTCCTAGATATATCGGTCCGTTTGAGATTTTGGAGAGGATCGGAGCAGTTGCTTATCGTCTAGCGCTACCCCCATCTTTGACGAGTATACATGATGTATTCCATGTGTCTATCTTTGAGAAGTATGTGCGATTCTACACATATTCTATCGGATGTATCGAGGTTCCATTCAACCGATGCTACGTCTGTGAGGTTCGGTGCGGATTTTGGATTTCAAGGAGCATTCTTGGAACAAGGTTGTGCGACTTGTCAAGGTCGGGTGGAGTCACCACAGCGAGGAGGCTACTTGGGAGCTCGAGGAAAAGATTAGAGCTCAATACCCCCACTTGTTTACTTAAGGTACGTGAGGTGTATTTTCAGTACTTATGGTATTTCTTACTCGTTATGCATTTGAGTAGGAAATTTGGGGACCAAATTTTTATTAGTGGGGGAGAATGTTAAATACGGGGATATAAAACCCTAAATTAAATGGCCCAAATAATTAAGGAAATAATCCTGGAAATATCTCGGGATTTCTAGGGAATTTTAGGAATTTTTCCAGAATTTTTCTGGATTTAAACGGACTCTGTACGAGATTTTTACGGGGATAAAATAAATAGGCTTTTGGTGGGGTCTATTTAAGGGGTTTAATACACGATGAAAACCTAATTATCTATTTCCCTTATTTTTTTCCCCGCCGCGCCGCGACTTTTTCCTTCGGCAGTTTCTCGCGCAATCTCTCCTTCCCCGATTCCTTTTCTTCTCACACGCGACTCACCGACGCCGAATCCCTTTTCTTTTCCCTGTGCCCGAAACCACCGCAACCAGCGCCGGAAGCCATCCCTTCTTCCCGACGCCGCGCTGTGCTCCCCATCGCCGGCGACGCTCTTCTTCTCGAGCCTTGCGGTCGCCAATTTCTCCGCAACGGTCGGCGCTGCCGTCTTTGTCTCTGAGCCGCCGTCCTCGCGTCCGACTTGCCGCCCGAGAGCCTGTGGTCGGCCGTCCCTCTACAAGCGTCGGCAAACGCGACGCTGCCTTCCGCCGCTGTTTCTTCTTCCCCAGCGCACCTGTAGCCGCCGCAGCGTCGCCGCCTTGGCTCACCGTCTTCTCCTTCTCGGCGAGGTTCTACCGGTAGCTAGGTAATGGGCTTGTTCGAACCGTCTTGTAAATGATAGTTAAGTTCCTTGACAGAGCCGCTAGGATATATTTAGGATGGGCTGATTTTGGTGTCTTGAGGGGGGTTGTGAGGTTTTCTTTGGGGTGTTGTGGGAGGTAGTCGTGGAATTTGGAGGATATGAGATTTGGGTTTAATTGGGATATAAAGGAAATCGATTTATTATTCGATTTGTTGTTGAATTGTATATTTTGTGCTTGACTATAATTACGCTATATGCAGGTTTCGGTCACGAGGCAGGTCCCCAGTCGTGACGATTCAGTTCTTCTTGCGGATATATTTTCAGGCGGGTATTTTGACTTAACGTTTAGATTAAGTCAAATTGATATGCTAGTTAGGATAGCTTACAATAATTTTTCATGTTTATATGCCTAGTATGTTTTTGGTGCCTACTAGATACATGCATGTGATAGGATATGATTATATTTACCTGTTTGATTTGGATCATAGTATGTGGATTAGGGATATGTACATATTGGTTGTACATATCATTCGGATAGGTATATTATGAGTAGGATTTACATGCTTTAGTATCATGCACCATTTTCGCATGATTGCATGCTAGCTGGACAGGGTTCCATTATTGTTGAGCCCGCAGCTAGTTACATGGCCTGCACACACTGCCACTCATGGGTTAGTGGTACATCAGGAGGGTGTGTGCAGTTGCTCTGTCGAGCTCATTGGGTCGCTCATGGGTAGCGGCGAGGCGGCGTGGTAGCGGCGAGGATCCCTCCTCGGCCTATGACACGGGAGATGAGAGCTTAGCTCCCCACTATGTTTGGGGCGGGAGGATAGGTGTACTCCGGCGGCATCCTGTCCACTCGGTCACTCGGGAGGCGATGATGGCGAGTGCCACGATTGTCATAGCCCTACCCACTCGGCTTCACCATTGCGTGTGGCGGTGGTAGCGTCGGGGTGACCATGTCATTAGCACGGCATGCATTTTGCATAGATTGCATTTTGTATTGTGTTTCTTTGCATTATTGTATTGATGCCTTGGATGTGCATATGATTGTCATGCATCTGAGATACATGCTTATATATGATCGAGGACTTTATTACTTCTAGTCGAGCACATGCTCCTATATCGAGGTAGGAGATTGAGTAAGTCTGATCATTTTGTATTTATTGCTTGCATACCCTTTTTATGTGAGGATCTTGGCATGATATTTTTATTATTAGCTATACGATTTTGCATATCTACTATACATGAGTTCTTTGAACTCACCCGTTGGTTTATATCTATTTCAGGATGAAGCTATCAGGAGAGTGCAGTTGCCGGACCCCCACTCGTCGTAAAGTTTTGATTTGGATATTTGTTTTTTTACGGTATTTGGATATTTTGGTTAGAGGACATGTATAGGTTTGGAGATTGATTTTGTATTTGGTTTTGGTGTCCTTATGGACCTTATTTGGATTTTGGTTTGGTTGGATTTTGTTGAGTATTCCTGCCCAGATGGCAGAAGGGGTAAGTCTATTTATTTTAGACTGTTTGTCATTTATTTTGGATGATGGCCTGAGGCCAAATTATATAACTGCGTGTGAGTTTGGATTCCGGTCGTGTTGACCGATGTATAGTGGCCGTGTAGGCCTTTGTATGTAAATTGGGATTGTCACCCGTACAGGGGAGATGCTGCCGGATTTTTGTCTGGTGGGGTCTCCTTCGGGGCGTGACATCATTGATTATGTGAGACTAGAACAGCACGGGTTATACTCCTTCGTTTATCCAAGCAGCTGCTTCTCACTGGCTGGAGATATTGTGATGTCGATAATTAAACATAGATGTTGATTATGGGTAACTAGTTTATTGGAGTGATCTGCTGTAAAACTTCACATGATTCTCTACATATAAGATATGTCAGTGAACCTCTTACTGTAACTCGAGTGCGAGTTTTCTTCGACTTGAAGTATTCAAGTCATCTTGGTCATGGAGACCTATATTTTGGCATCTTAGTCGATATATCTCTACGGAGGTGTGAGTATGGGATGATTGGGTATAAGTTAAAGTATCCGAAGGTAATTGAATAGCCAACAAAGTATTCATCGCTCCTTGTGAGGAGATGTATACCCTATGACAACTCGTCGGATTATTACTCAAAGTCTTTGGCCAAAGCATTGCATGTGAGAAGTATGATACCCTTGGATACATATCGAAGTAATTAGAATACACTGGACGAGGAAGTATTACTTGGGCTAAGTGTGACGTAGTCATCCTAGTGAAGACTGACACAATAGACCTTGTCCTGAACCAAGTGGGTATAAGACGAGTGAAAGGAGCAAGACACGATTCATTATACCATGAAAGATTCAAAATGGTTACGAGAACAGCGATGATTTTTTGATTAATTGAGGATCATGATGTACTACTAGGTGTCACTTATGATTGTTCCATAATTAATGGTTAATTATAGACGATCAACATAAATTGAGAACCTATAAGGTCATACGCATAACGAATCCTTCGAAGAGACTTAAAAACGAGTTTGAGAATTAGATTCTCAAGATCGAGAGAGATCGAGTTTGGTTGGACCAAACACATGACAAATATGGAAATATTTGCCAAGTCGGGAATGCAAAAGGAGCACGTCTTATGAAGACGGGTTGGGCCTTAAGAGGTTTAATTATAAACCAAACTCATTTGGTTTTAATTAAATGAGCCTTTTTTTGGTTAAAGGTCAAATTAGGGTTTAATGGATGAGATTAAGCCTTAATGGTTATGGACTTATGGATTTGATCCACTAACCCATAACCTATTAGGTTTAGAGACTATATAAAGAGTTATAAAGGCTAAAACCTAATTAATAGTCGTGCTTAATCCCCTCCTCTTCCTCCTTGCCGCCTACTCCTTCTTCTCCTTCCTCTTCTTGCTGCCAATAAGAGTTGTTGGAGTTTTTCTTGCTGTCGACCCTAGAAAATCTATCTCTTTCTTTAGGTCCGGCCAACTCCTCCCCAAGGGAGTGGGGAACTTTGGCTACGGTTTAGAACAAAGGTTTCTTCCTTTGTGCCCTTGGCCGAACCTAGGAGAGTTGGGTTTTGGAGCTTGCCACCGGCCACCAAGGAAACAAGAGTTATTTCCTATTTTGTTGGGATGGTTTTCTTGCTCTCTGATCACCCGACCTTCTTGTTTCGTCTAGTAGTGAAGAGAAGGTCAAACTCGTGGCTTAGAGAAGTCGTCCTTTCGAAGTTCGGCGTGAACACGAGTAGAGATGAAGCTCCGCGAGCATCGTACGGTTGATGCCCTTCTGGCTCAACATCATCCGAAAGATATACCTAGGATAAAATTGATTTTATTCTTAATTTAATGTAAAATTTTATTTGGCAGATATGTCCGCATGTGTTATAATTTTGTATGCGTGGATGTGTGTGTTGTAATAATTTAGGAAATTATTATATTTTATTCCACTGCATTCGTTTATGAAACGACAAAAACACATCTACACGTCGACTATAACTCGTCAAAAGAAACCCTCTCCAAACTATGATAGCCCACTGAGTCGAGTTGAAAAGTATATCAACCTAGAAGAAGCCTAGCGAGCTCGAAAAGAAGAAGACAACTCGGCGAAGAACATTCCTGGTTGGCCAAACAAGAAGGCACCGCTCCCACCTCAAGCCCAGGAGCCTTGTCTAATCTTAATATATGTACCAGGTCGAATGATAGAAAGAATTGTTTATGCGGGGAAAGAAACAACGAAGCCACTTGTGGTTCAAAGCCCACCATGTAGATCTATGTGCTTTTGCGCATTTCAGCAAGTGTATGGGCATGCTACCCAGGAATGTTAGAAGCTAGTAGAGAAAATTCAACAAGTTGTACAAGACTAATAGAGGAATCTGGGCTCAAGGTTAGAACCAGTCGACCGACGACCCCAACCTGAGGAGCCCCATTGTCCTGTAGCAAAGATGCCCTGGAGATCTTCGGACGGACATTGTCATTGCAATACTCAGTGAAATACTCATCATTACAGTCCTCGTAGAGAACACACTCAGTGGGAACAACCCAATGCCCCTCACTGAGGTACAATATGTTGGGAGTATGGGGAATACAATCAAAGTCCCACATTGGTAAGACATGGAAAAGATCATGTGCTTATAAGAAAAAAAGATATCTCCATTGGTATGAGGCCTTTTGGGTAAAGCCCAAAAACAAAACCATGAGGGCTTGGGCCCAAAGTGGACAATATCATACCATTGTGGAGATATATGGATCTTATATGCACTAACAATTGGTATCAGAGCCATGGTCCATGTCAAGCCATGAACCTCGAACGAAGGAAGTTGAGCTCCCACGTCCGGATCAAGAGAACCAGACATCAGGAAGGAAGTCTAGTTGGGTCGGGGGGACCGAACAACTGACAGGAAGTCCTGGTGGGTTGAAGATCGGACATCAAGCAGAGAAAATCCTTCGAGGAGGGATAGGCTTGAGGGGGGGCCCAATGTGGTCCTTCGTTTGAGGGGGGGATTGTTGGGAGTATGGGGAATACAATCAAAGTCCCACATTGGTAAGACATGGAAAAGATCATGTGCTTATAAGAAAAAAAGATATCTCCATTGGTATGAGGCCTTTTGGGTAAAGCCCAAAAATAAAACCATGAGGGCTTGGGCCCAAAGTGGACAATATCATACCATTGTGGAGATATGTGGATCTTATATGCACTAACACAATAAACATGATTGCAAGAGGGACGACTGATGGAGACTCCAATTGGGCAATGGAAATACATGGTTGACTTTTAGAGAACATGGAGGTAGGATTGAGCCGAGGAAGCGAAGGACATTTGATCGATTTTGGACTAGAAGATCTACGGGGAGTGGTGACCCCCCATGATGATGTACTGGTGATCTGAGCTACCATAGCCAACTACGATGTAGCTCAGATATTCGTCGATACAGATAGTTCGGTAAATATGTTATTTAAAGAAGCTTTTGATCAAATATAGATAGACTAAGCCAAGCTCCTACCCATGAACAAGGCTCTGTTCGACTTTTCTGGACATGAGGTCTAACCTCTAGGCCGAATTAACTTGTCGTTGTCTCTTGGAGTGGAACTACTCCGTCGAACTAAGATCACTACCTTTACGATGGTTGATGCTGCCTCTGCCTACAATGTCATCCTGGGGAGGCCAATCTTGAACTCATTTCAAGCGGTAGTCTCCACGTATCATCAGAAGATTAAATTCCCTATCGACAGTCAGATCGAAGAGGTGGGGGAGATCAAAAAGAGGTCATAAAGTACTACATGGAAGTG
Organism: Wurfbainia villosa; assembly: GCA_025175895.1. NCBI lineage: Eukaryota > Viridiplantae > Streptophyta > Magnoliopsida > Zingiberales > Zingiberaceae > Wurfbainia > Wurfbainia villosa. The sequence goes on along the minus strand of JAKLTH010000115.1, from coordinate 211,323 downwards.
GTTCGAACTAGAGCAAGGAAGAATGGCAAAATGGAGCAAACTGGAGTATACATGCTCTAGGAGATGCCCTCGTAGGAAGACGAAGAGGTGCAGATATGGCCAGATCAACCCAAAAAAGACATCAAGGTGGCAGTGGGTCTCCCTCCTGAGCTGAAGCATAGAATGATTAATTGTCTCTCTCAGAATTGTGATGTTTTCACAGGGTTTGGAAAAGAAGTCCGTGGAATCTCTCCGATGACCATGGAACACAAGTTGAATCTTGTACCTGGAGCTCGACCGGTCAAATAAAAGAGCGACACTTCGGTTCTGAGAAAGACAAGGTGATCCGAGTCGAGGTCAACATATTAATATAGGTCGGGCACATTAGAGAAGTCTAATTTCCTACTTAATTAGCAAATGTAGTCCTAGTACCTAAGCTCGAGGGCAAGTGAGGGGTTTGTGTAGATTTCTGAGATCTTAATAAAGTTGTCCTAAAGATTCCTACCCATTGTCTCGAATAGATCAACTAGTTGACTCAACTTCAAGATATGAGCTGATTTTCATGCTTGATGCCTATCAAGGATATCACCAAATTCCCTTGGCTAAGGAAGATCAGGAGAAGGTCAGTTTCATCACTTTGGATGGTACTTTCTGTTATATGGTTATGAATTTCGAACTCAAAAATACAGGAGTCACGTATCAAAGGTTGATGGACCAAGTTTTTCGACACCAGATCAGTCAGAACATTGAGGTCTATGTAGATGATATACTTATCAAGTCGAGTCGAGCCGAGAATATTATCATGCATATGGAGGAGACCTTTGGAACATTGCAAAAGTTCGGGGTAAAACTTAACCCAAACAAGTGTGTCTTCGGTGTTAGAAGTGGGTGATTTCTCGGCTATGTTGTAATTGAGCGTGGAATTGAAGTTAATCCAGAAAAAATTCAAGCTTTGCAGAATATGTCCTCTCCTCGGAATTTAAGAGAAGTTCAGAAATTAGTTGGAAGAATTACTACTTTATCTCACTTCATCTCCAGTTCGACAAATCGGAGCCTTCCCTTCTTCAAAGTGTTTCGTAAGTCAGTTTGATTTTCATGGGATGAGAACTATTGAGAAGTGCGAGCAAGCTTTCTCTAACCTGAAGGGATATTTAGCGAAACTCCCCACTTTGTATAAACCGGTGTTGGGAGAAAGGATGTGGGTTATCTAGCCGATATAGAGGAAGCAGTAGGAGTTGCACTGGTTCAGCAAGAGGAGAGCAAGCAATGTCCTGTATACTTCATAAGTTATCTATTGAAAATGCAGAAAATCAGTACACGACTCTGAAAAAATTAGCTCTAGCTCTTGTCTTGACAGCGTGGAAGCTTTATATCTCACCCCATCGCAATACTAACCAATAGTAACCTTAGAAAAGTGTTGGTGAAGCTAGAGACTTCAGGTCAATTAATTAAGTGGGCAACAGAGCTAACAGAATATGATATCCAATATCAATCAAGAATCGCTATCAAAGCACAAGCGTTGGTGGACTTTTTGGCAGAGGCTTTCAGATTGGAGACTGAGGTATGGAAGGTGTATGTTGATGGCTCGACTATTAAACAAAGAAGCAGTGTGGGGATTCTCTTGGTTTCACCAAAAGAATATGTGATTCAAATAGCTTTGTAGCTCAACTTCAAGCTTCTAATAACGAAGCTGAGTATGAGGCATTGCTATCCGACCTTAGGGTAGCTAAGCAAGTTGGCGCTGCAAAAATTACCCTCTATTTAGATTCTCGATTGGTTGTGGAGCAATTAAAGGGTTCTTTCGAAATAAACAATGGTTTGTTGGGGACCATTGGTGCGCTAGAGAGGGGGGGGTTGAATAGCAATTCGACAATTTTGCTCGTTCGCATTAGCGTGTTCGTGTCTCTACAAAAGGTTAGCACAGTGGAATACAAAATACGAATAACAACAAACACAAGAAGACATAACAAATGCAATACACATGATTTTACATGGTTTGGAACTCTAATTCCTACTCCACGGTGACACTCTAGTGATCTATCCTCACTATGAACTTCTTCTTCTCGGTAACACACCGAAGGTGGAGAAACCTGTTATACGATGTTTACAATAATAAACAACCACCAAATGAAATAAATACAAAAACAAATAAGAAATATAAGTGAAAACACTTTACAAATGAGAGCTTGCTTGCTTGATGCTTTGGTTGCTTTGGGATGCTTTTGAATACCTGAAATGTAGCAACACTTTGTCTCAAAATTGTCTTAGAACCACTGCCAAAATCTTTCTTCACAAGCTCCTTTTAAGTCTCCACATCTGTTGGATTTTTTCTTGACAGTCGACTGCCAAAAAGGCCTAATCAACTGCTCACCTATCCGTTGTCTCACAATTGACTAATCCACATTGGATTCGTCGATGGATACACTGCTGACTATCATTACCATCGGCCGACTGCCAAGGCTTCATTCGACTACCAGACATTTTGTGTCTGTGTCCACTAATTTCAGTCAATTGACCATCCATGACAGTTGACTAATAGAGGCCAGTCGATTAGTGTAAGCCACTAGTCGACTACCAGAACACAGTCAACAATCGAGCCTCAGTTGACTGCTCGACCAGTCGACTGAGACACGTGTCAGCTAGGCCTCCGAATGTCATGCACTCAACCAGTTGACTGGGCAATACTACTAGTTGATTGGTAACCCTCAAAAGTGAGGTTTAATCTAAGTATGATCCCATCATAACTTGATACACACTCAAAGTCTAAACCTAAGTTTTTTAGCCACTTTCATCAGTCTCACACCCTCAGGATCCATCCGAGTCCTCAACGACTCATTCACCCTTCGCGTTAGCCTTCAAGTGCTTCCATCAGTTATGTTATGCTATTGGATACCCTTAGCCTAGAACTAAGCCTTCAAGCCACCTCCATCAGTCTCACACCCTTATGATCCATCCAAGTCCTCCACGACTCCTTCACCCTTTGCGTTAGCCTTCAAGTGCTTTCGTTAGGCATGTCATGCTATCAGGTCTCAAGTCTCCAAACTTGGACTTTCACCGCCAAGACTACACACTTGGACTTACGCGACCAAAACTACACCCTTGGACTTTCCTTTGCTAAATATTCATATTTGGACTTTCATTGCTAAGACTGCACATTTGGACTTACGTGACCAAGACTACACATTTGAACTTTCCTTTGCCAAGAATTCATTCTTGAACTTCTCCATTACCAAGTATCCAACTTGGACTTCTTTATGCCAAGTATCCAAATTTGGACTTCTTCGTGCTAAGTATCCATACTTAGACTTCTCCATGCCAAGTATCCATATTTGGACTTTTACTCGAGTCCTACTCGAGTCTGGTCAACCTTTGACCCGAGGTTGATTGCTCCAACAATCTCCCTCTTAAATAATTTTCTCATATGACATTGAATATCTCAATCATCCACTAGTCATATGGTCAACATATGATTAAACCCATATAGTCAACCGTATTGGCAAATATCAAAATACTACTCAAGTCCCACTCGAGTCTGGTCAACATTGACTTGTGGCCTATTGCACCAACAATCTCCTCCTTTTTTATATTTGACAATACCTTTAAGTTAGACTAAACAATAAGGAGAACTGTGCCTTTGCTTGTGCCAAAGCATAATGAAGGTTTACCTAACTTAAACTCTCACTTCTTCCCCTTTGGTATACATCAAAAAGCCTACCAAGATTTTCAATATCTCATCTTCCAATGAGAGCCATCATTCTCCCCCTTGGTACAAAATCATCTTGGATGTCTTCACCCTTCTTAGTGATACAACCCTTATCACTAAATAGAGGCAATCCTTCATTTTCTCCCCCATTGGGAAAAAAAATCCATCCATCATCCCTTGATGAACTAACTTCCTCAATTACTGCACCAACAATGTCCTTGGAGAGTTCCTAAGTTTATAGGAAATCTAAACTGCCAAAAATAAGAGTAAAAGTTCATACTTAAACCTTAACCTTTCTTAAAATTCGATTCTTCACCCTAAATAACTCTTCTATTCAGTTTCACTGAAATTCTCACCCTTCTAATGTTTGTCTAAGCATGCCAGAGGGTTAGGAGCAGTTATGGTAGCTAGGGGTACTGAGAATTAGCTAAACATACCTTGTTCAATCGAAATCAGACCCAACAATCGACTAAATTTATCTACAAGATGACTATAACCCACACCAATCAGCTGCTCCATACGACAGTCGACTGGTTTCTACAGTTTGCAAAAATCAATTTTCATATCAGAATGTGAGAAAGCATAAGTAAATATACGTTTTTAAAAAAATCATGAAATTGCATACGTATAATACTTATGTCAAATATTATGAGCGAAAAATAATTTTATGATAAATACCCATGAAATTGAAGAATTAATACAAAGTTCAAAATTATTGAAACCTTCAATGTTTTTAGCTAACTTTGTATAAATCTTATCAATGGTGAATGCTATCAAAAGATAGACTTTACTAAAATTTTCAAAAATATTTTTGAAATGATTTTCAAAATCTATATTGAATCATGATCAATTGACTAAATGCATATGACTTATACATGAACTTTTCTCATGATTCATTCTTATGATTGAATGAGTTTTAATTCATTGGTGTATCAATACACACATATCTTCTTAAGATTTTGTGAGATATGAGTTTTATTTTTTCCTAAACTAAGGGTTCATTCATTTTATCTAAGCATATCCAATTTAATTTCTTTATTTAGGACATCAAATCAATGTCATTATCCTAAAGTTCAGTTCTATTGTGCACATTATGACATATATGATGTGCATAATTTAAGCATATTTATCAATGATACATGATATCATAGCATGATACAAATTAACTTAAGTATTAATCATCCAAAATACTATTATAACATTTTAAATAATCATATTAAGCATAATGTCATGCATGACATATGTCAAACAAAACATGACAAATATAAAAGGTATGAAGATATAAGAATACCTAAGTTTTAAACTCAATTGTCATTTACTAAAATTGTACCCACTTTGTCATAATGCTCTAATCCCTCTTGAGTGTGCCAAAAATTCAAAGTGATACACTTTTGACTCTAAATTTATTTGTGTCAATTTTAATTAATTTTTCAACTTCTTTAATTCTATTGACACATTCTAAATTCCTTTAGGATTAATTTCTAGACTCATTTCTAAGATATCACATTATCTTGAAAATGTCCTAAAATGTCAAATTTATCATGATTAGATTAACTACCCATCTCTATCCATTTTAGCTACCATCTGACAAATATACTAGAATTTATTCGATCATGATCCACCGAATGCAACATAATATGTTCGACTTCTATCTACCGAACAAAAAGGGGAAGAGAGATTTTATAAATTTTATAAGGAGGGCGTTTTAGATTTTTCATCTAAAGACATTTTGAAGAAAAAAAAGGATTTGTTTATTAATTGGTGGGGGTGTAAATAGCCGACTCTAGAGATAATTGAGCATATTGGAGACCTAAAGTAAGACGATAGAAAATTCAAAACACATGGTACACGGCGGCTAATTTTTAATATTTTATAGCAGATTTAGGGGAAGCGTAACCATATAAATTCGCGTGATTTAGATTCATGCAATGGTCGCGTTTTATTTGTTTACAGTTATGTTTAATTCGTGTGATTTCGATTTCAAGATAAGATTGAAAGCTAATGTTAGAGCTATAACAAATTCTGTATAAAATAAAGTGTACATTGACTATGTCCTCTCCATATAATTCAAATATCACCTATTTTATATTTTAAAAATAGCATGGATCAATTAATTATCACCTTTCTCTTTCCCACTGTAATTAAAGATATTAAGAAAAATTGATGCATCTGTCCATTATCATACGGTTTGAAAGTGTCGTCCCTTCATATGCTAGTTACTAGTTTCAAGGACTAAAAATCTACTATAATTTATCTCCCTTACGATGATCCGAAGGCGGATTAGTAGGGACCGTTAGATTGACGGATTCCAACCTTTTAATTACATCAGAAAGTAATGTTGTTTTTTCTTATGAGATTTAAAATTTTCATTCAGAAATTTTCAATCGTTTCTGGTCAAAAGATCAAGTGGTATAATTCTTCGTAATTTATTTTTCTTTATTATTATTGAGGAATCGACAATGAAAAATATTAAAGACGATCATAATCACTATTTATTATACAAAGTGATGCAATTGATTTAAAAATTATTGAAATCATTTTAAAATATAAGAACACGTGCCCTTTTCTAGCACTAACATTTAAATTTCATATTTTTCTCGGCGAACGGGAAAATTAAAAATATTGAAAAAATTTTGGAAAAAAAAACATATTTGAATAACTTAATTAATCAAAGACTAATATAACCGGAAACTATTTATTTGTTCGTGTGGAAATTAATTAATAATGGACCATTAATTGAACATGGACGTCAGAGTGTCTTAATCTATAATATACACTAAAAAAAGGTTTTAGAACAATTTTTCTCGATCCTATCCTTAATCGTTTTTTTCCTGAGCATTTATTTAGTAAGGTCAATTGTCATCTAATTGTTAACCATGTAACATGGCACTTCCATGAATCAATACTTTAATAGTACTTTCAAAAGATTTAAAGTTCCTATTAGTGAACCGACTATATTTTTGCATTTGCCTACAACAATACTCTTTTATATTATGAGCCAGGACACAAGGTTAAATTTCTTTCAATAGTATAAATATACAAATTAAAATTATTAATGACAATTTATCAAACACAACTCCTAAAGTTCGAAAATGTCCAAAAAACGTAGCATGATTTCAGATTTACCAAATCACGTACCTAATTCCCTTTTTATCCCTCCCGCCAAACAGACCTGCAATTTAATGATGAGAGAGAATTTTCATGCATCCGAGCCACTGCTGAAAATTTCGAACAATCTAAACGTGGTGCTGGGAATTCAAATCCCAGCACCACCTTTTTTTTTATCTGATTTCTAATTTATATCGGTCTGATTTCTAAAATATTACTGTGAATATCTAATAAAACCTTGAATATCAGAAATTTTGGCCACGAATACACAGAGGGACACTATTCAAACTCAATGGACTTGGATTGAATCGAAAAAGAGGTGAATAAGACCATCAATGAGTTTTGACCGAAACCCATTGATGGACTTAAAAAAGTCCAAATTTCAAAATATTGACATAGACTAAAAGATCTTACAACATGAATTTTTGATATGTCGAGGAAACTTAGTTTTAATCCTCCTATCTCCCAAATTTAACTTGTGTCGAAAAAAAATGGTATTGGAAGTTGAGAAACTGGTGGAAGATAGTGGTAGTGGTGGAATTCCATGAAACGCTGTATCGGGATTGGAATTCGATCACAATGTGTCGGATCCACCAATACGATTGTGGTCTTGGAATTCCAATCCCAACACCACAGAGTGTTGAAAATTTCAATTCGGCACACGGTGGTCTTTGGAATTGTAATTCAACACAGCGGTGGTGTTCTGATCGCACCACCATCTTTGGAAATTCAATCCATTTTCAATTCCAAATTATCAATAAATTATTTAATATCTCATTAAAAACCTATGAATAAAATAATCATCCTCAAAATTAATTAAGTTGAAATTTTAAATAAAAAAAAAAAGCTCCCTAGAGCTAAAAGCCATAATCATATAAACTTTAAAAAACAATAAAAAAATAATTAAAGGACAATTTTTATTTCTTAAAAAAATATTTTTTAATTGAAATAGTCCTGATTATTTTCTTTTTTTATGCCTATGCCAACTGCTGAATTATTTAAATATAATTAAAGTAAAAATGAATTAAAATTGTTGTATAGTTACAGCGTTAGACTATAATATTAATGTTCAGCATAATATAGATCAAAAATAAATATTTATATATAATAAATATTTATATTTTTATGCGAATTTCCATAAGGAGCAAATTCGATTTCTACATTAATAGACTATTTAATATCCATATCGAATCATATTTTTTTATCATATTTTTCAAAAGTTTTTTTATGATTCTAATAAAAAAAAGTGTTCTATAATTTTTATAAAAAATTACATATCAAAGAAGCTATATATTTTTAATTTATCATAAAATAATCTGATAAAATTTAAACCCCTTGCAATTCCTACTCATTACCTTTACGGCGGAAAGAAATACAAAGATTAGCAGAGTGGTGCTGGAAATAATATGATATTTTTAATTTATCATAAAATAATCTGATAAAATTATCTTTATTAATTTTGAGAATTCCAAAGACCATTTGTGGTCTTTGAATTGGAATTTCCAACACCACCAGTCTTTGGGATTGAATTCTAACACCACAAAGGTGGTGAGATTAGAACAGCTGGTCTGGAATTCACAATTCAGCACCATTATCAATCTTGGAATTAAATTTCACAACCACCGTGGTCGGGATTAATTCTAGCACTGATGTTGCGGATCCCGACACGGTGGAATTCCAATCCCAAAGGAAATTTCAATTCCAAAGACACAGAATTGTAATTCAAAGACTACTACCACTATCTTTCACTAGTTTCTTAACTTCCAGTATTATTTTTTTTTCGACACAAGTTAAAATTGGGAGATAGGAGGATTAAAACTAAGTTTCCTCGACATATCAAAAATTCATGTTGTAGGATCTTTCAGTCTATGTCAAGATTTCGAATTAACTCTCTAAGTCCATCAACGGTTTGGCCAAAATCCATTGATGGTCTTATTCACCTCTTTTTCGATCCAATCCAAGTCCATTGAGTTTGAGTAGTGTACCTCTGTGTATTCGTGACCAAGATTTCTGATATTCAAGGTTTTATTAGATATTCACAGTAATATTTTAGAAATTAGACCGATATAAATTAAATCGATAAAAAGGTGGTCTTTGGATTTGAATTTCCAAAGACTACGCTTAGATGGTTCTAATTTCCAAGTCGGATGCATGAAAATTCTCTCTCATCATTAAATTGCAGGTCTGTTTGGCGGGAGGGATAAAAGGGGAATTAGGTATGCGATTTGATAAATCTGAAACTATACTACGCTTTTTGGACAATTCCGAACTTTAAGAACTGTGTTTGTTAAATTGTCGAACTATTAATCTTTGATTATAAGCCCTCCCTATCACAATTAAATAATTATTGATAAATAATTTACTCTCTAATATCACACCTTTCATTTAATTTGGATCTGGACATGATAGCACCTCTAGTGCTTAGCATCTTGTTTCCACGGAGATACGTCGTAGTTAAAGAGTTGCGAAGCGATCTTGCCTTTATTATTCTGATTTATTCTAATTAATTCGACGCAGTTCGTATCGATAAATTATCTTGATTTTAACTATCACTCATGGCAATGGAGCTGATGAGCGATCCTTTTATTTATAATTTTATTAAAGAAGAAGATAGGGATTTAAAATATTTTGGTGACGCTGGCGGCTCCGTCGACCACGAGGTTGTGGCCGCTCACGAACCTCGACTCGTCGCTGGCCAAGAACAGCGCCGCCTTTGCCATGTCCTCCGCCTTCGCCCTCACGCCCTTCAGAGTCGACATCCCCTCTCCAAATGCCTCCACCTCCTCCTCGCTCGCCTGCAGGGCCAACACCGCCATAGGCGTCGCCACCGCCGTCGGCGACACACAATTCACACGCACCCTGTGCTTGCCCAGCTCCGCCGCCGCGCTCCGCGCCAGCCCCACCACCGCGTGCTTCGAGCACGTGTAAACTGGAGGGCCCAGCCCTCCCAGCACCGACGCCATGCTCGCCGTGATTATGATGCTCCCGCCGCGCCCCGCCGCGCCCCGCCGCCGCCATGGCCCTCCCCGCGTGCTTCGTCCCCAGCATCGCTCCCAGCACGTTGACCCCCATCACCCGCTCGAACACCGCGGTCGTGTCGTCCTCGCCGAGGATGCTGCCGCCGGTGGGGCCGAGGATGCCGGCGTTGTTAAACATGATGTCGAGCTTGCCGTAGAGGGAGATGGCGGTGTCCACGGCGCGCTTCACGTCGGACTCACGGCGGACGTCGCAGTGGACGTAGGATACGACGTCGTCGGAGCCGAGGCCGGCGCAGAGGGCCTTCCCCTTCTCGTCTTGGACGTCGGCGACTACGACACGAGCGCCGTTGCGGACGAACAACTTAACAGTGGCCTCGCCGATGCCGCTAGCGCCGCCGGTGATGACGGCGACCTTGCCTTCGAGCCTGATGAATTAATTAATCAATCATACGATCGATCAACTAAGGTTAAAGAAAACACGCAAAAATTTAACAGATTAAAAGTAAAGACCTCCTCTCCATTGAAAATATCTTATTGATCTCTAAATAAATTTTAGTGAGGCTTGATGGATCCCTTCTTTTATAGGCCTTAATGTGAGAAAGTAGTGTCCTTATCGGGATGATCTTATGGTCAACAATTATATTAATGAATAAGCGTTAATTTTTAAAGATTATAAATTTTTTGAAGTGTTATTTTTTTTTGCTGTACTAATCATGAATTAAATAATATATTTTTTATAATTTATTTTTTTCGTGTTGACATGGATATTGAGAACACGAAATCACCTTTTACATGAATATGAGAGTATCATTGTCGTAGGAATTATATTATAGAATTTATAAATATAAAGGTAGAATAAAGAATGAAATTAACACTGCATCAACTGTAAGATTTCAGTACCTCCATAACGTGGCTTGATCTGATCCAAATAATAATAATAATAAAATAAAAACTAACTAAAGGCAAATAATTTTCAATTTTTTAATAATTCAGATATTTAAATTTTATAATTTAACTAAATCTTGAAGATAGGCGAGATTAAAAAATTTCGTTGATTAACAAAGCAAATCTAAAAAATACAAATGGATCCTATAGCGAATGATGTTGTTGGTGGGTGTATATATAATTATCGTAACGTGTATTATATTGGTTTGAATCCGAATAAACTGATCTAATTATTATAGCTTTGATTAACAGATTTGTGTTATTAGATGTACATGAGTTAATGGATTTTAGATCCATATATGTAGAATCCTTTAACTCGTACCATTAATATTGATGAATTGTTAACGGATTTTGGGTTAACACTATATATAGGATGTGATCCTCACGGGAGAGAGATGATTTCGACCGACTCTTTTTCCCCATCGAACAGAGCATACGGGGTCGTCTCTCTCAACCTGTGGAAGATCAATCCTTTCGGCTTCTTCTGACTTCAGATTCTTCCGGCGATGTTATCTCCGAATCCAGGTGCATGTTTATACTTTCGATTATGCTTCCATTTTCTCATTTTTTTTGCATACTTACTGTAGATCGATCGACAAGATCTTGTATACGGATCGTTTTATTTTTCGTTTCTTCGATTACATATGAGGATGCACAATCCCATTGAGTGATCCATAAGATCCATCAATTGGTATCAGAGCCACAGGTTTGGTGCCGATGATCGTATAATATCAGGATGCGGTTTTTCGATGATTTTGATCCAAATGCGTGTGTTTTGTCTTAAATCTTCATCTAACGCATTTAAACATGCATAATTATCGAATCTAAGGGTTAGGAGTCCTAGATTTAGCGTCGGATCAGAGTTTTTCGTATTTTTTTGCGAGGAACACGAAGAACGACAACGTAACCATCGTCGTTTTTCGTCAAAACTACCGCTTAGATTCACAGGAATTAGGTTACTAGTCAACTGATGTGGACCATTAGTTGACTGTTGGTTGAAATTTGGCGCACAGATACTTTTTTAGTCGACTGTCATAAGGTTCAGTCGACTACTATGCAAGAAATTTTGAACAAAATATTTGTGAGTCAATTGTGAAACTCGACTAAGGTATGACAGTTGACTGATGGGCTTAAACTTAGGCACATAATGGTTTTTAGTCGACTAGAGAATCGATAGATGACATCAGTTGACTGTCATCAATCACTAGTCGACTACTGGGCCTTAGTTTGAACACAGAAGCTTTGTTAGTCGGCTGAAGCAATCGATTGATCATGATCAATCGACTGTTATATGACAACAGTCGACTGATGACGTAGGAAACTTTCGGAGGCAATAACTTTTCGCTTGAGATGAATTTTGAGGTGTTTTCAGTGGCGTTTCGAAGATCATAGCTCTACGTTTGTGAGTAAAACCCCATAACACCTTATTTTGGGCCTTAAAAATATTGTTTAGTACATTTTCTGAGGCTTCAAAGTTTTTAAGTCCTATGTTATGGTCATTTTGCATTCCCTACATCATTTAATAGCAACAATACAATCGAGCAACCTAGGATTTCATTTGTATCTACTAGCACATGTGTTATTAAGTTGAACTAATACTATCACCAAAGTAAAAACTATTAGCTAAACTTAGTGCATCACAGTGTGAGTGGATGTATATCTATGCTATAAGGATGGTTGGCCCAAAGAAAAATCATCTTTATGCCAGATATATGTTTAAAGGAGGTTCACTATAAATATCATACATGTAAGATGTCGACCTAAAGGAAGACATATTATGTGACTGATTAAAGAAATAGTGAACTGTAGTTATAAATGATATAACCAAATCTAACTCATATTGAGTTATCAATCATGCTCATGCAAATATTATGTCGACCCAAAGGAAGACATATTGTGTGACAGATTACAGTGTTTTGAGTTAGGATTAGAAAGTACCACTAACGAGTTACATTTTAATTCAAAGATTAATTATAATATTATATTTGGTATCTCATAATTAAAGTGACCCATTATATGTGCATATATTACTTTCTTAGAAACTACTGAATATAAAAGGACTAGTAGGAGTAAGGTTACTAAAATTGCAATATCTGGCAATGTACCTCTCAACTTAGTTAGTTTAGAAGTCAATTTTGTTACTGTACTTACTGACATAAGGTGGATAGATACTGGAGCTACTACTTATATTAGTGTTACTGAGTATGATTGTCTTACTAGTCGATTGCCTATTGATGGTGAAAGATACATCTATACTGGTAATGACAAGAAGGCTAGAGTGACTACTATAGGTTTTTTTAGGCTTTGTCTAGGGACCGATATATTTTTGGATTTGAAAAATACATTTGTAGTTCCATCCTCGAGGAACATAATTTTCATTTCTTCTTTGGACAAATCAGGATATACTTGTTCATTTGGAAATGAAATATTTAATATTTTTCAATATTCAAAACTTATTAGTACTGGTTTCCCAGTTGACAAGTTATACATGTTAAATACTATAGCTCTCACAGACAATATAATAATGCATAGTATAAGTACGAAACACAGTTTGATTGACGAGAATTCATCCATGTTGTGGCATAGACATTTAGGATATATATCTAAACAACGCCTAGAAAGGTTAATGTCATGAGGAATTCTTCATTCCCTTGACATGTCAGACTTTGATGTCTGCATACAGACGTGTCAAAGGGAAAATGACTAACAAAAGAAATAAAGATGCAAGTTGGTGTAATAACACTTTAGAATTGATACATACAGATATATATAGACCATTCCCTAAGGCATCTTAGAATAGACAAACATATTTTATCAGTTTTATAGATGATTACTCCCGATATGACTACTTATATCTTTTACATGAGAAGTCACAGTCCTTGGATTTGTTCAAAATTTTCAAAGTCGAAGTTGAAAATCAACCAGGTAAAAAGATTAAAGTTGTCAAATCCGATCGTAGAGGTGAATATTACGATCGTTATGATAGATCAAGAGAACAATGTCTAGGACCTTTTGCTAATTATCTATCTGAGTGTGGTATTATGACTCAATACATCATACCTGATACTCCTCATCAGAATGATATAGCTGAGCGAAGGAATCGAACCCTAAAGGATATGGTGAGAAGTATGATGTCTTTCACTTCTTTATCGGAGTCCTTGTGGGGTGATACACTCAATACTGTAGTGTACTTACTCAATAGAGTACCCAATAAGGCAGTGAGTAAAATCCCATATTAGCTATGGGCAGGTAAGCAACCTAGCATTAGACATTTACACGTTTAAGGTTGTTAAGTAGAGGCTAAGCCTTATAGGCCTAAAGAAAGGAAACTGAACTCAAGGACTATTAGTTGTCATTTTGTAGAGTATTCTGAAAGGTTAAGGGGCTTTAAGTTTTATGACCCCTTAAATAGGTCCTTTTTCGAAACGGGAAATGCCAAGTTCATTAAGGACAATGGGAGAACATATTCATGGGGCATATCTTTTGAGGAGGATAACACTTGTCATCTTACCTCAGTTACTACAGGTGCAACTATTAGTAGTACGGTTACTATACCCTACGTTATTGATGTTGCACGTCCGACGGGAGTAGTACTTCATGATGTCCCTATATCCTCCCCTATGCAAGTAGAGGAACCATTTGCTCAGGTTGAGGTACACCCTCCTATGGTTGAGCAGGTTCCTCAAGCACCTAAAATGTCTCAAGTAGAAGTACATCTAAGGTGATCTACTAGGGAAAGAAGATCTACGGTTTCACGTGATTATGCTTATCTCTAAGAGCATGAGTTTGACATAGTGCTGGAAGATGATCCTTCATCTTTCTAGGAAGTCAAACAATGCTCTAATTCTGAAAAGTGGATTGAAGCCATAAAAGATGAGATGATGTCTATGACAGACAATGACGTATGGGAATTGGTCGAATTGTCTGAAGGTGTGAAACATATTGGTTGTAAATGGATATTTAAAACCAAATGAGATTCACTAGGTAATATCGAAAAGTATAAGACACGCCTTGTAACCAAGAGATTCACTCAGAATGAAGATATTGATTACAATGAGACTTTCTTATCTGTATTTATGAAAGACTCCCTAAGGATAATCATGACACTTGTAGCTCATTATGATTTGGAGCAACATTAAATGGACGTCAAGACTGCATTCCTTAATGGAGACATTGAGGAATCTATATACATGGTGCAACTAGATAGCTTTGAATATGATGATTCAAAGCACCTTGTATGTAAATTGAAGAAGTCCATTTATGACTTAAAGCAGGCACCTCGTCAGTGGTACAAAAAATTTGATCAAGTGGTTACTTTATTTGGTTTTAAGGAGAATTTAGTTGATCAATGCATTTATGTCAAGTTCAATGGGAGCAAGTTTATGATACTTGTCTTATATGTGGATGGCATTTTGTTGGTAAGCAATTGTAAATAATTACTGCATGAGACCAAGTCATTTCTATTAGGTAAATTTGAAATAAAAGACCTTGGTAAAGCATCTTTTGTATTAGGCATACAGATATATCATGATAGATCCAAGGGTATACTTGGATTATCACAAAAGACCTATATTAAAAAGGTGCTCATATAGTATGGTATGCAAAATTGTACACCTGGGGGCACACCTGTATCTAGAGGTGATAAGTTTAGCTTGCAACAATATCTACAACATAAACTTGAAATAAATGAGATAAAGAAACTTCCTTATGCATCGGCAGTAGGAAGTCTCTTGTATGCTCAAGTTTATACACGTCTGGATTTAGCACGCATTGTTGGAATGTTAGATAGGTATCTAAGTAACCCAGGACCAGAGCATTGGAAAGTCGTAAAGAGGGTAATGCGGTATCTATAAAGAACCAAAGAACTCATGCTCACATATCGAAAATCTAGTCAGTTGGAGGTAATTGGATATTCAGATTCTGATTTTGCTGGATGCTTGGATAGTAAGAGATCCACCTCAGATTTTGTCTACATGCTTGCTCGATGAGCTATATCATGGAAAATCATCAAATAGATGCTTATAGCAACTTCAACGATGGAGCCAGAATTAATAGTCTGCTATGAAGCATCAAATCACGGTATATGATTGCAGAATTTTATCACAGTATTATAGGTTATCGATGGTGTTGATAGACCTTTAAAAATTTTCTATGATAACAAAGCTATAGAATTTTATTCCAAGAACAACCGCAACTCGTCGAAGTCAAAACACATTGACATCAAGTACCTGGCGGTTAAGGAAAGAGTCCAGAGTGGTCAAATAATGATAGAGCATATTCAGATAGACTCAATGTTGGCGGATCCGCTCACCAAGGGACTGCTACCTAAGGTATTTCATCAGTATGTATTGCATATGAGGGTTCTTCATATAGATGAAGTATCCGTTTAGTGAGAGTCTGTATTTCTTTATTTTTTGGATGCTTTTATATATATATATATATAATGGACACATGTAAATTTTTTAGTTATCGTACGAATAAAGTTTTATTTTTACATGTGTATTTGTTAATACTCTGAATAAAGAAACATCACATGTAAATTTTTTGGTTATCGTACGAATAATATTTTTTTTTACATGTGTATTTGTTGATACTCTAAATAAAAAAACATCATGATTTACTAATGTGGTTTGCATATGGTGATTATAAATGTGATATAAGACTCATTATTGAGTCATAAGATGGTCATGATTTGCTAATACGGTTTAACACATGGTGCTTGCAAATGTAATCAAATCCAGTATTAGATCATAAGGAGAATCAGTTGAAAATAGATATGTATAGATCACATTTCATGCATTTCTCATATTACACATTCACGTACATTATATCTATGTCATTGATGACATTGACATCGTGATTACTAATGGGTTCTGCTATCGATTATATATATGAAGTAGTAATGATCACTTTAGTCCTATGCCAATGAAATTGATGGACCAGATTGTTTCAGTTCAATACGATATGATATGCATAATTAAGAGATTTCGATTATGTGTTACGTTTGAAATCACATGTAGTCCAAGTGAAAGATTATTGGTGGTGGATTTACATATGATTATCGTAATACATCCGAGTGTATCGTATTGGTTCAAATCCAATTAAAGTGGTCTAACTATTATAGTTTTGGTTAATGAATTTGTGTTATTGGATGTGGATTAATGAATTTTGAATTCATATATATATAATTTTTTAATCTGTAGTGTTAGTATTGATGGATTGTCAATGAATTTTAAGTTAATACTATATATAAGACAGGGTGTATTTTTCGTGGAAGAGAGATGATTTCGGGTCTGTTACGAGGCCCAATTACAGCCATACACCCGGTTTTGGCCGGACGGCCGACGCCAATTGCTTTGGCAAGAGCAAACGGAGTCACCCAATAAATTCGCGTGATTTAGATTCATGCAACGGTCGCGTTTTTTTTGTTTATAGTTATGTTTAATTCGTGTGATTTCGATTTCAAGATAAGATTGAAAGCTAATGTTAGAGGTATAACAAATTCTGTATAAAATAAAGTGTACATTGACTATGTCCTCTCCATATAATTCAAATATCACCTATTTTATATTTTAAAAATAGCATGGATCAATTAATTATCGCCTTTCTCTTTCCCACTGTAATTAAAGATATTAAGAAAAATTGATGCGTCTGTCCATTATCGTACGGTTTGAAAGTTACGTTGTCTTTTGTTTTTTTGGATGATTCATTGGTTAAAATAATATAGATATTATTATATATGGATAGAAGTTGAATTTTAATGTGAGATTTAAAATTTTCATTTAGATTTAAAAGTCTTCAATCGTTTCTAATCAACAGATCAAAAGGTAAAACACGAGTTGATTTATTTTTTTCATATAATCACTATTTATTACAGAACACGAGTTGATTTAAAAATTATCGATACCATTTTAAAATATAAGAACACGTACTCTTTTCTAGCACCAACATTTTGTTAGATATTGGATCTTATAAAGATCAATATACGATTTTGAAAAGGAAAATCGTTGTACCATCAATCATTGAAAGTCTAAATTGACTTCAAAATCGAAATCTACGTTTCGAGTAGATGAATCTAGACTATTAATTTGCTTAAAATCGATTATGTGTGAATGAAAAATTAATTGTTAAAGTCAGCCTAAAAATTATTAAATGAAGTAAAGGGAACAATAGTCCCACATTGGAAATTCCAGATTCTTACTTATATGTGTTGATGAGTTAATTGGAGTTAACTCGAATAAGCACATATACTCTATTCGATAGGCGGCGGTGCTGCTGCACTTGCGCGCACGCGCGTATGATAGGCGCTTTGTTGGCGCACTTTACACTTCGCGTCGTCGCGAGGAGCTTAAATTTATGCTCCGGGTGACATGACAGTGCCTACGTGGCACTCGGGTGATGTGTCATGTATACATGACACTCGGTTGGACCTGGAGAGGTGACTGGCTGCTGACTGGGCAATCGGATGGACACGTTGGAACAAAGAGATTGAGTAGTGCAATCTGGAGCGTTGATCGCGAAGAATCACGATCGGACCACTGGTGATTACGATTGATCTGGAGCGTCGGAATGACTGGATCGTTGGATCGGATCGGTGACTAAGATCGAAGGATGATCGAAGGTTACAATCATTGGATCTAATGGCTGAGATCAAAGGGTTTGATGAAGGGTTACAACCCTCTACATCCAAAGGCTCAGATTAAATTCACCAAAGGGCACCTCATCTCTTCACCTAGTATAAATATATCCCTAGAGAATGGAATAAACACTCAACTCAAACTCATTCTCTCATCTCATCCATCCATCCTCTGCATCCAGAGTCCAAAAAGCCTACGAGTAGGTTCGTCGGTCTCGAAATTTATAGTGCTACTATTCCGAGACATCGTCGTTGTATCTTGAAGCAATTGCGCTATCAGTAAGCACGGCGAGCAATATCGTTTCTGGAGATAGTGTCGAACACTAGCCTCGGCGAGATCATATCGGTTAGTCTCCCGATTATTTGAAGTTATACTCAACAATCGTAAAGCGATATTGGTGCAATCGATATGGCGTGATCAGCGGCGTTCGACCACCGGAGTCACAACCTCTGTTCCACCGGAGAAGCCGGAGAAATTCAACGGGCGATTTGACGATGGCGTGAAGATGTTGTTCTATTTGACAACGCTAAACCTCGTCACGGTTTTTGCGTGAAGACCGTCGCTAAGGAAGATGATTAGATAGTAAAGGCGCTTGCGATCTTGATGGTCTCGGAGATTTCTGTCGTAATTACATTCTCAATGCATTGGACAACGTTGTATAATGTGTATAGTCACGATAGAGCGGCGAAATCTTTATGGGAATCACTAGAAGAAATACAAAACGAAAATGCGGTTTGAAGAAATTCAGTCGGTCGATTTTGGATTTCAAAATGGTGGATTCAAGAGTGTGACATCTCAAATCAAGATATCTGTTGATATTGCATGATCTGGATCTGAAGGCATGGATCTGAATAGTCGTTCAAAGTAGTAGCAGTAATTGAGAAACTCCCGTCGTGGAAGGATTTGAAAATTACAGGCATAAGCAAAGGAGATGGGGCTTGAGGGCGATCACGAGGCTACGAATAGAGGAGGATAATCGAAGATTCTCGACTCTAAAAACAGCGGACTATCGGCGAGATGTCTAACATTTGGTGAGCCGAACACAAAAGCGAAGCAATTCAAAAGAAGGCTCGGGCAAGAAATTCAGGGGCTCGTGCTACAAGCTGCGGAAAGCCGGGACACATGTCAAGAGTGCGAGGCGCCCCGAAGAAACCAACCAAGAAATTCGAGGAAGGAAGTGTCACAACTTCGGCGACATGGAGCTTGATCTCACTGCGGTCGTGTTTGAAACCAACAGTGGTGGACAACAACCGAAGCGATGGTGGATAGAATCGAGAAACACGGCATATTTGTTCGGATAAGGCGATGTTCTCCAAGTATACTCCGATAAATGGAAGAAAGCTCTATATGGGCAATTCCACAACATCGCCGATTATCGGACTAAAGTTGTTCAAAATGACGCGTCGGGAAAGGAGCTAACGCTTATTGATGTGCTCCATGTTTTCGACATCGAAAAACCTAGTTTGGATGGCACTTGTTAAAGTCGGGTTACTAGTGTTCCAATCAAATAATTTTGTACTACGAAGAATGGTGTATTCGTAGGTAAAGGGTACTTAGAACAAAGTCCATCAAGATGGTTGTAATGACTGTACACCGTGAATTTAATGGTAATAAAATAAAAGCTTCCAGCTATGTTGTCGAGTGTTTTAATTTATGGCATGATCGACTTGGACATGTTAATAATAACACTCTAAAATGCCTTGTCAAATTAAATTTATTACCAAATATCGATGTTGACAAAACACACAA
Source organism: Wurfbainia villosa (assembly GCA_025175895.1). NCBI lineage: Eukaryota > Viridiplantae > Streptophyta > Magnoliopsida > Zingiberales > Zingiberaceae > Wurfbainia > Wurfbainia villosa. Next base: position 191,224 of record JAKLTH010000115.1, on the reverse strand, counting down.
ATGTGAAGTGTGCGTGGAAGCAAAAATGACGAGACTACCTTTTCATTCGGTGGAAAGGTCAACGACTCCTCTAGAGTTAATACATAGTGATCTATGTGACTTAAAATTCGTGCAAACCAGAAGAAGTAAAAAGTATTTTATTACCTTTATCGATGACTGCACGAGGTTCTGTTATGTCTTTCTTTTAAGAAGTAAAGACGAAGTCTTAGAGGTTTTTAGAACCTATAAAATAGAAGTTGAGAATCAACTTGATAAACGAATTAAAATAATTCGTAGCGATAGAGGTGGAGAATATGGTTTTGTTCAAAATCTGACATTATCCATCAGACAACGGCGCCTTACTCACCTCAATCAAATGGTGTTGCCGAACGTAAAAATCGGGCACTCAAGGAAATGATGAATGTCTTGTTAATAAATTCAGGCTTACCCCAGAACTTGTGGGGGGAAGCCTTATTATTGGCAAATCACATTCTCAATAAAATTCCTCACAAGCAAAATGATAAAACACCATATGAACTATGGAAAGGCCGCAAGCCATCGTACAAATACTTGAAAGTATGGGGGTGCCTGGCAAAGGTCGAAGTACCCAAGCCAAAGCAAATGAAAATCGGACCTAAAACGTTCGATGCAATATTTGTCGGATATGCCCAAAATAGTAGTGCATATCGGTTCATAGTTCACAAGTCAGACATTCCTGATATTCATGTGAGAACAACCATAGAATCTCGGAATGCGATATTCTTTGAAAATGTATTCCCAAATAAAAGGGGAAACATTCAAATTGATAAGTTCTAACAACAATGACGTCTATGAACTTAATTGTCGTAAAGGACTATTGACTATCAAAATGAAGAGACACGCGGTAGAGTTGAGAAATCGTTTGGGCGAACTTTATGACAACGGATCCAAAAACATTGAGTGAAGCTCTCTAGTCCCGACGATTATGGAAAGAAGCGAATAGTGAAATCGAGTCCATCATGAATAATCATACTTGAGAATTAGTGGACATTGTGCTAAACCATTAGGTGTGGATACTAAAACGCAAGTATAAAGTTGATGGATCTATTGACAAGTATAAGGCAAGACTTGTAGTCAAAGGGTACAAGCAAAAAGAAGGCTTTGATTACTTCGACACCTACTCACCGGTGACAAGGATTACATCTATGTTGATAGTCATCGTAGCATTGTATGACCTTGAAATACATCAAATGGATGTTAAGACTGCATTTTTAAATGGTGAGTTGGAAGAAGAAATCTATATGAAGCAATCCAAGGGGTTAATAGTTCCAGGAAAAGAGGAAAAGGTGTGCAGACTTGTTAAGTCGTTGTACGGACTAAAACAAGCGCCTAAACAATGGCACGAGAAATTTGATAAAATAATGCTGTCAAATGAATTCAAAATAAATGAATGTGACAAATGCATTTATGTCAAAGACACACCTAAAGGTTATATAATCGCGATATGCTTATAATGGGTAGTAACCATGAGATAATCATGAGTACAAAGAAAATGTTGACCAAGAATTTCGATATGAATTATATGGGTCAAGCTGATGTTATATTAGGAATTAAAATTCTCAGGACATCTGAAGGGATAGTTTTGACACAATCTCACTATGTAGAATCAGTGTTGAAGAAGTTCAATGTGTACGATCTCTCTACAGTAAAAACACCTATGGATCTAAGTCAACACTTAGCGAAAAACCAAGGTGAGCCCATATCACAATTAGAATATTCCCGGATAATAGGCAGTTCGATGTATCTCACAAATTGCACACGTCCGGATATTGCCTGTGTGGTTAACAAACTAAGTCGATTTACAAGTAATCCAAACGATACCCATTGGAAAGCACTGATGCGAGTTCTTAGATATTTGAAATATACTATGAACTATGGATTACATTTCGGAAAATATCCCGCTGTCTTAGAGGGATATTGTGATGCTAATTGGATATCAGATACAAAAGATTTCAAATCCACTAGTGGATATGTATTCACAATTGGTGGAGGAGCGGTATCTTGGAAATCCACTAAGCAGACGTGCATTGCTCGGTCAACTATGGAATCCGAGTTTATAGCACTAGACAAAGCAGCTGAATGGCTGCGAAATTTCTTGGAAGATATTCGATTTGGACAAAACTCGTGCTACTGTACTTATACATTGTGATAGTCAATCGGCGATTGGAAGGACACAGAGTAGTATGTATAATGGTAAGTCACGACATATACGTCGTAGACATAATACCATTAGGCAGTTGATCTCGAATGGAGTGATTGCAATCGACTATGTCAAGTCTAAAAATAATTTAGCAGATCCTCTTACGAAGGGGCTAAATCGAGATCAAGTATACTGCTCATCGAGAGGAATGGGATTAAAAATCTACAACTAAAATGATCATGGCAGTAACTGACCTTGTTGACCGGAGATCCCAAGATCTTGGTTCAATGGGACAATGAAGTTACAGAAGTTGAGTTACAGCACACGAGATATATTATCTCTATCCCAGTCCTAAGATGAATATGTGCTGTCCTACTACATGTAGTGAGGTTAAGCTTATGTTTTAATGACTTCTATACCTTTATAAGGTGGAGTATGATAGGATACTCTTGATAGAAGTGTCACCTATGTGAGTGTGAAGACAGGTCACTTCAATGAAACACTCATGAATCCAAGATGGTGTCCATGGCCAAAACGGAACCAACCATGAGAACCAAAAGTAGGTGAGATAAGTCTTTGTGTGGGTGTTATTGTCTAAGTATACACAAACAGCTGAGCAATTCAAGACATCATGTTCATCAGCGACCTAGTATGCTCGATAGCACTCTACTACGGAAGGTTCAAAGCCACAAGCTACCTCTCTCGATGCATTGACTTATCGATTGGACTCTCGTAAAAGTGTCAGCATGCATACACGCATTAATTTCCATTCATGTGGGGGATGTTAGATATTGGGTCTTATAAAGACCAATATACGGTTTTGAAAAAGGAAAATCATTGTGCCATCAATCATTGAAAGTCTAAATTGACTTCAAAATCGAAATCTACGTTTCGAGTAGATGAATCTAGACTATTAATTTGCTCAAAACCGATTATAGGTGAATGAGAAATTAATTGTTAAAGTCAGCCTAAAAGTTATTAAATGAAGTAAGGGGAACAATAGTCCCACATTGGAAATTCCATAGAGGAATTACTTCCTTATATGTGTTGATGAGTTAATTGAGTTAACTCAAATAAGCACATATACTCATCCATCGATGGGCGGCGCAGTGCTGCTTTCGCACTTGGCACGCAAGTAGATGGGCGCTTTGTTGGCGCACTTTGCACTTCGCGTCGTCGCGAGGAGCTTAAATTTATGCTCCGGGTGACATGACAGTGCCTACGTGGCACTCGGGTGATGTGTCATGTATACATGGCACTCGGTTGGGCCTGGAGAGGTGACTGGCTGCTGACTGGGCAATCGAATGGACACGTTGTGTTAAATACGGGGATTTAAAACATTTAAATTAAATGGCCAAATAATTAAGGAAATAATCCTGGAAATTTTTCGGGATTTTTCGGGAATTTTAGGAATTTTTTCGGAATTTTTCTGGAATTAAACGGACTCCGTACGAGATTTTTACGGGGATAAAGTAAATAGGCTTTATCTAAGGGGTATTAACCTAAATCGGAAACCCTAAGTTTTTACTTTTTCTATTTCCCTTTCCCGCCGCCAGATTATTCTCTTAGCTTCTCCTCGCCGCTTTGCCCGACGTCCGCCGATGCGCGCCCTCTTCTTCACGGCGACTGCTCGCCTTCGGCGATGCCTTCTTCTCCGCCCGAGTCGAGTAAGCCTTGTAGGCTTTTATCCGAGAGCCCGCCGCCTCGCAGCGCGGCAAACGCGAGCGCCGATCGCCGTGCAGCCGAGCACCCTCGCGACAGCCGCGCATCCTCGCCGCGCGCCGAGCACTGCCGTGGCCGGCGACGCGAAGCTCGCCGCCCACCGCCGCTTTCCAGTCGGTCCTTGCCTCTGGCCCGTCGTCCCGCCGCCGCCCCGTGCCACCCCACCTCGCTCTAGATCGACCACCGCGCTAGCCCTTCTTCCCGACGCCACCCACAAAGATCATCGGGCGTCCTCCGCAAGCTCGGCGAATCGCTTGCCTTTCGCGAGGGTGGAGCTTGTAAATACCTAGATTTCCTCTGGTTTTCTTGTACATAAGGATTCTATGGGTGTGGTGGGGCGTGATTAGGCAAGCAAGGAAGTGCACGTGAGAGGCCGTGAGGGTTTTGTTTGGAGGGTGTCGTGTGGTTTGGGTTGGAAGTGGTCGTGCAAGGTCGGATGTTAGTGGGCTGTATATGGAATTCCTAGGGCGGGTGAGCTTGATTGGTCGATTGAGTTGATTACGGTGTTATCCGTTTGATTGGCATGTTAGTGAGCGAGGAATGGTTCAAAAATGTGTTACTCGGAGGATATAGGATTTGGGCTAAATTAATTGTATGGATTATTTGTGGACAAGGAAAAATTGGAAATTGTTTGGGTTAATTGAGATATAAAGGAAATCGATTAATTATTCGATTTGTCGGCGAATTGCATATTGTGCTTAACAATAATTATCTTTGTATGCAGGTTTCTTGATGAGACAGTCCACTAACGATTTCGTCTTTTAGATATAGTCAAGTTGATATGTTAGTTAGTATAGCATGCAATACTTTTCATGTTTATATGCCTAGTATGTTTTTGTGCCTACTAGATACATGCATTTGATCAGTATGTTTATATCTTCCTGTTTTACTTGGATCATTGTATTTGGATTATGGATATGTACATATTGATTGTACATATTATTCGGATAGGTATTTTGAGTAGGATTTACATGCTTTAGTATCATGCACCATCTTGCATGATTGCATCTTTGGCCGGACGGTTCCATTATTATTGAGCCCGCATAGTTACATAACGCACACCGCCACTCATGGGTTAGTGGTACATCGAGAGGGTGTGCGATTTGCTCTGTCGAGTTCACTGGACCGCCATGGGTAGCGCAGGCAGGCGTGGTAGCGGCGAGGATCCCTCCTCTGGCCTATGACACCAGGAGATGAGAGCTTAGCTCCCCCACTATGTTTGGGGCAGGAGGATAGGTGTACTCCGACAGCATCCTGTCCACTCGGTCACTCAGGAGCAGTGATGGCAGAGTGCACAGTTGTCATAGCCCTACCCACTCGGCTTCACCATCGCGTGTGAGGCGGCTGACTGGCGTCAGGGGTGACCATGTCATTTGCACGGCATGCATTTTTGCATGGATCGCATTTGTATTGTGTTTCTTTGCATTATTGTATTGATGCCTTGGATGTTGCATATGATTGACATGCATCTGAGATTCATATTCTTATATGGTGATGACTTTATCTCTTATAGTAGGGCACATGCTCCTATATCGAGTAGGAGACTCTGTGAGTACAAATTTTTGCATTTATTTCTTGCTTACCATATATATGAGACTGTACTGGCATGATTAGTATTGTTAGCTATTTCTTACTATTCATATCGACTAGTATCCGCAGAGTTCTTTGAACTCACCCCGTTGATTTATATCTATTTCAGGATGGAGCTGTCAGGAGAGTCCAGCTGCCAAACCCCCTCGTCGTGGAAGTGTATTTTGTTATTTGTGTTTACGGTTTTGGGTATTTTGATTAGAATATATGTTTAGGACTGGAGTTGGATATTTGTACCTGTGGATGTTTTGGTATGTCCTTAGGGATCTTTGATCGGATTTTTATTTCGATTGGATTTCGGTTGAGTATTCCTGCCCAGATGGCAGAAGAGGTAGGTTTAGTTATGATATTCTTTTGGATATATCATTTGATTGAAGGCCTGAGGCCTAATTATACTCTGCATGGGTTGTTTGGATTCCGGTCGTGTTGACCGATGTATAGTGGCCGTGTAGGCCTTGTATAAAAATTGGTATTGTCACCCGTACAGGGGAGATGCTGCCGGATTTTCGTCTGGCGGAGACTCCCTCGGGGCGTGACACGTTGGAACAAAGAGATTGAGTAGTGCAATCTGGAGCGTTGATCGCGAAGAATCACGATCGGACCACTGGTGATTACGATTGATCTGGAGCGTCGGAATGACTGGATCGCTGGATCCAGATCTGGCGGCTAAGATCAAAGGATGATCTGAAAGGTTACAATCATTCAGATCTAATGGCTGAGATCAAAGGGTTTGATGAAGGGTTACAACCCTTTACATCCAAAGGCTCAGATTAAATTCACCAAAGGGCACCTCATCTCTTCACCTAGTATAAATATATCCCTAGAGAATGGAATAAATTAAACACTCAACTCAAACTCATTCTCTCATCTCATCCATCCATCCTCTGCATTCAGAGTCCAAAAAGCCTACGAGTAGGTTCGCCGGTCTCGGAATTTGTAGTACTACTATTCCGATACATCGTCGTTGTATCTTGGAAACGAATTGCTGCTATCCGTAAGCACCTGAGCGGAGCAATATCGTTTTACGGAGATAGTGTCGAACACTAACCTCGACGAGATCATATCAGATTTTAGTCTCCCCGATTATTTCGGAAAAGTTATACTCAACACATTTAAATTTCATATTTTTCTTGGCGAACGGGAAAATTAAAATATTGAAAATAAAAAAACATAGTTGAATAACTTAATTAGTCCTCGAGACGGAAAGCAGCCAAGACTAATATAACCGGAAACTATTTATTTTCCCATGTGGAAATTAATTAATAATGGATCATTAATTGAACATGGACGTTTGAGTGTCTTAATCTATAATATACACTAAAAAAAAAGGTTTTAGAGCAATTTTTCTCGATTCTATCCTTAATTTTTTCCTGAGCATTTAGTAAGGTCAATTGTCATCTAATTGTTAACCATGTAACATGGCGATTCCATGTATCAATACTTAATAGTACTTTCAAAAGATTTAAAGTTCCTATTAGTGAACCAAGACTGTATATTTTTGCATTTGCCTACAACAATACTGATCTTTTATATTATGAGCCAGGACACAAGGTTAAATTTCTTTCAATAGTATTTCTTTCAATAGTGTAAATATACAAATTAAAACTATTAATCTTTGATTATAAGCCCTCCCTATCACAATTAAATAATTATTGATAAATAATTTACTCTGTCACACCTCTCATTTAATTTGGATCCGGACATGATAGCACCTCTCGTCGTACCAGCTCTAGTGCTTAACGTCTCGAACATCTGTTTCAACAGTTGAGCATCAACACTATTTAGCACTCGTCACTCTTGCTCGGCAGCCAAGTACTATAACTTCTTGAATTTACAAGATGACATTTCTACGAATTTAATAGAGTTGGTGCTTGTATGATTGCTATTATTAATGAGGTGATTCTTGAAATTTATTCTCTTAGAATTAATTGTCTATCCATCAAGAGATCGTATTTATCTTTTTTACGATGAATATGAAATCGACTAATAGAAATACTTAGGATGAATGAAATAGTTCGATCTCTATCTATGATATGCATTTATTAAAAAATAAATAAATGAAGTGATAAATTTTAAAACGATGAGTTGTTGACCATGTGAGTACTTTTTTATTTATTTAACCGATCAATGAAAAATTATTATTAATCGAATTAAAATTTTTAATATTTAATATTAATTAAATAATAATAATTCAGATTTAAATATTGGCAATAAAATAGAATAATATCTCTAACTATTAAATTGGGTTATGGTATGACATGATTTGGACATGCCCCTATAAAATAGGATTGTGGCAAGGAAAGTCTTTTAGGATGGCCCGTTGATGACTAAAATAACGTAGATGATGTCATTATAAGTGGACAGGGATTGAATCTCAATGTAAAATTTAAAACCCTCATTCCTGTTGAAAAGTTTTCGTTTTTAGCCAACGAATCAAGAGTTATAGTCTCTTCACAATTTATTTCTTTTCACCATCACAAAGGAATTGACGACCATTGATTAGAGCCTTGTCTTAGTCCGTAGTTAAGCAACTCATAATTTTTAAGGCCTAATAATTTGAGGACTCCTTATTTTATTTTATTTTTTTTAATAATTAAGACACCTTATCTAAGAGAGGTTCGAATTTGGATTTTCTAGTATTGTATTAATGGAAAGTTGCTACAACTTTGGCTATTGGTGGAGGATCAATGGGCTTTGTTTGAATGCAATTTCCATGAGATTATTGAAAGAGAAAAAGCAATCGAGTAAATAAAGAGTTGTGAAGCGATCTTGACTTTATTATTCTGATTTATTCTAATTAATTCGACGCAGTTCGTATCGATAAATTATCTTTTAACTATCACACATGGCAATGGAGCTGATGAGCGATCCTTTTATTTATAATTTTATTGAAGAAGAAGATAGGGATTTAGAATATTTTGGTGACGCTGGAGGCTCCGTCGACCACGAGGTTGTGGCCGCTCACGAACCTCGACTCGTCGCTGGCCAAGAACAGCGCCGCCTCTGCCATGTCCTTCGTCTTCGCCCTCACGCCCTTCAGAGCCGACAATCTCTCTCCAAATGCCTCCACCTCCTCCTCATTCACCTGCAGGGCCGACACCGCCATAGGCGTCGCCACTGCCGTCGGCGACACGCAGTTCACACGCACCCCGTGCTTGCCCAGCTCCGCCGCCGCGCTCCGCGCCAGCCCCACCACCGCGTGCTTCGAGCACACGTAAACCGGCAGACCCAGCCTTCCCACCACCGAAACCAAGCTCGCCGTGATTATGATGCTCCCGCCGCGCCCCGCCGTCACCATGGCTCGCCCCGCGTGCTTCGTCCCCAGCATCGCTCCCAGCACGTTGACCCCCATCACCCGCTCGAACACCGCGGTCGTGTCGTCCTCGCCGAGGATGCTGCTGCCGGCGGGGTCGATGATGCCGGCGTTGTTAAACATGATGTCGAGTTTGCCGTGGAGGGAGATGGCGGTGTCCACGGCGCGCTTCACGTCGGACTCACGGCGGACGTCGCAGTGGACGTAGGATACGACGTCGTCGGAGCCGAGGCCGGCGCAGAGGGCCTTCCCCTTCTCGTCTTGGACGTCGGCGACTACGACACGAGCGCCGTGGCGGACGAACAACTTAACAGTGGCCTCGCCGATGCCGCTAGCGCCGCCGGTGATGACGGCGACCTTGCCTTCGAGCCTGATGAATCAATTAATCAATCATACGATCGATCAACTAAGGTTAAAGAAAACACGCAAAAATTTAACAGATTAAACATAAAGACCTCCTCTCCATTGAAAATATCTTATTGATCTCTAAATAAATTTTAGTGAGGCTTGATGGATCCCTTCTTTTATAGGCCTTAATATGAGAAAGTAAAGTGTCCTTATCGGGATGGTCTTATGGTCAACAATTATATTAATGAATAAACGTTAATTTTTAAAGATTATAAATTTTATGAAGTGTTTATTTTTTTGCTATACTAATCCTGAATTAAATAATATATTTTTTATAATATATTTTTTTCTATTGATTATAAAATTAATTGATATGGATATTGAGAGCACGAAATCACCTTTTACATGAACATGAGAGTATCATCGTTGTGGGAATTATATTATAGAATTTATAAATATAAAGGTACGTAGAATAAAGAATGAAATTAACATCAGTTAACATTAAACTGCATCAACTGTAAGATTACAGTACCTCCATAACGTGTCTTGATCTGATCCAAATAATAATAATAATAAAATAAAAACTAGTTAGATCACTTTGTTCGAATTCGAATAAAATGATCTAACTATTATAAGTTTGATTAACGGTTTTGTATTATTGGATGTGCATGGGTTAATGAATTTTAGATCCATATGTATATAATCCTTTAACTCGTATCATTAATATTGATGGATTGTTAACGAATTTTGGGTTAATACTATATATAGGGTGTGATCTTCACGGGAGAGAGATGATTTCGACCGACTCTTTTTCCCCATCGGGAAGAGCATACGGGGTCGTCTCTCTCAACCTACGGAAGATCAATCCTTTCGGCTTCTTCCGACTTCAGATTCTTCCGACAATGTTGTCTCTGGATCCAGGTGCATATTTATACTTTCGATTACGCTTCTGTTTTTCTATTTTTATTTCGCATACTTGTTGTAGATCGATCGACAAGATCTTGTATACGAATCATTTTATTTTTCGTTTCTTCGATTACATATGTGGATGCACGATCTATTGAGGGATCCATAAGATCCATCAATTGATATTAAAGCCACAGGTTTGGTGTCGATGATTGTATAACATTAGGATGCAGTTTTTCGACGATTTTGGTCCAAATGCATGCGTTTTGCCTTAAATCTTCATTTAACGCATTAAAACATGCATAATTATCGAATCTAAGAGTTAAGAGTCCTAAGTTTAGCGTCGGATCGGAGTTTTTCACATTTTTTTGAGAAGAACACGAAGAACGACGGCGTAACCGTCGTCGTTTTTCATCAAAACTGCCGCTTAGATTCACAGGAATTAGGTTACCAGTCAACTGATGTGGACCACCACGATCGATGTGACCATCAATGATCGTTGGTTGAAATTTACGACGGATACTTTTTAGTCGATCACATAAGGTTCAATGACCATCGTAAGAAATTTTGAACAAAATATTTGAGTTAATTGTGAAACTCGACTGAGGTATGACAGTCGACTGATGGGCTTAAACTTAGGCACATAACAATTTTTAGTCGACTAGGCAATCGACAGATGACATCAGTTGACTGCTATCAAGCACTAGTCGACTACTGGGCCTTAGTTTGAACACAGAAGCTTTATTATTCGACTAAAGCAATAGATTGATCACGATCAGTCGACTGCTATATGACAACAGTCGACTGATGACGTAGGAAACTTTCGGAGGCCATAACTTTTCGCTTGGGATGAGTTTCAAGGTGTTTTCGGTGGCGTTTCGAAGCTCATAGCTCTATGTTTTTGAGTAAAACCCCATGACACCTTATTTTGGGCCTTAAAAACATCATTTAGTGCATTTTCGGAGACTTCAAAGTTTTTAAGTCCTATGTTATGATCATTTTGTGTTCCCTACATCATTTAATAGCAACAATACAGTCGAGCAACCTAGGATTTCATTTGTATCTATTAGCACGTATTTTTAAGTTGAACTAATACTATCACCAAAGTGAGAACTATTAGCTAAACTTAGTGCATCATTGTGTGAGTGGATGTATATCTATGCTATAAGTATGATTGACCCAAAGGTAAATCATCTTTATGCCAGATATATATTTAAAGGAGGTTGACTATAAACATCGTACATGTAAGATGTCGGCCCAAAGGAAGACATGTTATATGACTGATTAAAGAAATAGTGAACTGTAGTTATAAATGATATAACCAAATCTAACTCATATTGGGTTATCAATCATGTTTATGCACATATTATGTAGACCCAAAGGAAGACACATTGTGTGACAGATTACAGTGTTTTGAGTTAAGATTAGAGAGTACCATTAACGAGTTACAATTTAATCCAAAGATTAATTATAATATTGTATTTGGTATCTCAGAAAGTGACCCATCATATGTGCATATATTACTTTCTTAGAAACTACTGAATATAAAAGGACTAGTAGGAGTAAGGTTACTAAAATTGCAGTATCGGGTAATGAACCTCTCAACTTAGTTAGTTCAGAAGTCAATTTCGTTACTGTACTTACTGACATAAGGTGGATAGATACTGGAGCTACCACTCATATTAGTGTTACTGAGCATGGTTGTCTTATTAGTCGATTGCCTATTGATGGTGAAAGATACATCTATACTAGTAATGACAAGAAGGCTAGAGTGACTACTATAGGTTTTTTTAGGCTTTATCTAAGGACCAATATATTCACTACAACAAAAATACTAAAAGACAACGGTTTTAAGGGAAACCGTTGTGATTTTGGTAAAAGACAACGGTTTTTGACAAAACCGTTGTTTTTGACAAAACCGTTGTTTTTGACAAAACCGTTGTTTTTGAGCGTCAATATAACACAAAAGACAACGGTTTTACACTATCCGTTGTCGTTGAACATATTTTTTTTATCAACAACGCATTTTATAATAGTTTTCCAGAACTGTTGTCTTTAAAAAAATTTTTGTAATATAACAAAAATAAATAAATAAATAATTTAATAATGTAATAATATAATTTAAAACGAGATAAATAAAATAAATTTATTTATTAAAATTCGAATTTAGTTATTAAATATTTATAAAAAAAATTCTGAATAAATTTTAGGACTTGATTGGGTGAATTAATCCTAGGTTATAAATAAGCTAGGTTTAGGTTTTCCCTTCGCATCCAATTTTTTTTCTTTCTCCCGATTCCTCTTTTTTTTTTTCGCTGCGTCCTCGTTCCTCCCCGCACCGTCGCCCGTTCTGTCGTGCCCTTTTCCCGTGAGCCGCCTCGCACCGCCGCTTCCTTGCCGCGCTCCGCCGATCCAGACGGCAGCGAGCGCCGATGTTCGTCCTTTTCCTGTGTTGCTGCCACCAACCAACCATAGCTCCGTCTCCCTTTCGCGATCGCCACCACGATTGATCGCCATGAGCTCGATCTCGTCGCAACCTTGTATATGCCGCATCCTTCCTTCTCCCTTGTGTCAAAGCACTACGTCCTGTGACCCTAATCCATCGCTGATCATACTCCTCGAGTCGCCGTTTGGCTTTAACTCAAAACTTTAACTTATCTTCCTCTCGAACCCTAGCGCTACCTCCGACTTTCTTACACCTCGCCTGCGAAAGTCCGACGACCGAACTTCCCTTGTCTTGTTGGTTCTCGCAACCAGGGAAACTGCGCCTCATTGTTTCTGGACCATCTCTTCTAGACACTTTGGCACCGATGAGGACTGCTGCCAGCTCTGTGGATTTCTATTTCTTCTTAATTCAGGCTTGTAACCTCGTCTAGTTGCATATTGAATGAATAACATTAGTGAAAAGGACAGTTGGACAAAATGAAAGAATAACATTTAGGCATGCTATGTTAGTGTTAGAGTGCCTTTATTAATTGGCTTAGCTTCTTAGATGTGTTTACAATTATCTATTGTATAATGCTGGTAAGATATTGTCTCACACAGATTTTTTTTTGCAGGTTGCTTGCAGAGGTTGATCTCCGTAAACATGGTTGAGCTTCTTTTTGAAGACATCTTTACTTTGACAAGAATAGACCCAGATGGCAAAAAGTTTGATAGGTATGCTACATGATCTATGTTTGTAATAGATGTTGTGCATCTTATCACTTGTGAGATTCATGTTTTGATGAAACTAGCGGCGGAATTGATTTGTTATTTATACTTTAAACTGTGAGACAAGTGATACGTTATGGTGTCATTCCAATGCTTGAAACTTTGTACATTTCTATTCTCAATGTAGAACTCTGTATAATATAATTCCTTCAACTGTTTTCAGATTAGAGTACAAACTTACTAATCATGAAAACTGACTAGCTACCAGACATCACTGTTTGTTTTGTATTTTGTAGGTTGAAATTGCTCAGACCATATCAAAGATGTGCCTTGAATTCTCAGATATTTACATAGGTAAAAACCAGAAATTTTCCACAAGGTCTATGACATCAGGTGTCCAAGAAGGAACTTATGAACCAATCTGACTTAAAAGATCTTGTTCCCAAGTAGGATCAGAAATAGGCTAGAAGGTCATGACCCTACGATTTACCTGCTTATTGTGTCTATGTAGGATCTCGATCACAACAAGCTTAACTAGATTGAATATACATAAGTTAAATAAGACATTGTAAGTATTGACACTAACTGTAGCAAGTATTTTTCTTCATGTCATAGTGTTTAAGAAAATTCTGAGTTATAAAATATTTTTTAATTCATATGTAGAAGATTCCTTTCAAATTATTCTTATCTTGCCCATCTTATAATTATTTTATCACATAGAAGTTGTTATCTCATATATGAATATGGTACACTAAGAATTATATAATAAATTTCATATATATTGTATGATTAATTTTAATAATGTTTTGTGAGATGGCAATGATAAAGTGTTAATAATAAATTATAAATGTTAATATAGGTTTAAAATATTTAAGTTAAATTATAAGATCTTACAATTTATGTTTGGGTCTTATGATCTATACCTATGGACCCTTCTCCTAACAACCTTATTTTTTAAAGTACATATTATAATCATAATTAAATCCAAACCTTGCATGTGATATTATGTTTTAACAATTAAAATTGAGTAATTAAGTGTTGAGACATCATCGGTAATCTTATTTAAGGACTTAAATCTTAATATTTCAGTTCTTATCCTTTTCTTCCATCCTTGCATTTCAAGCCCAACTTTCTTTCTGAAATGAGTATTTATGTTAAAGGATGTCGATTATTGATAAATACAAGGACATGGGAGTAGTGGTCATGGGGAAAGTAGAATCTGGAAGCATCTGTGAAGGTGATAGTTTGTTGGTCATGCATAACAAGGTATTTTGTTTCTTCAATATTTCTACCTTCAGGTTGCAATCGCTGAACTTGCATTGTGTCCCTTTGCTTTTCTCCAGGCTAATGTCAAAGTTCTTGCAATATTTTGTGACGAAAATAAAGTCAAGCGCGCAGGCCCTGGTGAGAATATCAGAGTAAGATTATCTGGGGTTGAAGAAGAAGATATACTTTCTCTCAAGTGTTGGTAAGTATTACTATATGTAAACATAAACTTTATTTACTATCTTAATAAACTTTATCTGATAAAGAATTTGACTAACGGTCAACATAAACTTCTTTTTCGTAAATTGAGGTATATAGTTCTTGTTATTTTTTGTTGAGAACCATGTGCAATAGGGTAAGGCTTCTAATGACCTTAATTAGCTTTTCATATTTTTATAGCTCCTGCAATTTTTCATTGAGAAGCAAGAACCATTCACATTAGAATTAGATATGTTTAGGGGCATTAGAAGGATTCTCATATCCAAAGTTTGATTTATTTTTTTTCTAACTTGCCTGATGTATTTTAGAACAGATATGGCTGGGATCTTAAGTGATAGCTATTAGGTCGGTAATAACAACTCTTGACCATATAAAATACATCTTAGTCTTGGGCATTCTTTATCTGAAATATTATTTGCCCCAAATCTCAACAGTTTCTTTCAGGGCTTCCAAAAGATCACATGTCGTGTCTAAATAACAGACTTGTATAATTTGATGTGATTTGATCTAATTACTTCGTCACCTGAGTAATTATTTTATTTTGTGATATATGAGAGATATAATTGAAGGCGCCACATCCATTGACAAGTCTTCCCTACGACCAATAGTAATATTAGATATATTTTTAAATTTTCTTATTGATACCATAGTGTTTAATTACATTTTCATTCATTTATTCACATGCAGTTCGCAAAATCTGTGATAGCAGCAAAGGAAATTGATGAAGTACGTTTGGAGTGGGCTGAATGCATATAAGATCACATATCTGATGATTATGAGAGATTTAAGTGTACATACCTCTTTTGGTTACATGTGGAAATCTATAAGTGTTTTGCTTATTATGCATAATACTTTTGGTGCATATGATGTGTAGTTGTTTTGCCACAATACTTTTTAATATATATCGGTAAGAGTGATCATTTTAAATGTGATGTGACCTTGTACTTTACATTACTACAAGTGCGAGTGTATATATGTGTTTTCTATAATTCTGTTTGATGTTGTATGATTTATATTAAAAATGCAACACTATAAATCTACAACGGTTTATTGTGTTATAGAGTAATCGTTGAGAAATGACAACGGTGAAAAATCGTTATCTATGAGCAAAAAAAATCCGTGGTAAATCGGGGGTCGGTCAAAGACAACGATGAAAGACCGTTGTAGATTTAAGGAAAAGACAACGGTGAAAAACCATTGTCTATGAGCAAAAAAATCCGTGGTAATCGACCAGAAAAGTGGTTCGGGCAAACACAACGGTTAAAAACTGTTGTCTTATCCTTGAAACGACAACGGTTTTTCACCGTTGTCTTTGCCCGAACCACTTTTCACAACGGGTCGATTTACCACGGATTTTTTTGCTCATAGACAATGGTTTTTCACCGTTGTCTATTCGATTTTTTGTTGTAGTGATTTTTGGATTTGAAAAATACATTTGTAGTTACATCCTTTAGGAGGAACTTCATTTCCGTTTTTCTTTGGACAAATCAGGATATACTTATTCATTTGGAAATAAAATATTTAATATTTTCAACATTCAAAACTTATTGGTACTGGTTTTCCAGTTGACAACTTATACATGTTAAATACTATAGCTCTCACAGACAATATAATAATGCATAGTATAAGTACGAAACACAATTTAACTGACGAGAATTCATCCATGGTGTGGCATAAGCATTTAGGACATATATCTAAACAACACCTAGAAAGGTTAATGTCACGAGAAATTCTCCATTCCCTTGATATGTCAGACTTTGATGTCTGCATACAGTATGTCAAAGGGAAAATGACTAATAAAAGAAATAAAGATGCAAGTTGGTGTAGTAACACTTTAGAAATGACACATACATATATATATGAACCATCCCCTAAGGCATCTTAGAATAGACAAACATATTTTATCAGTTTTATAGATGATTACTCCCGTTATGACTACTTGTATCTTTTACATGAGAAGTCACAGTCCTTGGATATGTTCAAAATCTTCAAAGTCGAAGTTAAAAATCAACTAGGTAAGAAGATTAAAGTTGTCAGATCCGACCGTGGAGGTGAATATTACGGTCGTTATGATAGATCAGGTGAACAACGTCTAAGACCTTTTGCTAATTACCTATCTGAGTGTGGTATTATAGCTCAATACACCATACCTGATACTCCTCATCAGAATGATGTAGCTGAGCGAAGGATTCGAACCCTAAAGGACATGGTGAGAAGTATGATGTCTTTCACTTCTTTATCGGAGTCCTTGTGGGGTGATGCACTCAAGACTGCAGTGTACTTACTCAATAGAGTACCCAATAAGGCAGTGAGTAAAATCCCATATGAGCTATGGACAGGTAAACATCCTAGCATTAGACATTTACACGTTTAAGGTTGTTTAGTAGAGGCTAAGCCTTATAAGCCTAAAGAAAAGAAACTGAACTCAAGGACTATTAGTTGTCATTTTGTAGAGTATTCTGAAAGGTCAAGGGGCTTTAAGTTTTGTGACCCCTTAAATAGGTCCCTTTTCGAAACGAGAAATGCCAAGTTCATTGAGGACAATGGGAGAACATATTCATGGGGCATATCTTTTGAGGAGGATAACACTTGTCATCCTACCTCAGTTACTACAGGTGCAACTAGTAGTAGTACGATTACTATACCCTACGTTATTGATGTTGCACGTCTGTCGGGAGTAGTACTTCATGATGTCCCTATATCCTCCCCTATGCAAGTAAAGGAACCATTTGCTCAAGTTGAGAAACACCCTCCTATGGTTGAGCAGGTTCCTCAAGCACCTAAAATGTCTCAAGTAGAAGTGCCTCTAAGGTAATCCACTAGGGAAAGAAGATCTACGATTTCACGTAATTATGCTTATCTCCAAGAGCATGAGTTTGACATAGGGCTGGAAGATGATCCTTTATCTTTCTAGGAAGTCAAACAATGCTCTAATACTGAAAAGTGGATTGAAGTCATAAAATATGAGATGAAGTCTATGACAAACAATGACATATGGGAATTGGTCGAATTGTCTGAAGGTGTGAAATATGTTGGTTGTAAATGGATATTTAAAACCAAATGAGATTCACTAGGTAATATCGAAAAGTATAAGACACGCCTTGTAACCAAGGGATTCACATAGAATGAAGATATTGATTACAATGAGACTTTCTCACCTGTATCTACGAAAGACTCTCTAAGGGTAATCATGACACTTGTAACTCATTATGATTTGGAGCTACATCAAATGGACGTCAAGACTGCATTCCTTAATGGAGACATTGAGGAATCTATATAAATGGTGCAACTAGATAGCTTTGAATATGATGATTCAAAGCACCTTGTATGTAAATTGAAGAAGTCCATTTATGGCTTAAAGCAGACATCTCGTCAGTGGTATAAGAAATTTGATCAAGTGATTACTTTATTTGGTTTTAAGGAGAATCTAGTTGATCAATGCATTTATATCAAGTTCAATGGGAGCAAGTTTATGATACTTATCCTATATGTGGATGACATTTTGTTGGTAAGAAATTGTAAACAATTACTGCATGAGACCAAGTCATTTTTATTAGGTAAATTTGAAATAAAAGACTTTGGTGAAGCATCTTTTGTATTAGGCATACAGATATATCGTGATAGATCCAAGGGTATACTTGGATTATCACAAAAGACCTATATTAAAAAGGTGCTCATACAGTATGGTATGTAAAATTGTACACCTGGGGGCACACCTGTGTCTAGAGGTGATAAGTTTAGCTTGCAACAATGTCCACAACATGAACTTGAAATAAATGAGATAAAGAAACTTCCTTATGCATCGGCAGTAGGGTGTCTCATGTATGCTCAAGTTTGTAAGCATCCGGATTTAACACACATTGTTGGAATGTTAGGTAGGTATCTAAGTAACCCAAGACCAGGGCATTGGAAAGTCGTAAAGAGAGTAATGCGGTATCTACAAAGAATCAAAGAACTCATGCTCACATATCGGAGATTCAGTCAGTTGGAGGTAATTGGATATTCAAATTCTGATTTTGCTGGATGCTTAGATAGCAAGAGATCCACCTCAGATTTTGTCTACATGCTTGTTAGAGGAGCTATATCCTGGAAAAGCATAAAACAGATGCTTATAGCGATTCAACGATGGAGCCAAAATTAATAGCCTGCTATGAAGCATCAAATCACGATATATGGCTGCATAATTTTATCACAGTATTATAGGTCATCGATGGTGCTGATAGACCTTTAAAAATTTTCTGTGATAACAAAGCTACAAAATTCTATTCCAAGAACAACCGTAGTTCGTTGAAGTCAAAACACACTAACATCTGTAGGTTTTGCCCGTAAGCTCTGATACCAATTGAAGGGATTTCCCTTGTCGAGTCCATGAGGGGAAACTTCGCTTCCCCTTCACCTCGATTGCTTGACCATGGTGATCCCTTCAATGTCCCCGGATTAAAAAAAAATTAATCCTAGACAAAAGGGATTCCCAAAGCAACCAAGTCATCGTCGTGCTATTCGTTTAGAGAGGTCACTTGAACAAACTAGTTGTTCAAGCGACCTTCCTCTATTCTACGAGTAGCCGCGGAATAGACGATGTCCGGATCGCCGATTTTTGTGTTTATACTCGGGATCCAAGTATTATTTAGCTATTTACAGAAATATAACATGCTTATATTTGAAAAACAAAAACAAGAAATGAATAAAAGAGAAAGAAGGATAGATATACCTCTTGGTCTTCTAATGTATGACCTTCCTCTTTTTGGACGTCGTGTGGGTGACGATCCACCAAAAGTCGAAGCTCCTAGATCGCAAAACTTCCTTCCTTGCTTTTCCCAAGCAAGAGGAAGAAGAGAAACAATGTTTTTCTCCTTCCAAAACTCAACCAACAAGGAGCAATCAAAGCCCTTGCCGCCGGCCAACTAGAAGGAGAAGGAGATGGTGGAAAACTACCAAGACACCAAGGGAAACCCTATATCTTGTTTCCACCACCTAAGGAGAAGAAGAAGGGGACTTTGGGCGCCGGCCAAGGCTGGAAAAGAGATGGAAAAGGCTGCTGGACGTTGGCCCAAAGAGGAAGAAGAAGAGAGAAAGAACCTTCCTTATTTGGTGCCACCCTAGCCTCAAAACCCTAATCTCAATCCTATCTCAAATAGGATTGCTCCTTGCCGCCCAAACCCTAGCTCTCCTCCTATTCAACATGTAATCCACGACCACTCCCCATGCCCTCCTTTTATAGAGTTAGGGATAAGTCATGAATTAATCTCCTCCATTGGTTCTAGGGATTTAATCTCAACCGTCGGATCTAGAGATTTAATCTCAATCGTCGGATCTTAGAGATTTGATCTCTACCAATGGATCTTAAAGTTTTGTTTCTATCCATTGGATCTAAGCTTCATGAAGTGTTAATAGGCTACATTAGGGACCATGAGGAGGAGTTGGGTCTTGGTCACCCATGGATCAAGCCCACATAAAGTCCGATCCACTAATGATGATCCAATCCACTAAAGGTTCATCATTGATCTACCTCACCAACCCCCATATGATAATATGGGCTCCATATATTATTTGTATATTTTCTCCCCGTGTTTAAGATCTCGAATGTCCGTCGATTAATTAATTTACTGACCATTAATTAATCAACATCTAACTCTTTGAGTAGTACCACTTAACCTTTTCATCATGCCGGACCAAGTCCACCTGCAGGATTTACATGATGAACCTTATGAGCTCCTCAAGGGGACATCATCATCCTAATATATAGGACACGGTTTCCTCCTATAATCAACGGCACACCATATAAATAATATCATCTCTCAACTTACCGAGCCTATCGATTTAATCTATAAATCTCGCCCATTGGTAAATCAAAGAGATGAGTACTAAGTATATGTCCCCGTTATTATATCAAGATTAAGAGCATGTACTAAATAATATCTGAGGTCCGATTCGATTATGTAGTCAGTAATAAATTGAATCACCTCTATGTCGGTCCTGCTCAATACACACAAAGTGCACTAGTGTGATTCTATGGTCAAGACAAACCAATACCAAATCACACTACAACCATTCCGATGGTTTGTCCAAAGCTATCTCGGTTGTGAGCCTTTACTTATACTTTTCAAGGGACCGATAACATTATCTCCTGTGTGACACCACACACCATGTTATCTACAATGTAAAGTATGAGACAATATTGCATAACCATAAAAATATGCAAACAATGATCATGTGATTCTTATTTCAAAATAAAGATGTTCATATAAAAGATAGACTTTTCAGTATACATCCCTACAATCTCCCACTTATACTAAAAGACTACGTTGTTCTCAAAGTGTCATACATATGATCCTCATTCCCTCCACATGTCTATCAAAAGCTCTCGCCGGAAGGGCCTTAGTGAAAGGATCTGTCAGGTTATCCTCCGATGCAATCTTGGCCACAACAACTTCTCCTCTCTTTACGATTTCTCGTATCAGGTGGTACTTGCGCTCTATGTGTTTACTAGCCTTATGGGCTCGTGGTTCCTTCGAGTTTGCAACTGCACCACTATTATCACAATAAATTGTGATAGTTCTGGGCAAACCAGGAATCACAACCATGTCCATCAGGAAGTTCCTGAGCCATACAACTTCTTTGGCCGCCTCAGAGGCCACCACATACTCAGCTTCTATGGTGGAGTCCGCCACGCACTTTTGCTTGACACTCCTCCATACAATGGCTCCACCTCCCAAAGTAAACACAAAACCTGAGGTAGACTTACTGTTATCCCTATTAGATTGGAAGTCAGAATTCGTGTAACCCACAGGGAGTAATTGGTCTGCCCGGTAAACCAGCATATAATCCCTAGTCCTTCTCAGGTACTTCAATATATGCTTTACACCCGGTCAATGTCCTGTCTGGATTACTCGATATCTGCTGACCATGCCCACAGCGGATATCACGGTCTCGTCATGAGCATCGCATACATGAGACTTCCTACTGCCGAAGCATAAGGAACCGCCTTCATCTCCTCTATCTCCTCAGATGATCTAGGACACATCTCCTTAGATAAAGGAACTCCATGCCTGAAAGGTAGAAAATCCTTCTTGGAGTTTTGCATGCTAAAACGCTCCATAATCGTGTCTATGTATGAAGCTTGGGATAAGCACAACATCCTTTTCCTGCGATCCCTTATAACCTTGATCCCAAGGATGTGTCCCACCTCTTCCAAGTCCTTCATATCAAATTGTTTGGACAACCATACCCTTACGTCCGATAACACCTTGATATTGTTGTCAATCAACAAAATGTCATCTACGTATAGTACAAGAAATACCACTACGTTTCCGTCACATCTCTTGTATACACAAGACTCATCCGGACTTTGAATAAATCCATAAGACTGGATCATCTCATCAAACCGGATGTTCCAAGACCTCGAAGCTTGCTTCAATCCATAAATGGACCGATTAAGCTTACATACAAGATGCTCTTTGCCCTTAGCAATGAATCCCTCTGGTTGCTTCATGTAGATGTTTTCCTCAAGACTTCCATTAAGGAAAGCTATCTTGACATCCATCTGTCACACCTCATAATCCATATGAGCTGTTATGCATAAGAGAATCCGGATAGACTTAAGCATGGCTCTGCGTGAAAAGGTCTCCTCATGTCGATACCCTCTTTACAGTATACCCCTTAGCCTTCTTTGAAGGTCTCAACCTTCCCATCTATTCCTCTCTTTCTTTGTAGATCCACTTGCATCCAATGGTTTTACACCATCGGGTGGTTCTACTAGCTCAGTTTGATTTGAATCCATAGATTCAATCTCGGCATTCATTGCACTTTGCCAAGATCTTGCATCTTTATCTTGGATTGCCTCGTCATATGTCGAGGATCGGGTTCATGTTACTTGAGGACGAATCGGAAGATTCTCCCAAGAACATGAATCTATCGGGTTGTCTCACAACCCTCCCACTGACGAGGTATCACTGTGTATCCTCTGTGACACATGGTGCAGTGACATGGTATATCCTCTTGTGCGGTGGTACTAAAGTGACTTCCCCTTTTAACTCCTCAGAACAATCCTACTCAGTGGGCTTGTGGTTCATCACATAGTCCTCCTCTAGAAATCGGCATTCGTACTCACGATCACCTTCGATCTCTAGGACTATAGAATAAACCACCCTTCGTTCCCTTAGGGTAGCAGCAAACAAGCGTATACATGCGAGATTTCAACTTACCGATCTCCTTCAAAGATATGTGGACTCCCCCATATCCGAATGTGTCTCAGACTAGGCTTTCGCCCAGTCCACAATTCTACGGGGGTAGAAGGCACTGATTTAGATGGAACCAAGTTCAGAATATACATTGTCGTATCTAAAGATACCCCGAAATGAATCGCAACTCAGAATAACTCATCATCGATCTAACCATCTCCATAAGAGTCCTATTCCTTCGCTCCGCTACACCATTCTGCTGGGGTGTGCCAGGTGCAGACAATTGGGATTGAATCCCAGCCTCTGATAAGTAATTCCTAAAGTCTCCCAAGAGGTACTCACCACCACGATCAGATCGTAGGGTCTTGATACTTTTACCTTGACGGTTCTCCACATCAGCCTTGAATTCTTTGAACCTGTCAAAGCATTCAGACTTGCGGCGCATCAAGTAAATGCATCCATATCTTGAATAATCGTCTATAAAAGAGATGAAATATTCGAAACCACCTCTAGCCTGGATAGACACAGGACTGAACAAATCAGTATGAACCAATTCTAACACATCTTTGGCTCTATACCCCTTGGCCTTGAAAGGCCTCTTAGTCATTTTACCTTCCAAGCAAAATTCGCAGGTTGGGAGATCCTCCACCACTAATGAACTCAAAAGTCCATCAGCTATCAACCTTTGAATTCTACTCAGGTTAATATGACCAAGCCTTAGATGCCAAAGATATGTTTGGTTCATCTTCGAATGTTCTTTTCTTTTATTGGAATTAGAAGATGAGTTATTTACTTCTATATGCATCGTGGGAGCTTTTGGTTCAAGAGTATACAAATTGCCAACCAATGTACCTGAACAGATAATCTCTCTATTTCTTTTTATAACAACTCACATTAAAAGAAATGTAATATCCATCCATAATCAATTTAGAAACCAAATCAAATTCTTTCTAAATGTAGGTACATAAAGACAATTTCTCAAAACCAAAACTTTATTTCTATCAAACGATAAATGAACGTCTCCCCTTCTGCAATAGCTACTTTGTAGCATTGCCCATAGATGTAATTTCTCCTTTCTAGTCGTCGGGTTTCGAACCCCGCAAAGAATTGCGGACATGATCGTGGCTCCATATCTACACACTGTGGAGATAACACCACTAAACATGTTTCAACGACTAAGGCGTAAGATATACCTTTGTTCTCGCTTTAGGTCAAAGTCTTTCTTCCCATGTCCATCTGCTTGCAAGTGAAGCACTTGCCTTTTGGCTTCTTCACTCCTCCCTGAGGTCCACCCGCCATTTTTGCTCCACCTTGTTTCTTCTTCTTCTTGCCTTTCGGCTTAGAAGTAGAAACCTTCTGAGCAACCATGGCTTCCTGCCTAGCAGCCCGATTCTGGTATTTGAAAAGTTCCTTTTCCCCAGAATCATCCACAGGCCTAGGAGGACACTCATCGACAGTTAAGACACTATCCAAATTTCTTTTCCAATCAATATTATTTGGGTACAGTAAGTTTATTTCTTTTAATATCACAGCAAGTGGGTTGAAAGCCATTTGAAAATCCTAGGAATCACAATGATCAAAATATTATATTTCAAATATTATTGATTCCTCAAAACAATAAAATTCCGAAATCAACCAACACCTCAAAACACCGAGAATATCGCATGCCACGCAGTGTGGACGTATAAGAATTCTACATTTGCAAGAGGAGGTTTTACCCATTAATTTTATTATCTTGTCAACCTTAATTTTTGACAAATAAAATTAATAGTTGGTTCCTCTTTGGCCATACAAATAAAAGCAGTGACTCCGATGGGGAGGATACTTTTATTTGCATCTAAGTGTGCACCACTACACGATACTAAGGGAATTATTTAGGATTATGTGCCTTACCGCTGTGGAAGTACACACGCTCCTAGATAATTTCTTATAACCATTATTTGACCTAGTGATCCGCAAACAAACCCATCCGCAGGGAGGAAGGCACTCAGAGCCGATGCGCAAGTTTGTTTGCATCACTTGTCAAATTGTAATGGAGGCCGTGGAAATTTATAAAAATATCCCTCTCCCACTTAGTAATTTGAAATTGAGGAATTTTCCTAGCCTACGACATGCATATCAAACAAAAAGCAATAAATATGAAAAATAAATTATTTTCCAACTATTATGGCTTTTGTCTTCAATATGACTCCCGTCGCATCGCCATCTCGTCCGCTCCTCCTACACCATGTACGAGCCATCCGGAGATCCGAGCCGAGACTAAAATCTATTTTAATTTACATCCATCGATCCTATACTCCACGAGAGAGTCTACATGAAATCTAGATCGAAAGTAAAATAAAATAAAGAGTGGCTAAACAATGTCGTATTTAATTTACAAAAACTAAATACTAGCCTCGTCAACCCCGAGGATTCAACAAAATAAATATTTACACACATACAATCACATACATACATATGACCATAATAGTCGGATCTTATGTCTGCAACCAAAGAGTTAAACTACGCATATCCTACTATTATCCAGCACATATAATATATGAAAAAGTGCATAAAAATTAACCGAATCCTAAACACACAAAATCGGAAACCTTAGCTCTGATACCATTTGTAGGTTTTGCCCGAAAGCTCTGATACTAATTGAAGGGATTTCCCTTGTCGAGTCCGTGAGGGGAAACTTCGCTTCCCCTTCACCTCGGTTGCTTGACCATGGTGATCCCTTCAATGTCCCCGGATTAAAAAAAAATTAATCCTAGACAAAAGGGATTCCCAAAGCAACCAAGTCATCGTCGTGATATTCGTTTAAAGAGGTCACTTGAACAAACTAGTTGTTCAAGCGACCTTCTTCTATTCTACGAGTAGTCGCGGAATAGACGATGTCCGGATCGCCGATTTTTATGTTTATACTCGGGATCCAAGTATTATTTATCTATTTACAGAAATATAACATGTTTATATTTGAAAAACAAAAACAAGCAATGAATAAAAGAGAAAGAAGAATAGGTATACCTCTTGGTTTTCTAATGTATGACCTTCCTCCTTTTGGACGTCGTGTGGGCGACGATCCACCAAAAGTCGAAGCTCCTAGATCGCAAAACTTCCTTCCTTGCTTTTCCCAAGTAAGAGGAAGAAGAGAAACAATGTTTTTCTCCTTCCAAAACTCAACCAACAAGGAGCTATCAAAGCCCTTGCCGCCGGCCAACTAGAAGGAGAAGGAGATGGTGGAAAACTACCAAGACACCAAGGGAAACCCTATATCTTGTTTCCACCACCTAAGGAGAAGAAGAAGGGGACTTTGGGCGTCGGCCAAGGCTGGAAAAGAGATGGAAAAGGCTGCTGGACGTTGGCCCAAAGAGGAAGAAGAAGAGAGAAAGAACCTTCCTTATTTGGTGCCACCCTAGCCTCAAAACCCTAATCCCAATCCTATCTCAAATAGGATTGCTCCTTGCCGCCCAAACCCTAGCTCTCCTCCTATTCATCATGTAATCCACGACCACTCCCCATGCCCTCCTTTTATAGAGTTAGGGATAAGTCATGAATTAATCTCCTCCATTGGTTCTAAGGATTTAATCTCAACCATCGGATCTAGAGATTTAATCTCAACCGTCGGATCTTAGAAATTTGATCTCTACCAATGGATCTTAGAGTTTTATTTCTATCCATTGGATCTAAGCTTCATGAGGTGTTAATAGGCTACATTAGGGACGATGAGGAGGAGTTGGGTCTTGGCCACCCATGGGTCAAGCCCACATAAAGTATGATCCACTAATGATGATCCAATCCACTAAAGGTTCATCATTGATCTACCTCACCAACCCCCATATGATAATATGAGCTCCATATATTATTTGTACATTTTTCTCCCCATGTTTAAGATCTCGAATGTTCGTCGATTAATTAATTTACTGACCATTAATTAATCAACATCTAACTCCTTGAGTAGTACCACTCAACCTTTTCATCATGTCGGACCAAGTCCATCTGTAGGGTTTATATGATGAACCTTATGAGCTCCTCAAGGGGACATCATCATCCTAATATATAGGACACAGTTTCCTTCTATAATCAACGACACACCATATAAATAATATCATCTCCCAACTTACCGAGCCTATCGATTTAATCTATAAATCTCGCCCATTGGTAAATCAAAGAGATGAGTACTAAGTATATGTGTCCGTTATTATATCGGGATTAAGAGCATGTACTAAATAATATCTGAGGTCAGATTCGATTATGTAGTCAGCAATAAATCGAATCACCTCTATGTCGGTCCTGCTCAATACACACAAAGTGCACTAGTGTGATTCTATGGTCAAGAAAAACCAATACCAAATCACACTACAACCATTCCGATGGTTTGTCCAAAGTCATCTCGGTTGTGAGTCTTTACTTATACTTTTCAAGGGACCGATAACATGATCTCCTGTGTGACACCACACACCATGTTATCTACAATGTAAAGTATGAGACAATATTGCATAACCATAAAAATATACAAACAATGATCATGTGATTCTTATTTCAAAATAAAGATGTTCATACAAAAGATAGATTTTTCAGTATACATCCCTACAACATCAAATACTTGGCGGTTAAGGAAAGAGTCCAGAGTGGTCAAATAATGATAGAACATATTTATATAGACTCAATGCTGGTGGATCCGCTCACCAAGGGACTGCTACCCCAAGGTATTTCATCAATATGTATTGCATATGGGGGTTCTTCATATGGATTAAGTATCCGTTTATTGGGAGTCTGTATTTATTTATTTTTTGGATGCTCTTATATATATATAATGGACACATGTAAATTTTTTGGTTATCGTACGAATAAAGTTTTATTTTTACATGTGTATTTATTGATACTTTGAATAAAGAAACATTATATGTAAATTTTTTGGTTATCGTACGAATAACGTTTTTTTTACATGTATATTTGTTGATATTCTGAATAAAGAAACATCATGATTTACTAATGCGGTTTGCATATGGTAATTATAAATATGATATAAGACTCTTTATTGAGTCATAAGGTGATCATGATTTGCTAATACGGTTTAGCATATGGTGCTTACAAATGTAATCAAATCCGGTATTAAATCATAAGGAGAATCAGTGGAAAATAGACATGTGCAGATTACATTTCATACATTTCTCATATTACACATCCACATTAGATCTGTCATTGACGACATTGACATCGTGATTACTGATAGGTCCTGCTACCGATTATATATATGAAGTAGTAATAATCACTTTAGTCCTATGCCAATGAAATTGATGAACCAGATTGTTTCAGTTCAATACGATATGATATGCATAATTAAGAGATTTCGATTATGTGTTACATTTGGAATCACATATAGTCCAAGTGAAAGATTGTTGGTTGTGGATTTACATATGATTATCGTAATATATCTGAGTGTATCGTATTGATTAAACCCGATTAAAGTGGTCTAACTATTATAGTTTTTGTTAATGAGTTTGTATTATTGAATGTAAGTTAATGGATTTTAGATTCAGATGTATAGAATTTTTTTATCATTACTGAGTATTGATGGATTGTAAATGAATTTTAAGTTAATACTATATATATAGAATAGGATGTAATTTCCGTGGAAGAGAGATGATTTCGGGTCTGTTGCCCAGTTACAGCTATACACCCGGTTTTGGCCGGACGGCTGACGCCAATTGCTTTGGCAAGAGCAAACGGAGGAAACGTCACCATATAAATTCGCGTGATTTAGATTCATGCAATGGTCGCGTTTTATTTGTTTACAGTTATGTTTAATTCGTGTGATTTCGATTTCAAGATAAGATTGAAAGCTAATGTTAGAGCTATAACAAATTCTGTATAAAATAAAGTGTACATTGACTATATTCTCTCCATATAATTCAAATATCACCTATTTTATATTTTAAAAATAGCATGGATCAATTAATTATAGCCTTTCTCTTTCCCATTGTAATTAAAGATATTAAGAAAAATTGATGTATCTGTCCATTGTCATACGGTTTGAAAGTGATGTTGTCTTTTTTTTTTTTGAATGATTCATTGGTTAAAATAATATAGATATTATTATATATGGATAGAAGTTGAATTTCGACGTGAAATTTAAAATTTTTATTTAGATTTAGAAGTCTTTAATTGTTTCTGATCAACGAATCAAAAGGAAAAACACGAGTTAATTTATTTTTTTTCATCATCATTGAAAAATCGATAATAAAAAATATTATAGATGAATATAATCACTATTTATTACATAACACGAGTTGATTTAAAAATTATCGATACCATTATAAAATATAAGAACACGTACTCTTTTCTAGCACCAACATTTAAATTTCATATTTTTCTTGGCGAACGGGAAAATTAAAATATTGAAAAAAAAAAACATAGTTGAATAACTTAATTAGTCCTCGAGACGGAAAGCAGCCAAGACTAATATAACCGGAAACTATTTATTTTCCCATGTGGAAATTAATTAATAATGGATCATTAATTGAACATGGACGTCTGAGTGTCTTAATCTATAATATACACTAAAAAAAAAGGTTTTAGAGCAATTTTTCTCGATCCTATCCTTAATTTTTTCCTGAGCATTTAGTAAGGTCAATTGTCATCTAATTGTTAACCATGTAACATGGCGATTCCATGTATCAATACTTAATAGTACTTTCAAAAGATTTAAAGTTCCTATTAGTGAACCAAGACTGTATATTTTTGCATTTGCCTACAACAATACTGATCTTTTATATTATGAGCCAGGACACAAGGTTAAATTTCTTTCAATAGTGTAAATATACAAATTAAAACTATTAATCTTTGATTATAAGCCCTCCCTATCACAATTAAATAATTATTGATAAATAATTTACTCTGTCACACCTCTCATTTAATTTGGATCCGGACATGATAGCACCTCTCGTCGTACCAGCTCTAGTGCTTAACGTCTCGAACATCTGTTTCAACAGTTGAGCATCAACACTATTTAGCACTCACTCTTGCTCTGACCAAGTACTATAACTTCTTGAATTTACAAGATGACATTTCTACGAATTTAATAGAGTTGGTGCTTGTATGATTGCTATTATTAATGAGGTGATTCTTGAAATTTATTTTCTTAGAATTAATTGTCTATCCATCAAGAGATCGTATTTATCTTTTTTACGATGAATATGAAATCGGCTAATAGAAATACTTAGGATGAATGAAATAGTTCGATCTCTATCTATGATATGCATTTATTAAAAAATAAATAAATGAAGTGATAAATTTTAAAACGATGAGTTGTTGACCATGTGAGTACTTTTTTATTTATTTAACCGATCAATGAAAAATTATTATTAATCGAATTAAAATTTTTAATATTTAATATTAATTAAATAATAATAATTCAGATTTAAATATTGGCAATAAAATAGAATAATATCTCTAACTATTAAATTGGGTTATGGTATGACATGATTTGCACATGCCCCTATAAAATAGGATTGTGGCAAGGAAAGTCTTTTGGGATGACCCGTTGATGACTAAAATAACATAGATGATGTCATTATAAGTGGACAAGGATTGAATCTCAATGTGAAATCTAAAACCCTCATTCATGTTGAAAAGTTTTCGTTTTTAGCCAACGAATCAAGAGTTATAGTCTCTTCACAATTTATTTCTTTTCACCATCACAAAGGAATTGACGACCATTGATTAGAGCCTTGTCTTAGTCCGTAGTTAAGCAACTCATAATTTTTAAGGCCTAATAATTTGAGGACTCCTTATTTTATTTTATTTTGTTAATAATTCAGACACCTTATCTAAGAGAGGTTCGAATTTGGATTTTCTAGTATTGTATTAATGGAAAGTTGCTACAACTTTGGCTATTGGTGGAGGATCAATGGGCTTTGTTTGAATGCAATTTCCATGAGATTATTGAAAGAGAAAAAGCAATCGAGTAAATAAAGAGTTGTGAAGCGATCTTGACTTTATTATTCTGATTTATTCTAATTAATTCGACGCAGTTCGTATCGATAAATTATCTTTTAACTATCACACATGGCAATGGAGCTGATGAGCGATCCTTTTATTTATAATTTTATTGAAGAAGAAGATAGGGATTTAGAATATTTTGGTGACGCTGGAGGCTCCGTCGACCACGAGGTTGTGGCCGCTCACGAACCTCGACTCGTCGCTGGCCAAGAACAGCGCCGCCTCTGCCATGTCCTTCGTCTTCGCCCTCACGCCCTTCAGAGTCGAGATCACCTCTGCCGTTGCCTCCACCTCTTCCTCGCTCGCCTGCAGGTGCGACGACGCCAGAGGCGTCGCCACCACCGACGGCGACACGCAGTTCACACGCACCCCGTGCTTGCCCAGCTCCGCCGCCGCGCTCCGCGCCAGCCCCACCACCGCGTGCTTCGAGCACACGTAAACCGGCAGACCCAGCCATCCCACCACCGAAAGCACGCTCGCCGTGATTATGATGCTCCCGCCGCGCCCCGCCGTCACCATAGCTCGCCCCGCGTGCTTCGTCCCCAGCATCGCTCCCAGCACGTTGACCCCCATCACCCGCTCGAACACCGCGGTCGTGTCGTCCTCGCCGAGGATGCTGCTGCCGGCGGGGTCGATGATGCCGGCGTTGTTAAACATGATGTCGAGCTTGCCGTGGAGGGAGATGGCGGTGTCCACGGCGCGCTTCACGTCGGACTCACGGCGGACGTCGCAGTGGACGTAGGATACGACGTCGTCGGAGCCGAGGCCGGCGCAGAGGGCCTTCCCCTTCTCGTCTTGGACGTCGGCGACTACGACACGAGCGCCGTGGCGGACGAACAACTTAACAGTGGCCTCGCCGATGCCGCTAGCGCCGCCGGTGATGACGGCGACCTTGCCTTCGAGCCTGATGAATCAATTAATCAATCATACGATCGATCAACTAAGGTTAAAGAAAACACGCAAAAATTTAACAGATTAAACATAAAGACCTCCTCTCCATTGAAAATATCTTATTGATCTCTAAATAAATTTTAGTGAGGCTTGATGGATCCCTTCTTTTATAGGCCTTAATATGAGAAAGTAAAGTGTCCTTATCGGGATGGTCTTATGGTCAACAATTATATTAATGAATAAACGTTAATTTTTAGAGATTATAAATTTTATGAAGTGTTTATTTTTTTTGCTATAGTAATCCTGAATTAAATAATATATTTTTTATAATTTATTTTTTTCGTATTGATTATAAAATTAATTGACATGGATATTGAGAGCACGAAATCACCTTTTACATGAACATGAGAGGATCATCGTTAGTCCCCTGGGGATGACTTGATGATAAGCACAAGGTGACGTTTGAGAGGAAGTCCGGGTTCGATTCTAGACAAGTGGTCTAAAATCCCTCCTAGGATGAAATATCCTTCCTTGTGCTTACCACCAAGTCAAGGGTCAAAGGTTCACCCGTGATTTACCTCCCTTACAATGCCCGAGGAATCGATCGGTGGGGGCCGCTAACTTGCCGGTTCTAAGTTTTTGAGATGAGAGGATCATCGTTGTGGGAATTATATTATAGAATTTATAAATATAAATGTACGTAGAATAAAGAATGAAATTAACATCAGTTAACATCAAACTGCATCAACTGTAAGATTACAGTACCTCCATAACGTGTCTTGATCTGATCCAAATAATAATAATAATAAAATAAAAACTAGTTAGATCACTTTGTTCGAATTCGAATAAAATGATCTAACTATTATAAATTTGATTAACGGATTTGTATTATTGGATGTGCATGGGTTAATGAATTTTAGATTCATATGTGTATAATCCTTTAACTCGTATCATTAATATTGATGGATTGTTAACGGATTTTGGATTAATACTATATATAGGGTGTGATCTTCACGGGAGAGAGATGATTTCGACCGACTCTTTTTCCCCATCGGGAAGAGCATACGGGGTCGTCTCTCTCAACATACGGAAGATCAATCCTTTCGGCTTCTTCCGACTTCAGATTCTTCTGACAATGTTGTCTCCGGATCCAGGTGCATGTTTATACTTTCGATTACGCTTCTGTTTTTCTATTTTTATTTCGCATACTTGTTGTAGATCGATCGACAAGATCTTGTATACGAAGCATTTTATTTTTCGTTTCTTCGATTACATATGTGGATGCACGATCTATTGATGGATCCATAAGATCCATCAATTGGTATTAAAGCCACAGGTTTGGTGTCGATGATCGTATAACATCAGGATGCAGTTTTTCGATGATTTTGGTCCAAATGCATGCATTTTGCCTTAAATCTTCATTTAACGCATTTAAACATGCATAATTATCGAATCTAAGAGTTAAGAGTCCTAAGTTTAGCGTCGGATCGGAGTTTTTCACATTTTTTTTAGAAGAACACGAAGAACGACGGCGTAACCACCGTCGTTTTTCATCAAAACTGCCGCTTAGATTCACAGGAATTAGGTTACTAGTCGACTGATGTGGACCACCAGTCGACTGATGT
Source organism: Wurfbainia villosa (assembly GCA_025175895.1). Taxonomy (NCBI): domain Eukaryota; kingdom Viridiplantae; phylum Streptophyta; class Magnoliopsida; order Zingiberales; family Zingiberaceae; genus Wurfbainia; species Wurfbainia villosa. The sequence continues at coordinate 157,867 of JAKLTH010000115.1, read as the reverse complement.
GGACCATCAGTCGACTGTTGGTTGAAATTTGGCGCACGGATACTTTTTTAGTCGACTGTCATAAGGTTCAGTCGACTACTGTGCAAGAAATTTTGAACAAAATATTTGAGTCAATTGTGAAACTCAACTGAGGTATGACAGTCGACTGATGAGCTTAAACTTAGGCACATAACGATTTTTAGTCGACTAGGCAATCGACAGATGACATCAGTTGACTGTCATCAAGCACTAGTCGACTATTGGGCCTTAGTTTGAACACAGAAGCTTTGTTATTCGGCTAAAGCAATCGATTGATCACGATCAGTCGACTGCTATATGGCAACAGTTGACTGATGACGTAGGAAACTTTCGGAGGCCATAACTTTTCGCTTGGGATGAGTTTCAAGGTGTTTTCGGTGGCGTTTCGAAGCTCATAGCTCTATGTTTTTGAGTAAAACCCATGACACCTTATTTTGGGCCTTAAAAACATCGTTTAGTGCATTTTCGAAGACTTCGAAGTTTTTAAGTCCTATGTTATGATCATTTTGTGTTCCCTACATCATTTAATAGCAACAATACAGTCGAGTAACCTAGGATTTCATTTGTATCTATTAGCACATGTTATTAAGTTGAACTAATACTATCACCAAAGTGAGAACTATTAGCTAAACTTAGTGCATCATTGTGTGAGTGGATGTATATCTATGCTATAAGGATGATTGGCCCAAAGGTAAATCATCTTTATGGCAGATATATGTTTAAAGAAGGTTGACTATAAACATCGTACATGTAAGATGTCGGCCCAAAGGAAGACATGCTATGTGACCTCAGTTACTACAGGTGCAACTAGTAGTAGTACGGTTACTATACCCTACGTTATTGATGTTGCACGTCCGTCGAGAGTAGTACTTCATGATGTCCCTATATCCTCCCCTATGCAAGTAGAGGAACCATTTGCTCAAGTTGAGAAACACCCTCCTATGGTTGAGCTTGTTCCTCAAGCACCTAAAATGTCTCAAGTAGAAGTGCCTCTAAGGTAATCCACTAGGGAAAGAAGATCTACGTTTTCACGTGATTATGCTTATCTCCAAGAGCATGAGTTTGACATAGGGCTGGAAGATGATCCTTCATCTTTCTAAGAAATCAAACAATGCTCTAATATTGAAAAGTGGATTGAAGCCATAAAATATGAGATGAAGTCTATGGCAGACAATGACATATGGGAATTGGTCGAATTGTCTGAAGATGTGAAACTTGTTGGTTGTAAATGGATATTTAAAACCAAATGAGATTCACTAGGTAATATCGAAAAGTATAAGACACGCCTTGTACCCAAGGGATTCACTCAGAATTAAGATATTGATTACAATGAGACTTTCTCACCTGTATCTACGAAAGACTCCCTAAGAGTAATTATGACACTTGTAGCTCATTATGATTTGGAGTTACATCAAATGGACGTCAAGACTGCATTCCTTAATGGAGACATTGAGGAATCTATATACATGGTGCAACTAGATAGCTTTGAATCTGATGATTCAAAGCACCTTGTATGTAAATTTGATCAAGTGATTACTTTATTTGGTTTTAAAGAGAATCTAGTTGATCAATGCATTTATGTCAAGTTCAATGGGAGCAAGTTTATGATACTTGTCCTATATGTGGATGACATTTTGTTCGTAAGTAATTATAAACAATTACTGCATGAGACCAAGTCATTTTTATTAGGTAAATTTGAAATAAAAGACTTTGGCGAAACATCTTTTGTATTAGGCATACAGATATATCGTGATAGATCCAAGGGTGTTAAATACTGAAATTAAAACACTAAATTAAATGGCCAAAAATTAGGAAAATAATCTTAGAAATTATTTTTGGAATTTTTGGAGAATTTTAGGAATTTTTCCAAATCTTTTCTAGAATTTACGGGGTATTTACGGAGATAAGAAAAATTGGCTTTTAAAGGGTCTATTTGAAATATCAATTTTGGGGGATTAATGAGTTTGATTTAATCCTATGCTTAAATACCAAAACCTGGGTTAGGGTTTAATTAAAACGAAAACCTAGTTTTCTTTATTTTTCCTACTCCGGTTGCATACCCCGCCGCACCCTTTTCTTTCCGTTTCCAAATCTCACTACCGTTCCCGAATTTCCCCTCGCGCCCGAAGCCATCCCGTTCTGTTCCCCCTCGCCACACCAGCAGCTTTCGTCGCCGCGCACAACATCGTCCGCGCTCGACGCCTCTTTCGCCGTCGCAACCCTAGCGTCGTCCCTTCTCTTCCTCTCCTTCGTTGCGACCGTCGGCCATCTCAGTTTCACCGCGAGCCGCATCTCCTTCCCATGCTCACCGTCATCGGCCCATCGTCTCCTCCCGCTCCCAATCGTGCGTCGCAGCGAGCGCCTGCTACTTCTACTCGCGACGACATCGCCAAGGAGTCAATGTCGACTACGACCGGTGCGCTCTGTGCGGCGACAACTTGGCGCCCATCAACGGCGACCCGACCCTCAGGCCGAGTGTCCGAGTAACCTTGGTAGCGGCGTCTCTTCTTTCTCGCGGTAACCTTTCTTCTTTTTCATCTGCTCCGTGGTTGGCCGACGGTGGACCAGTGGGTGGGTGGCTGGGAGGTTTCATCGGCAACGACTGCTTGTTATTCGGACCTAAGGCTGTGAATTCCGTCGGGGTAGGTGAGCTGTTTATCCTCTGCTTTGATTTTGGGCAAAATCCATTATTCGTTGTAATCCCTAACACCATGAGTTGGGGCTTTGGGTGGCTAGCAGCGGCAAACAGGGGGGTGGTTGCGTTGAGCAGAGTGGAATAGGAAGGAACGTCGTCGTAGTCTTAAGTGTTGGTAAGTTGATCTAGCTCTCTCTATTTTAGCTGTGAATTGCTAGATTTTGGGTTGTACGACTGTGATTGGAGTATGTTGTTTGTTGAGAGGGATGTAAGAGTCCATTTGGGTGATATCGGCTGTACACGGTGAGATGTTGGAGTTTTGTGCAGATTTTCTGTGATGTGGAGTTTTTGACTGACTGTGAAAGGGTTGGAAAATTAGGGAAAATTAGAAGTGGTTTGGGTTAATTGGGTTATGAACGAAATCGATTAAGTATTCGATTTATTGGTGGATTGCATTTTGTGCTTAACAATAGTTATGTTATATGCAGGTTTCGATCACGAGGGAGGTCCCCGGTCGTGACGATCTGGTTCTTCTTGTGGACATTTTTTTTATAAGACGGGTATTTTGACTTATCTTTTAGATATAGTCAAGTTGATATGCTAGTTAGGATAGCTTTCAATAATTTTCATGTTTATATGCCTAGTATGTTTTTGTGCCTATTGATACATGCATTGGATAGGATATGATTTTTGTCTTCCCTGTTTATTTGGATCATAGTTACTTGGATTATGGATATGTACATATTGATTGTAGATATTATTCGGATAGGTATTTTGAGTAGGATTTACATGCTTTAGTATCATGCACCATCTTGCATGATTGCATGCTGGCTGGACGGGGTTCCATTATTGTTGAGCCCGCAGCCAGTTACATGGCCTGCACACACTGCCACTCATGGGTTAATGGTATATCAGAAGGGTGTGTGTAGTTGCTCTGTCAGGTTCCGCTGGTCCGCTCATGGGTAGCGATGAGGCAGCGTGGTAGCGGGCAGGGATCCCTCCTTTGGTCTATGACACTGGGAGATGAGAGCTTAGCTCCCCCACTATGTTTGGGGCAGGAGGATAGGTGTACTCCGACAGCATCTTGTCCACTCGGTCACTCAGGAGCAGTGATAGCAGAGTGCACAGTTGTCATAGCCCTACCCACTCGGCTTCACCATCGCGTGTGAGGTGGCTGACTGGCGTCAGGGGTGACCATGTCATTGGCACGACATGTATTTTTTCATGGATCGCATTTGTATTGTGTTTGTTGCATTTTATTGATGCCTTGGATATTGCATATGATTGCCATGCATACAGGATTCATATTCGTATATGGTGATGACTTTATCTCTTATAGTAGGGCACATGCTCCTATATCAAGGTAAGAGATTCAGGTGAGTACAGTCCTTTTGCATTTATTTCTTGCTTACTATATATATGAGACTGTACTGGCATGAATAGTATTGTTAGTTATATCTTGCTATTCATATCGACTATTATCCGCTAAGTTCTTTGAACTTACCCCGTGTTTTTATATTTATTTCAGGATGAAGCTGTCAGGAGAGTCCAGTTGCCAACCCCCCCCCCCCCTCGTCGAAGTGGATAGGTTTTATTGGTCTTATGGTTTTGGTTATTAGTTTTATGGATTGGGATTTTATTAGAGGATATGTTTAGGATTTATGTTTGGATTGTATACCGATGGATGTTTTGGTTATATTTGTTATGTCCTTGTGGACTTATGTTCGGTTCGTTTTGGTTGTATGATCCTGCTCAGATGGCAGAAGGGGTAGGTCTTGATGTTTTAGATCTTTTACTTATTTTGGTTGATGGCCTGAGGCCGCATATTATGTATATTGTGTTGTGGTATGTTCCGGTCGTGTTGACCGATGTATAGTGGCCGTGTAGGCCTTGTATTAAAAATTGGTAATGTCACCCGTACAGGGGAGGTGCTGCCGGATTTTCGTCTGGCAGAGACTCCTCGGGGCATGACAAAGGGTATACTTGGATTATCACAAAAGACCTATATTAAAAAGGTGCTCATACAGTATGGTATGCAAAATTGTACACCTGGGGGCACACCTGTGTCTAGAGGTGATAAGTTTAGCTTGCAACAATGTCCACAAGATGAACTTGAAATAAATGAGATAAAGAAACTTCCTTATGCATCGGCAGTAGGAAGTCTCATATATGCTCAAGTTTGTACGCGTCCGGATTTAGCACACATTGTTGGAATATTAGGTAGGTATCTAAGTAACCCAGGACCAGGGCATTGGAAATTCGTAAAGAGAGTAATGCGGTTTCTATAAAGAATCAAAGAACTCATGCTCACATATCGGAGATCCAGTCAGTTGGAGGTAATTGGATATTCAAATTCCGATTTTGCTGGATGCTTGGATAACAAGAGATCCACCTCAGATTTTGTCTACATGCTTGTTCGAGGAGTTATATCATAGGAAAAGCATAAAACAGATGCTTATAGCGACTTCAACGATGGAGCCAGAATTAATAGTCTGCTAAGAAGCATCAAATCACGGTATATGGCTGCATAATTTTATCACAGTATTATAGGTCATCGATGGTGCTGATAGACCTTTAAAAAAATTTTGTGATAACAAAGTTACAGAATTCTATTCCAAGAACAATCGTAGTTCGTCGAAGTCAAAACACACTGACATCAAATACCTGGCGGTTAAGGAAAGAGTCCAGAGTGGTCAAATAATGATAGAGCATATTTATATAGACTCAATGCTGGTGGATCCGATCACCAAGGGACTGCTACCCCAAGGTATTTCATCAGTATGTATTGCATATGGGGGTTCTTCATATGGATTAAGTATCCGTTTAGTGGGAGTCTGTATTTATTTATTTTTTGGATGCACTTATATATATATAATGGACACATGTAAATTTTTTGGTTATCGTACGAATAAAGTTTTATTTTTACATGTGTATTTGTTGATACTTTGAATAAAGAAACATCACATGTAAATTCTTTGGTTATCGTACGAATAACGTTTTTTTTACATGTGTATTTGTTGATATTCTGAATAAAGAAACATCATGATTTACTAATGCGGTTTGCATATGATAATTATAAATGTGATATAAGACTCTTTATTGAGTCATAAGGTGATCATGATTTGCTAATACGGTTTAGCATATGATGCTTGCAAATGTAATCAAATCTGGTATTAGATCATAAGGAGAATCAGTTGAAAATAGACATGTGCAGATTACATTTCATATATTTCTCATATTATACATCCACATTAGATCTATGTCATTGACGACATTGACATCGTGATTACTGATAGGTCCTACTACCGATTATATATATGGAAAAGTAATGATCACTTTAGTCCTATACCAATGAAGTTGATGAATCAGATTGTTTCAGTTTAATACGATATGATATGCGTAATTAAGAGATTTCAATTATGTGTTACATTTCGAATCACATATAGTCTAAGTGAAAGATTGTTGGTTGTGGATTTACATATAATTATCGTAATACATCTGAGTGTATCGTATTGATTCAAATCCGATTAAAGTGGTCTAACTATTATAGTTTTGGTTAATGAGTTTGTGTTATTGAATGTAAGTTAATGGATTTTAGATTCATATGTATAAAATTTTTCTATCTGTACTGAGTATTGATGGATTGTTAATGAATTTTAAATTAATACTATATATAGGATAGGATGTAATTTCCGTGGAAGAGAGATGATTTCGGGTCTGTTGCCCAGTTACAGCTATACACCCGGTTTTGGCCGGACGGCTGACGCCAATTGCTTTGGCAAGAGCAAACGGAGGAAACGTCACCATATAAATTCGCGTGATTTAGATTCATGCAACGGTCGCGTTTTTTTTGTTTATAGTTATGTTTAATTCGTGTGATTTAGATTTCAAGATAAGATTGAAAGCTAATGTTAGAGCTATAACAAATTCTGTATAAAATAAAGTGTACATTGACTATATTCTCTCCATATAATTCAAATATCACCTATTTTATATTTAAAAAATAGCATGGATCAATTAATTATCGCCTTTCCCTTTTCCATTGTAATTAAAGATATTAAGAAAAATTGATGTATCTGTCCATTGTCATATGGTTTGAAAGTGATGTTGTTTTTTATTTTATTTTATGATTCATTGGTTAAAATAATATAGATATTATTATATATGGATAGAAGTTTAATTTTGATGTGAAATTTAAAATTTTCATTTAGATTTAAAAATTTTCAATCGTTTCTGATCAACGGATCAAAAGGTAAAATACGAGTTGATTTATTTTTTTTCATCATCATTAAAAAATCGATAATAAAAAATATTAGAGATGAATATAATCACTATTTATTACAGAACACGAGTTGATTTAAAAATTATCGATACCATTTTAAAATATAAGAACACGTACTCTTTTTTAGCACCAACATTTAAATTTCATATTTTTCTTGGCGAACGGGAAAATTAAAATATTGAAAAAAATTTGGAAAAAAAAAACATAGTTGAATAACTTAATTAGTCCTCGAGACGGAAAGCAGCCAAGACTAATATAACCGGAAACTATTTATTTTCCCGTGTGGAAATTAATTAATAATGGACCATTAATTGAACATGGACGTTTGAGTGTCTTAATCTATAATATACACTAAAAAAAAAGGTTTTAGAACCATTTTTCTAATAAAAGATTAAAAAATTTGAAAATCGTTAACTGATTACTTTTAATAATTTTTTTTTATAAATTTAAAAGTTTGCAACGAATTCACAGATTCATTGCAGATTTTAAAATTTTTTAATTTTTTTATATAAAAATTTGCAACAAATATCTGAATTCGTTGCAAATTTTTAAAAAAAAAATTAAAAAATTTGGAAATCGTTAACTGATTTTTTTAATAATTTTTTTTTTAAATTTAAAAGTTTGCAACGAATCTTTGAATTCGTTGCAAAATTGCAACGAATCTGTGGATTCGTTGCAGATTTTAAAGTTTTTTAATTTTTTTTTTAAAAAAATTGCAACGAATATTTGGATTCGTTGCAATTTTTTTAAAAAAAAATTAAAAAAATATGAAAATCGTTAACTGATTTTTTTAATAATTTTTTTATAAATTTAAAAGTTTGCAATGAATCCACAGATTCGTTGCAGATTTTAAAATTTTTTATTTTTATTTTTAAAAAAATTTGCAACGAATATTTGTATTCGTTGCAAATTTGCAACGAATATTTGGATTCGTTGCAAATTTTTTTAAAAAAAATTTAAAAAATTTGAAAATCGTTAACTGATTTTTTTAATAATTTTTTTTATAAATTTAAAACTTTGCAACGAATCTATATATTCGTTGCAATTTTGCAACGAATCCACAGATTCGAATTGCAAATTTTAAAGTTTTTTATTTTTTATTTTTAAAAAATTTGCAACGAATATTTGGATTCGTTGCAAATTTTTTAAAAAAAAAATTAAAAAATTTGAAAATCGTTAACTAATTTTTTTAATATTTTTTTTTATAAATTTAAAAGTTTACGATGAATCTGTGAATTCGTTGCAATTTTGCAACGAATCACAGATTCGTTGCAACGAATCCATAGATTTCATAGAAATTTTGAATTCGTTGCGAGAAATATCTTGACAATTTTTTTAAACGCCAAATTACGAAAAATTTTGTCCCCAATTTCATTTACTTAATTTTACAACGAAATTTAAATGATGGAAATTTTGTAATTTTTACAACAAATTATTTTTCGTCGGAAATTTCGTTACAAATCTACGACGAAATATTAAAGTCGTCGCAAAATTTGTTGCAGATTTGCAACGAATTATTTTCGTTGGCAAAGTTCGTCGCCAAAAAACAATTAAAATATTGAAAAAAATTTGGAAAAAAAAAACATAGTTGAATAACTTAATTAGTCCTCGAGACGGAAAGCAGCCAAGACTAATATAACCGGAAACTATTTATTTTCCCGTGTGGAAATTAATTAATAATGGACCATTAATTGAACATGGACGTCTGAGTGTCTTAATCGATAATATACACTAAAAAAAAAAGGTTTTAGAACAATTTTTCTCGATCCTATCCTTAATTTTTTTCCTGAGCATTTAGCAAGGTCAATTGTCATCTAATTTGTTAACCATGTAACATGGCAATTCCATGTATCAATACTTAATAGTACTTTCAAAAGATTTAAAGTTCCTATTAGTGAACCAAGACTCTATATTTTTGCATTTGCCTACAACAATATTGTTCTTTTATATTATGAGCCAGGACACAAGATTAAATTTCTTTCAATAGTGTAAATATACAAATTAAAACTATTAATCTTTTATTATAAGCCCTCCCTATCACAATTAAATAATTATTGATAAATAATTTACTCTGTCACACCTTTCATTTAATTTGGATCTGGACATGATAGCACCTCTCGTCGTACCAGCTCTAGTGCTTAGCGTCTCGAGCATCCATTTCAACAGTTGAGCATCAACACTATTTAGCACCTGTCACTCTTGCTCGACAGCCAAGTACTATGACTTCTTGAATTTACAAGATGACATTTCTACGAATTTAATAGAGTTGGTGCTCGTATAATTGCTATTATTAATGAGGTGATTCTTAAAATTTATTCTCTTAGAATTAATTGTCTATCCATCAAGAGATCGTATTTATCTTTTTTACGATGAATATGAAATTGACTAATAGAAATACTTAGGATGAATGAAATAGTTCGATCTCTATCTATGATATGCATTTATTAAAAAATAAATAAATGAAGTGATAAATTTTAAAACGATGAGTTGTTGACCATGTGAGTACTTTTTGATTTATTTAAACGATCAATGAAAAATTATATTAATCGAATTAAAAATTTGAATATTTAATATTAATTAATAATAATTCAGATTTAAATATTGGCAATAAAATAGAATAATATCTCTAACTATTAAATTGGGTTATGGTATGACATGATTTGCACATGCCCCTATAAAATAGAATTGTAGCAAGAAAAGTCCTTTGGGATGTCCCGTTGATGACTAAAATAACAAAGATGATCTCATTATAGTTGGACAAGGATTGAATCTCAATGTGAAATTTAAAACTCTCACAAAGGGATTGACGACGGCTGATTAGAGCCTTGTCTTAGTCCATAGTTAAGCAACTCATAATTTTTAAGGCCTAATAATTTGAGGACTCCTTATTTTATTTTATTTTTTTTAATAATTCAGACACCTTATCTAAGAGAGGTTCGAATTTGGATTTTCTAGTATTGTATTAATGGAAAGTTGCTACAACTTTGGCTATTGGTGGAGGATCAATGGGCTTTGTTTGAATGCAATTTCCATGAGATTATTGAAAGAGAAAAAGCAATCGAGCAAATAAAGAGTTGTGAAGCGATCTTGACTTTATTATTCTGATTTATTCTAATTAATTCGACGCAGTTCGTATCGATAAATTATCTTTTAACTATCACACATGGCAATGGAGCTGATGAGCGATCCTTTTATTTATAATTTTATTGAAGAAGAAGATAGGGATTTAGAATATTTTGGTGACGCTGGAGGCTCCGTCGACCACGAGGTTGTGGCCGCTCACGAACCTCGACTCGTCGCTGGCCAAGAACAGCGCCGCCTCTGCCATGTCCTTCGTCTTCGCCCTCACGCCCTTCAGAGTCGAGATCACCTCTGCCGTTGCCTCCACCTCTTCCTCGCTCGCCTGCAGGTGCGACGACGCCAGAGGCGTCGCCACCACCGACGGCGACACGCAGTTCACACGCACCCCGTGCTTGCCCAGCTCCGCCGCCGCGCTCCGCGCCAGCCCCACCACCGCGTGCTTCGAGCACACGTAAACCGGCAGACCCAGCCATCCCACCACCGAAAGCACGCTCGCCGTGATTATGATGCTCCCGCCGCGCCCCGCCGTCACCATAGCTCGCCCCGCGTGCTTCGTCCCCAGCATCGCTCCCAGCACGTTGACCCCCATCACCCGCTCGAACACCGCGGTCGTGTCGTCCTCGCCGAGGATGCTGCTGCCGGCGGGGTCGATGATGCCGGCGTTGTTAAACATGATGTCGAGCTTGCCGTGGAGGGAGATGGCGGTGTCCACGGCGCGCTTCACGTCGGACTCACGGCGGACGTCGCAGTGGACGTAGGATACGACGTCGTCGGAGCCGAGGCCGGCGCAGAGGGCCTTCCCCTTCTCGTCTTGGACGTCGGCGACTACGACACGAGCGCCGTGGCGGACGAACAACTTAACAGTGGCCTCGCCGATGCCGCTAGCGCCGCCGGTGATGACGGCGACCTTGCCTTCGAGCCTGATGAATCAATTAATCAATCATACGATCGATCAACTAAGGTTAAAGAAAACACGCAAAAATTTAACAGATTAAACATAAAGACCTCCTCTCCATTGAAAATATCTTATTGATCTCTAAATAAATTTTAGTGAGGCTTGATGGATCCCTTCTTTTATAGGCCTTAATATGAGAAAGTAAAGTGTCCTTATCGGGATGGTCTTATGGTCAACAATTATATTAATGAATAAACGTTAATTTTTAAAGATTATAAATTTTATGAAGTGTTTATTTTTTTGCTATACTAATCCTGAATTAAATAATATATTTTTTATAATATATTTTTTTCGTATTGATTATAAAATTAATTGACATGGATATTGAGAGCACGAAATCACCTTTTACATAAATATGAGAGTATCATCGTTGTGGGAATTATATTATAGAATTTATAAATATAAAGGTACGTAGAATAAAGAATGAAATTAACATCAGTTAACATCAAACTGCATCAACTGTAAGATTACAGTACCTCCATAACGTGTCTTGATCTGATCCAAATAATAATAATAATAAAATAAAAACTAGTTAGATCACTTTGTTCGAATTCGAATAAAATGATCTAACTATTATAAGTTTGATTAACGGATTTGTATTATTGGATGTGCATGGGTTAATGAATTTTAGATCCATATGTGTATAATCTTTTAACTCGTATCATTAATATTGATGGATTGTTAACGGATTTTGGGTTAATACTATATATAAGGTGTGATCTTCACGGGAGAGAGATGATTTCGACCGACTCTTTTTCCCCATCGGGAAGAGCATACGAGGTCGTCTCTCTCAACCTACGGAAGATCAATCCTTTCGGCTTCTTCCGACTTCAGATTCTTCCGACAATGTTGTCTCCGGATCCAGGTGCATGTTTATACTTTCGATTACGCTTCTGTCTTTCCATTTTTATTTCGCATACTTGTTGTAGATCGATCGACAAGATTTTGTATACGGATCATTTTATTTTTCGTTTCTTCGATTACATATGTGGATGCACGATCTATTGAGGGATCCATAAGATCCATCAATTGGTATCAAAGCCACAGGTTTGGTGTCGATGATCGTATAATATCAGGATGCAGTTTTTCGAAGATTTTGGTCCAAATGCATGTGTTTTGCCTTAAATCTTCATTTAACGCATTTAAACATGCATAATTATCGAATCTAAGAGTTAAGAGTCCTAAGTTTAGCGTCAGATCGGAGTTTTTCACATTTTTTTGAGAAGAACACGAAGAACGGCAGCAGTCGTCGTTTTCATCAAACCGCCGCAGATTCACAGAATTAGGTTACGATCATCGATGTGGACCATGATCAGTTAGTTGAAATTTGGCGCACGGATACTTTTTTAGTCGACTGCCATAAGGTTCAGTCGACTACTATGCAAGAAATTTTGAACAAAATATTTAAGTCAATTGTGAAACTCGACTGAGGTATGACAATCGACTGATGGGCTTAAACTTAGGCACATAACGATTTTTAGTCGACTAGGCAATCGACAGATGACATCAGTTGACTGCCATCAAGCACTAGTTGACTACTGGGCCTTAGTTTGAACATAGAAGCTTTGTTATTCAGCTAAAGCAATCGATTGATTACGATCAGTCGACTATTATATGGCAATAGTCGACTGATGACATAGAGAACTTTCGGAGGCCATAACTTTTCGCTTGGGATGAGTTTCAAGGTGTTTTCGGTGGCGTTTCGAAGCTCATAGCTCTATGTTTTTGAGTAAAACCCCATGACACCTTATTTTGGGCCTTAAAAACATCGTTTAGTGCATTTTCGGAGACTTCGAAGTTTTTAAGTCCTATGTTATGATCATTTTGTGTTCCCTACATCATTTAATAGCAACAATACAGTCGAGCAACCTAGGATTTCATTTGTATCTATTAGCACGTGTTATTAAGTTGAACTAATACTATCACCAAAGTGAGAACTATTAGCTAAACTTAGTGCATCATTGTGTGAGTGGATGTATATCTATGCTATAAGGATGATTGACTCAAAGGTAAATCATCTTTATGGCAGATATATGTTTAAAGGAGGGTGACTATAAACATCGTACATGTAAGATGTCAGCCCAAAGGAAGACATGTTATGTGACTGATTAAAGAAATAGTGAACTGTAGTTATAAATGATATAACCAAATCAAACTCATATTGGGTTATCAATCATGCTCATGCACATATTATGTCGACCCAAAGGAAGACACATTGTTAAATACGAAAAATTTAAAATACTAAATTTAATGGTCAAAAGAAAAAAAGAAAAATAATCTCAGGAATTATTTCGGGATTTTTGGAGAATTTTAGGAATTTTTTCGAAATTTTTTCGAAATTTTTCTAGAAATAAACGGAGCCCGTAAGAGATATTTAAGGGGATAAAATAAAAAGGGTTTTGGATTAATAAAAACCTAATCTAGGGATAGGGTTAATTAATCCAACCGGTTTTTAATTAACTAATTCCTTCATCGATCTTGGTTTTTATTTTTCTCACGCGCCGCACCCGACATCTTCTTCTCGTGACTTCGATTTCTCACCGAACCCTTCTGTCCCTCGTTCTCTCTCGCGATCTCTCCGCAGACGCCCTCCCTTCTCGCGTGGTGCCGCCTCCCTCCGCGCCGGCATCTCTGTCGGCCTTCCCCGCGCACGCATCGCGTGCCTTAGTCACCGTCGCCACCGCGATCGGGCTGCCGTCGTCTTCTCCCCGCGTGCGCGCCTGCTGCCATCGCCCCATTTTTCCCCTTTCAGCGTCGCCGTTGCAACCCTCACCGCAATTTCCCCTCCTCACCGAGCGACCTCACTGTTCTCGTCGCTCTCTCCCTCTCCTCGCGGCAAACAGCGGCGACCGGATCGTCTCGACGATCCCTGTGGACGAACGGCAGCAGAGAGTGTGAAGTGGCAGGGGAGTTTGCATCAGCGATGTCCTACACCCTGATCTGTTTGGGAGCCGCGAGTTCTGCCGGAACAAGGGGTTTTCTGTCGGTGCTATGGATTTCGTTGCCTGGTTGGGTTTTCTGTAGATCATCGCCGGAGCCAGTGAACTAGAGCAGCAGGATTTCTAGCGTAGCTCCTATTGCTGGTATAAGCTTTGATTCATTGTGTTAGCTTTCTGTTCATTGTGTTTCTGTAGATCGATTGCTGTCGTGAGGAATTGTGGGTGTCGTGCGGCTGGTGTTGGAGGTTTGGTCGTGCAAGGTCGACTGTGAACAAGTGTTGAGTAGGCTGTGAAGATGTAGGTTGGACAGAGTTTGGTAGTATGGTATAGGTTCGATTTTGGGTCTCAAAAGGGGTTGTGCGATTAGAATCAAGCGGTGAGGAAGGAGTGTGTGCACTGATGATGATGGATGGGGTCGGTGGTGAGTTTATTGTTCGGTAAGCTTAGATATGGATACATTATGGATGTACACTATTATATAGTTGGTCTAATGTTTGTTATGATTATGATGTTAGATCTAAAGCTAATCGAGATTTAGGCTCGATTTGGGGGTGGATCTATTTTTGGGTTGTGATGAGATTTCAATTAGGGTGATTAGATCCCTAAATTGGTGTAATTGGGAGTTGTGAGGGTTGTGAAAGGGTTAGATGAATTAGTGAAATTGGAAGTTGATTTGGGATAATTGGGTTATGAATGAAATCGATTATTCGATTTGTCGGTGGATTGCATTTTTATGCTTAATAATAGTTATGTTGTATGCAGGTTTCGATCACGAGGCAGGTCCTCGGTCGTGACGATTTCATTCTTGCGGACATTTTTATTCAGGCGGGTATTTTGACTTATCTTTTAGATATAGTCAAGTTGATATGCTAGTTAGGATAGCTTGCAATAATTTTCATGTTTATATGCCTAGTATGTTTTCTGTGTCTACTAGATACATGCATGTGATAGGATATGATTATATCTTCCCTGTTTTATTTGGATCATAGTTACTTAGATTTTGGATATGTACATATTGATTGTACATATTATTCGGATAGGTATTTTGAGTAGGATTTACATGCTTTAGTATCATGCACCATTTTTGCATGATTGCATCTTTGGTAGACAGGTTCCATTATTGTTGAGCCCATGATTACATACACTGTCACTCATGGGTTAGTGGTACATCAGGAGGGTGTGTGCAGTTGCTCTGTCAGGCTCCGCTGGTCCGCTCATGGGTAGCGATGAGGCAGCGTGGTAGCGGGCAGGAATCCCTCCTCTGGTCTATGACACCGGGAGATGAGAGCTTAGCTCCCCCACTATGTTTGGGGCAGGAGGATAGGTGTACTCGGCGACATCCACGCCCACTCGGTCACTCGGGAAGCGATGATGGCGAGTGTCTGATTGTCATAGCCCTACCCACTCGGCTTCACCATCGCGTGTGAGGCGGCTGACTGGCGTCAGGGGTGACCATGTCATATGCACGACATGCATTTTTGCATGGATCTCATTTGTATTGTGTTTGTTGCATTTTATTGATGCCTTGGATGTTGCATATGATTGCCATGCATACAGGATTCATATTTATATATGATGATGACTTTATCTCTTATAGTAGGGCACATGCTCCTATATCAGGGTAGGAGATTCAGGTGAGTACAGTCCTTTTGCATTTATTTCTTGCTTATCATATATATGAGACTGTACTGGCATGATTAGTATTGTTAGCTATATCTTGCTATTCATATCGACTAATATCCGCTAAGTTCTTTGAACTTATCCCGTGGTTTTATATTTATTTCAGGATGAAGCTGTCAGGAGAGTCCAGTTGTCAATCCCCCTCGTCGAAGTGGATAGGTTTTATTGGTCTTATGGTTTTGGTTATTAGTTTTATGGATTGGGATTTTATTAGAGGATATGTTTAGGACTTATGTTTGGATTGTATACCGGTGGATGTTTTGGTTATATTTGTTATGTCCTTGTGGACTTATATTCGGTTCGTTTTGGTTGTATGTTCCTGCTCAGATGACAGAAGGGGTAGGTCTTGATGTTTTAGATCTTTTACTTATTTTGGTTGATGGCCTGAGGCCGCATATTATGTATATTGTGTTGTGGTATGTTCCGGTCGTGTTGACCGATGTATAGTGGCCGTGTAGGTCTTGTATTAAAAATTGGTATTGTCACCCGTACAGGGAGGTGTCTCGGATTTTTTGTCGGAAACTCCTCGAGCGTGATAATACATTGTGTGAGTTAGGATTAGAGAGTACCACTAACGAGTTACAATTTAATCCAAAGATTAATTATAATATTGTATTTGGTATCTCAGAAAGTGACCCATCATATGTGCATATATTACTTTCTTAGAAACTACTGAATATAAAAGGACTAGTAGGAGTAAGGTTACTTAAATTGTAGTATCTGGTAATAAACCTCTCAACTTAGTTAGTTCATAAGTCAATTTCATTACTGTACTTACTGACATAAGGTGGATAGATACCGGAGCTACCACTCATATTAGTGTTAATGAGCATGGTTGTCTTACTAGTCGATTGCCTATTGATAGTGAAAGATACATATATACTAGTAATGACAAGAAGGCTAGAGTGACTACTATAGGTTTTTTTAGGCTTTGTCTAAGGACCGATATATTTTTGGATTTGAAAAATACATTTGAAGTTACATCCTTTAGGAGGAACTTAATTTCCATTTTTCTTTGGACAAATCAGGATATACTTGTTCATTTGGAAATTGAATATTTAATATTTTTCAACATTCAAAACTTATTGGTACTGGTTTCCCAGTTGACAAGTTATACATGTTAAATACTATAGCTCTCACAGACAATATAATAATGCATAGTATAAGTACGAAACACAATTTAACTGATGAGAATTCATCCATGGTGTGACATAAGCATTTAGGACATATATCTAAACAACACCTAGAAAGGTTAATGTCACAAGGAATTCTCCATTCCCTTGATATGTCAGATTTTGATGTCTGCATACAGTGTGTCAAAGGGAAAATGACTAACAAAAGAAATAAAGATGCAAGTCAGTGTATTAACACTTTAGAAATGACACATACATATATATATGAACCATTCCCTAAGACATCTTAGAATAGACAAACATATTTTATCAGTTTTATAGATGATTACTCCCGTTATGACTACTTGTATCTTTTACATGAGAAGTCACAGTCCTTGGATATGTTCAAAATCTTCAAAGTCGAAGTTAAAAATCAACTAGGTAAGAAGATTAAAATTGTCAGATCCGACCGTGGAGGTGAATATTACGGTCGTTATGATAGATCAGGTGAACAACGTCTAGGACCTTTTGCTAATTACCTATCTGAGTGTGGTATTATGGCTCAATACACCATACATGATACTCCTCATCAGAATGATGTAGCTGAGCGAAGGATTCGAACCCTAAAGGACATGGTGAGAAGTATGATGTCTTTCACTTCTTTATCGGAGTCCTTGTGGGGTGATGCACTCAAGACTGCAGTGTACTTACTCAATAGAGTACCCAATAAGGCAGTGAGTAAAATCTCATATGAGCTATAGACAGGTAAGCATCCTAGCATTAGACATTTACACGTTAAGGTTGTCTAGTAGAGGCTAAGCCTTATAAGCCTAAAGAAAGGAAACTGAACTCAAGGACTATTAGTTGTCATTTTGAAGAGTATTCTGAAAGGTCAAGGGGCTTTAAATTTTGTGACCCCTTAAATAGGTCCTTTTTCGAAACGGGAAATGCCAAGTTCATTGAGGACAATGGGAGAACATATTCATGGGGCATATCTTTTGAGAAGGATAACACTTGTCATCCTACCTCAGTTACTACAGGTGCAACTAGTAGTAGTACGGTTACTATACCCTACGTTATTGATGTTGCACGTCCGTCGGGAGTAGTACTTCATGATGTCCGTATATCCTCCCCTATGCAAGTAGAGGAACCATTTGCTCAGGTTGAGATACACCCTCCTATGGTTGAGCAGGTTCCTCAAGCACCTAAAATGTCTCAAGTAGAAGTGCCTCTAAGGTAATCCACTAGGGAAAGAAGATCTACGGTTTCACGTGATTATGCTTATCTCCAAGAGCATGAGTTTGACATAGGGCTGGAAGATGATCCTTCATCTTTCTAGGAAGTCAAACAATACTCTAACACTGAAAAGTGGATTGAAGCCATAAAGATGAGATGAAGTCTATGGCAGACAATGACGTATGGGAATTGGTCGAATTGTCTGAAGGTGTGAAACTTGTTACTTGTAAATGGATATTTAAAACCAAATGAGATTCACTAGGTAATATCGAAAAGTATAAGACACGCCTTGTACCCAAGGGATTCACTCAGAATGAAGATATTTATTACAATGAGACTTTCTCACCTGTATCTACGAAAGACTCCCTAAGAGTAATCATGACACATGTAGCTCATTATGATTTGGAGCTACATCAAATGGACGTCAAGACTGCATTCCTTAATAGAGACATTGAGGAATCTATATACATGGTGCAACTAGATAGCTTTGAATATGATGATTCAAAGCACCTTGTATGTAAATTGAAGAAGTCCATTTATAGCTTAAAGCAGGCATCTTGTCAGTGGTATAAGAAATTTGATCAAGTGATTACTTTATTTGGTTTTAAGGAGAATCTAGTTGATCAATGCATTTATGTCAAGTTCAATGGGAGCAAGTTTATGATACTTGTCCTATATGTCGATGACATTTTGTTGGTAAGCAATTTTAAACAATTACTGCATGAGACCAAGTCATTTTTATTAGGTAAATTTGAAATAAAAGACTTTGGTGAAGCATCTTTTGTATTAGACATACAGATATATCGTGATAGATCCAAGGGTATACTTGGATTATCACAAAAGACCTATATTAAAAAGGTGCTCATACAATATGGTATGCAAAATTGTACACCCTGGGGCACACCTGTGTCTAGAGGTGATAAGTTTAGCTTGCAACAATGTCCACAACATGAACTTGAAATAAATGAGATAAAGAAACTTGCTTATGCATCGGCAGTAGGAAGTCTCATGTATGCTCAAGTTTGTACGCGTTCGGATTTAGCACACATTGTTGGAATGTTAGGTAGGTATCTAAGTAACCCAGGACCAGGGCATTGGAAAGTCGTAAAGAGAGTAATGCGGTATCTACAAAGAATCAAAGAACTCATGCTCACATATTGGAGATACAGTCAGTTGGAGGTAATTGGATATTCAAATTCTGATTTTGCTGGATGCTTAGATAGCAAGAGATCCACCTCAGATTTTGTCTACATGCTTGTTCGAGGAGCTATATCATGGAAAAGCATAAAACAGATGCTTATAGCGACTTCAACGATGGACCCAGAATTAATAGCCTGCTATGAAGCATCAAATCACGGTATATAACTGCAGAATTTTATCACAGTATTATAGGTCATCAATGGTGTTGATAGACCTTTAAAAATTTTCTGTGATAACAAAGCTACAGAATTCTATTCCAAGAACAACCGTAGTTCGTCGAAGTCAAAATACACTGACATCAAATACCTGGCGGTTAAGGAAAGAGTCTAGAGTGGTCAAATAATGATAGAGCATATTTATATAGACTCAATGCTGGTGGATTCGCTCACCAAGGGACTGCTACCCCAAGGTATTTCATCAGTATGTATTGCATATGAGGGTTCTTCATATGGATTAAGTATCCGTTTAGTGGGAGTCTGTATTTATTTATTTTTTGGATGCTCTTATATATATATATAATGGACACATGTAAATTTTTTGGTTATCGTACGAATAAAGTTTTATTTTTACATGTGTATTTGTTGATACTTTGAATAAAGAAACATCACATGTAAATTTTTTGGTTATCGTACGATTAACATTTTTTTTACATGTGTATTTGTTGATATTCTGGATAAAGAAACATCATGATTTACTAATGCGGTTTGCATATAGTAATTATAAATGTGATATAAGACTCTTTATTGAGTCATAAGGTGATCATGATTTGCTAATACGGTATAACATATGGTGCTTGCAAATGTAATCAAATCCGGTATTAAATCATAAGGAGAATCAGTTGAAAATAGACATGTACATATTACATTTCATACATTTCTCATATTACACATCCACATTAGATCTATGTCATTGACGACATTGACATCGTGATTACTGATAGGTCCTGCTACCGATTATATATATGGAGTAGTAATGATCACTTTAGTCCTATGCCAATGAAGTTGATGAACCAGATTGTTTCAGTTCAATACAATATGATATGCGTAATTAAGAGATTTCAATTATGTGTTACATTTGGAATCATATATAGTCCAAGTGAAAGATTGTTGGTTGTGGATTTACATATGATTATCGTAATACATCTGAGTGTATCGTATTAATTCAAACCCGATTAAAGTGGTCTAACTATTATAGTTTTGGTTAATGAATTTGTATTATTGAATGTAAGTTAATAGATTTTAGATTCATATGTATAAAATATTTTTATCTGTACTATTAGCATTGATGAATTATTAATGAATTTTAAGTTAATACTATATATAAGATACGGTGTAATTTCCGTGGAAGAGAGATGATTTCGGTCTGTTGCCCAGTTACAGCTATACACCCGGTTTTGGCCGGACGGCTGACGCCAATTGCTTTGGCAAGAGCAAACGGAGGAAACGTCACCGTATAAATTCGCCTGATTTAGATTCATGCAACGGTCGCGTTTTTTTTGTTTATAGTTATGTTTAATTCGTGTGATTTAGATTTCAAGATAAGATTGAAAGCTAACGTTAGAGCTATAACAAATTCTGTATAAAATAAAGTGTACATTGACTATATCCTCTCCATATAATTCAAATATCACCTATTTTATATTTAAAAAATAGTATGGATCAATTAATTATCGCCTTTCTCTTTCCCATTGTAATTAAAGATATTAAGAAAAATTGATGTATCTGTCCATTGTCATACGGTTTGAAAGTGATGTTGTTGTTCCCACGGGGATGGTGCGGTGGTAAGGTAGTATGGTTGTTTTGGATACGGGTGGTCGATTTGAGAGTCTAAAATCTCCAGGCTCGATGACCATTTGCCCACCCGTGTCGAGGGACATAGTCACTCGCGATTTACCTCCTCTCGCCGCACCGGACTGACGGATGCGAAATTTATGGTTAGATTCCCAACTTTTTGGAAAGTGATGTTGTCTTCTTTTTTTTGAATGATTCATTGGTTAAAATAATATAGATATTATTATATACGGATAGAAGTTGAATTTCGATGTGAAATTTAAAATTTTCATTTAGATTTAGAAGTCTTCAATCGTTTCTGATCAACGGATCAACGGGTAAAACATGAGTTAATTTTTTTTTTTCATCATCATTAAAAAATCGATAATAAAAAATATTAAAGATAAATATAATCACTATTTATTACAGAACACGAGTTGATTTAAAAATTATCGATACCATTTTAAAATATAAGAACACGTACTCTTTTCTAGCACCAACATTTAAATTTCATATTTTTCTTGGCGAACGGGAAAATTAAAATATTGAAAAAAATTTGAAAAAAAAAACATAGTTGAATAACTTAATTAGTCCTCGAGACGGAAAGCAGCCAAGACTAAATCTATAATATACACTAAAAACAACCGGAAACTATTTATTTTCCCGTGTGGAAATTAATTAATAATGGACCATTAATTGAACATGGACGTCTGAGTGTCTTAATCTATAATATACACTAAAAAAAAAGGTTTTAGAACAATTTTTCTCGATCCTATCCTTAATTTTTTCCTGAGCATTTAGTAAGGTCA
Source organism: Wurfbainia villosa (assembly GCA_025175895.1). Taxonomy (NCBI): domain Eukaryota; kingdom Viridiplantae; phylum Streptophyta; class Magnoliopsida; order Zingiberales; family Zingiberaceae; genus Wurfbainia; species Wurfbainia villosa. The sequence goes on along the minus strand of JAKLTH010000115.1, from coordinate 136,151 downwards.
ATTGTCATCTAATTGTTAACCATGTAACATGGCAATTCCATGTATCAATACTTAATAGTACTTTCAAAAGATTTAAAGTTCCTATTAGTGAACCAAGACTGTATATTTTTGCATTTGCCTACAACAATACTGATCTTTTATATTATGAGCCAGGACACAAGATTAAATTTCTTTCAATAGTGTAAATATACAAATTAAAACTATTAATCTTTTATTATAAGCCCTCCCTATCACAATTAAATAATTATTGATAAATAATTTACTCTGTTACACCTTTCATTTAATTTGGATCTGGACATGATAGCACCTCTCGTCGTACCAGCTCTAGTGCTTAGCGTCTCGAGCATCCATTTCAACAGTTGAGCATCAACACTATTTAACACCTGCCACTCTTGCTCGACAGCCAAGTACTATGACTTCTTGAATTTACAAGATGACATTTCTACGAATTTAATAGAGTTGGTGCTCGTATGATTGCTATTATTAATGAGGTGATTCTTAAAATTTATTCTCTTAGAATTAATTGTCTATCTATCAAGAGATCGTATTTATCTTTTTTACGATGAATATGAAATTGACTAATAGAAATACTTAGGATGAATGAAATAGTTCGATCTCTATCTAGGATATGCATTTATTAAAAACTAAATAAATGAAGTGATAAATTTTAAAACGATGAGTTGTTGACCATGTGAGTACTTTTTGATTTATTTAAACGATCATTGAAAAATTATATTAATCGAATTAAAAATTCGAATATTTAATATTAATTAATAATAATTCAGATTTAAATATTGGCAATAAAATAGAATAATATCTCTAACTATTAAATTGGGTTATGGTATGACATGATTTGCACATGCCCCTATAAAATAGAATTGTAAAAAGAAAAGTCCTTTGGGAAGACCCGTTGATGATTAAAATAACATAGATGATGTCATTATAGTTGGACAAGGATTGAATCTTAATGTGAAATTTAAAACTCTCACAAAAGGGATTGACGACGGTTGATTAGAGCCTTGTCTTAGTCCGTAGTTAAGCAACTCATAATTTTTAAGGCCTAATAATTTGAGGACTCCTTATTTTATTTTATTTTTTTTAATAATTCAGACACCTTATCTAAGAGAGGTTCGAATTTGGATTTTCAAGTATTGTATTAATGGAAAGTTGCTACAACTTTGGCTATTGGTGGAGGATCAATGGGCTTTGTTTGAATGCAATTTACATGAGATTATTGAAAGAGAAAAAACAATCGAGCAAATAAAGAGTTGTGAAGCGATCTTGACTTTATTATTCTGATTTATTCTAATTAATTCGACGCAGTTCGTATCGATAAATTATCTTTTAACTATCACACATGGCAATGGAGCTGATGAGCGATCCTTTTATTTATAATTTTATTGAAGAAGAAGATAGGGATTTAGAATATTTTGGTGACGCTGGAGGCTCCGTCGACCACGAGGTTGTGGCCGCTCACGAACCTCGACTCGTCGCTGGCCAAGAACAGCGCCGCCTCTGCCATGTCCTTCGTCTTCGCCCTCACGCCCTTCAGAGTCGAGATCACCTCTGCCGTTGCCTCCACCTCCTCCTCGCTCGCCTGCAGGTGCGACGACGCCAGAGGCGTCGCCACCACCGACGGCGACACGCAGTTCACACGCACCCCGTGCTTGCCCAGCTCCGCCGCCGCGCTCCGCGCCAGCCCCACCACCGCGTGCTTCGAGCACACGTAAACCGGCAGACCCAGCCATCCCACCACCGAAAGCACGCTCGCCGTGATTATGATGCTCCCGCCGCGCCCTGCCGCCACCATAGCTCGCCCCGCGTGCTTCGTCCCCAGCATCGCTCCCAGCACGTTGACCCCCATCACCCGCTCGAACACCACAGCAAGACATCTGATTAAGCTGGACGTCCACAAAACAGTCAATTCAGAAAAAGATAAAATTGAAGATTTTGTCCCCTCGGATGAAGAACTAGATTGGAAAGGCTCTTCTAGTCCGGAACAGCAAGTAAAACACTGGAGAGCCTCTATCCAAGGCTCTGACTGGCTTTGGGATGATTCTGTAGACTCTCGCCATTACATACTAGCAGCAGAAACATTCACAGAAAAAATTTACTGGCCGACAAGCTATGATATTGCTTTCTTCCCTTTCAAAACTACTACCCAACACACAGCCTTACTAAGTCATTACCAAAAAATAAACGAAAAATGGATCCAACAGAAAACACGCCAAACGGCGCGACAGTACATGATGGAATTAAGCCAGGTTGAGATTGCAGCAACCCGTCAAAATAGCCCACCAGAAGGCCCATCCAGAGTTGCATCCATGGGCTCTATCGGAGAATCAGCAGAAGAAGCCAACCTCAATAATATGATGGAAATTTAACGGTACCCACACCAGACAAGAAGGACATCCACAGTACCAACCCGTGACACAAACGGTACCCACACCAGACAAGAAGGACATCCACAGTACCAGTGACCTGGAGTCCACCATAAAAACAGGAAGGACATGTATAACACCAACTCGTGACACCACTTTACACCCGTGATATCTCCACTAACGCTTAATGTGTCCTAGCACCTGCGGGATACCAGCTTCTTTCCCTCCTATAAAGAGACCCCCAGTCTCTCCGCCAAATGCATCCCATCTATCCTGTGAGAAGTTTTCGTTTACTAGTTTGTAAGCTTGAGTGTTTTCTGTCCAGAGTCAAGAGTCCAGTCCCTCTGTAAGTTTTTATTTTCTGTAAGCTAAAAAAAAAAAAGAGTCTTATTTGTGTAAGTCCTTTGTACATTTTTCATCTTTAATATCATCGTTATTGTAGCCATGAACGGCTAAATATAATTGTGTTTCTGAGAACTTATTGAGTGAAACTATGCACCTCTTCTTTTGATCTTCTTCGATCCTTCAGTCCTTTTCCTTCCCCTGGGAAGGTAACTATTGCCATAAGCCTATTAAGACCTGTGCAGACAGAGGCAACAGATAAAGCCTCTAAAAGTCGGGGCAAGGTAACAATATGGCACCAGGTGAGGCTCACTAGGAAGAAGAGATCAAGACAAGAAGTAGAGTTTCCCTCTCTACGTTCCCAGAAACATTTATTACTTAAGTTTTTACCTCTCAATTTCTCTGCTTTCTGTATGCAATTTTTCTTGTTTATGAATATGAACTATTGTAGCAAATTACTGTAGCAAAACACCATAGCACCCGATTACTGTAGCAAAACACTGTAGCACCCGATAAAAAAAAACAAAACAAAACAAAAATAATTAGGGAGCTATAAATTTGGTATCAGAGCCTTAAGACCTAGGACTTTGAAATGTATGCAGTCGCTAGCTAAATTTGATTATCTTGATTTATCTATCCCTCTGCCACGAACAACAAAAACATTAGACAAAAGACAACATAGTTGTTATATACACGCTAAGGACTCCACTCACTCTTTGCATTCTGATAATCCTCACCTGAACTCCATAACAGACATATTACTAGGACAAAGTTTCTCATCAGAAACTAAGTTTAGAGACATACATCACGTCCTGGAAACCGTACTTATAAATCAAAGACAACAACAGATCCAACTTAATGAAATAAAACAAAAATATAATATATCTAAAGAATTCACAAGAAAGTCTTAACTCCAAAATTGCTCAAGTAAATTTTATAAATCTACCAAAGAGAAGTGACGTAATAAATCTTACAAGAATAATTAGAGAAAACCAACCACATACTTTTGAGATCCAACATAAAGATCTCTTAGCAGAAGTAAAAAGTTTCTTGCTAACAATAGAAGAAGAATTCAAGATTTTACAGGAACAAATAAATGCACTACTCATTAAATGAACCAACATATTTATGAAAATACCCATTATGATGAGGCCTTAGACTATGTACAAAAATATACAAAAACTAAGGAAGACGGTTATTATTCCTCTACAGAGTTAACAGGAAAAAGTGATCAAATTCAAGTACAACAAAATAATACTATAATAGCCTTATTAACATCCCTACATTTTAGGATAACTAAATTGGAAGGAAAATTGTTTGACTTAGAACAAAAGCTGTCTAAAGTGTCAATAGAAGATAACTGGAAATCAGCTTTGGAAAATATAAATATAGGTTTGGGGAAACTATCCACGGGAAAAATCATAAGACATCATCCTACTACATATACATTTTTAACATAAAAACCTGAAGAGTCAAAATGAGTCAAACAAGAACAGAAAGTTTTACTGGAACATCCAGAACACTGAGTGGAAGAAGATCAGTCTCTAGTACTTCTTGGTTGGACAACATACGGAAACTTCCTAATCTAAGCCAAACATTAGAAGAAGTAATAAACATAGATCGAGACTTAGAAATATTTTCTAATGAACAATTAAATATGCTACAAAAACGTGGTCAGTCAAGAATGATGTTTAATTATAAACGTCTAAATGATAATTGTAATGAGGATGGTTATAAGATTCCTGACAAAGAACAATTAATTAATAAAATACAAGATTCACAGTGGTATTCAAAATTTGATCTTAAATTAGGTTTCTGGCAAGTCCGGATGCACCCAGAATCCATAACCTGGACAACATTCTCTTGCCCTGAAGGACATTTTGAATGGTTAGTTATGCCATTTGGCCTAAAAATAACACCACAAATATTCCAAAGAAAGATGGATACAATTTTTAAAGACACAACAAATTTTACATATATATATATTGACGACATTTTAGTTTTCTCTAAAACCAAATCAGAACACACAGCTCATTTACATATGATTTTTAACCTATTTGAAAAACACGGATTAATAATTTCCAGAAAAAAGATGCAACTTATGAAAAAGCATATTGAATTTTTAGGAGCCGAAATAGGCTAAGGGAAAATCACTTTGCAACAACATATTGCTAGTAAGATACTTGAATTTCCCGACAAAATTGAAAATACTACATCTTTGAGAGCCTTTCTAGGACTTTTAAATTATGCAAGACCATATTTAAAAGATATAGGAAAAATAAGTGGAAATCTATACAATAAAACATCAACAAAAGGGCAAAAACACTTTAATCAACAAGATGTTTTAGTAGTCAAACAAATTAAAGAATTAGTAAAAACATTACCCAAACTAACACTACCATTAGATAATGATTATCTAGTCATAGAAAGTGACGGATGTGAGACAGGATGAGGAGGAGCTTTATATAAAAAACCCACAAAATATGATACAAAATCTACAGAGACATTGTGTAGATATGCCTCAGGAAAATATAGAGAAAAAGGCCATTTGACTTCCCTAGATTTTGAAATATTAGCCGATTTATTCGCCTTGACTCATTTATGCTATTTATTTGTGACAAAAGAAGATTACCATACGAATGAGCAATTTGTGAAGCCATAATAAAATATAACCAACACACTCAGGGAACTAGAAAATCTCTAAGTAGTCGAAGATGGATAAAATTTGCTGACACTATTATTAATAAAGGATTAAAAATAAACTGGGAACATATTAAAGGAATTAATAATTCTTTAGCCGACACTCTTTCCAGGTTGCTAACATGACGGATAAATTCAGAAGTCACAGATCAGAACCAGTTGTCAACAAAAGACTAATGACTTTCGGGGAAGTAGAGATCCCACAAAGACAACAACAATTCCATTTTGACACTAGACACATGTTGACCACAGTCAAAGCGCCTTTATAGACAATCATGGCATATTCCCAAGACACCGAACAACCAAGCAAAACGTGGCCGTCATAAAAGCCCTGATACAACATTTTCACCATACAGCAAAAGTAAAACATGGTGGTCAAGACAATATTTATTACACCATTCTAACAAGATCACAAGCCGGAGTCTACGCTTACACAACATAAGGCACAGTCAGTCATTGTTGGAAGTGAAATCAAGTTACTTACAGAGAATTTAAAGACCTTGAGAAGCATTAAATTTGTTAGGACAAAAGCGGGCCCAAATTATTTTGTAAGTGCCTCATTAAAGGGAAAGGACCAAGAATAAAACAACCCTGACTCTTCATGGCTCCCAAAAGATATGACTTACTTAGACATAATTACGGCCAGCGATAAAACAAAGCGAAAGAATGACACTACAACAAGTTCAGACCTACCAACAGATCTGACTACATACATCAGAACCCTGGCCGATAAATCAAACTGGATAGATTTCCAGCAGATTCAGGAAGTTCTTAAATGGCTTCATAACTTGACACCCTCTTATACAGGCATTACAATTAGCTATGAGGCTGAGTTCAATTATAAACTTAAATGTCAAGATAATTTCCCTACATGCAGAGACGGTGAAGCAAAATGTGGCTGTAAATGTCAGGTAATATACAGTTTCAGAAAAGCAAGTATTGACATGAAAACATTCGCGCCACACAGATACAGAGGCAAGCTAATAACCCCTTTTCTTTTGATGGATTATGGGTTATTATATAAGCTATGGATAAGAGACATTGAGCTAACACAGGAGTTCCCATGGAAACTCGGACAGTGCATAAGACACCTGTTAGTAGAAGAACATTTCAGAAACATACTTATTGAGTGAAACTATGCACCTCTTCTTTTGATCTTCTTCGATCCTTCAGTCATTTTCCTTCCCCTGGGAAGGTAACTATTGCCATAAGCCTATTAAGACCTGTGCAGACAGAGGCAACAGATAAAGCCTCTAAAAGTCGGGGCAAGGTAACAATATGACACCAGGTGAGGCTCACTAGGAAGAAGAGATCAAGACAAGAAGTAGAGTTTCCCTCTCTACGTTCCCAGAAACATTTATTACTTAAGTTTTTACCTCTCAATTCCTCTGCTTTCTGTATGCAATTTTTCTTGTTTATGAATATGAACTACTGTAGCAAATTACTGTAGCAAAACACCATAGCAAAACACCGTAGCACCCGATTACTGTAGCAAATTACTATAGCAAAACACTGTAGCACCCGATAAAAAAAAAACAAAACAAAACAAAACAAAAATAATTAGGGAGCTATAAATTTGGTAGCAGAGCCTTAAGACCTAGGACTTTGAAATGTATGCAGTTGCTAGCTAAATTTGATTATCTTGATTTATCTATCCCTCTGCCACGAACAACAAAAACATTAGACAAAAGACAACATAGTTGCTATATACACGCTAAGGACTCCACTCACTCTTTGCATTCTGATAATCCTCACCTGAACTCCATAACAAACATATTACTAGGACAAAGTTTCTCATCAGAAACTAAGTTTAGAGACATACATCACGTCCTGGAAACCGTACTTATAAATCAAAGACAACAACAGATCCAGCTTAATGAAATAAAACAAAATATAATATATCTAAAGAATTCACAAGAAAGTCTTAACTCCAAAGTTGCTCAAGTAAATTTTATAAATCTACCAAAGAGAAGTGACGTAATAAATCTTACAAGAATAATTAGAGAAAACCAACCACATACTTTTGAGATCCAACATAAAGATCTCTTAGCAGAAGTAAAAAGTTTCTTGCTAACAATAGAAGAAGAATTCAAGATTTTACAGGAACAAATAAATGCACTACTCATTAAATGAACCAACATATTTATGAAAATACCCATTATGATGAGGCCTTAGACTATGTACAAAAATATACAAAAACTAAGGAAGACGGTTATTATTCCTCTACAGAGTTAACAGGAAAAAGTGATCAAATTCAAGTACAACAAAATAATACTATAATAGCCTTATTAACATCCCTACATTTTAGGATAACTAAATTGGAAGGAAAATTGTTTGACTTAAAACAAAAGCTGTCTAAAGTGTCAATAGAAGATAACTGGAAATCAGCTTTGGAAAATATAAATATAGGTTTGGGGAAACTATCCACGGGAAAAATCATAAGACATCGTCCTACTACATATACATTTTTAACATAAAAACTTGAAGAGTCAAAATGAGTCAAACAAGAACAGAAAGTTTTACTGGAACATCCAGAACATTGAGTGGAAGAAGATCAGTCTCTAGTACTTCTTGGTTGGACAACATACGGACACTTCCTAATCTAAGCCAAACATTAGAAGAAGTAATAAACATAGATCGAGACTTAGAAATATTTTCTAATGAAAAATTAAATATGCTACAACCGCGACTCCTATACGGGAGAAATAGATTCTCATATTTCACATCAACTACTTCTATATACAGGCAACGAAGAACAGAAGCTTTACATCTCCCAGACGGTGAGGAACAACATTTAGATTTAATAACTAACCAGTCAGGAAGACAATTAGCAAACTTGAAACACCACTATATACATTTAGGCCTAATAGTCTTTGTATTAAGAGGAATGACAAGACAAAAAATAGGAGGAAAGGTCCTTATAGTCTTATATGACTCTAGATTTTCAGACAAAGAAAAAGCCATTATTGGCTTAGCCGAAGTATACTAAATTTAATTAACACCCAAGAGAATTTGGAAGATATAATTTCAAAACTAGAAAAAATGGAAATCTTAGGAGATAATCCTATTAAATACTGGGAACTGGATAAAATATATTGTAAATTAGATATTATAAATCCAGATTTAACAATTAAAGCCCAAGACTTGAAATATACAAATTGGGAAGCACAAGAGTGCAAAATGCATATAAAACAACTTTTAGATTACAAACTAATACAACGATCTACTTCTAGACATAGAAGCCCAGCTTTCATAGTAAACAAGGGATCAGAACAAAAACGTGGTCAGTCAAGAATGGTGTTTAATTATAAACGTCTAAATGACAATTGTAATGAGGATGGTTATAAGATTCCTGACAAAGAACAATTAATTAATAAAATACAAGATTCACAGTGGTATTCAAAATTTGATCTTAAATCAGGTTTCTGGCAAGTCCGGATGCACCCTGAATCCATAACCTGGACAGCATTCTCTTGCCCTGAAGGACATTTTGAATGGTTAGTTATGCCATTTGGCCTAAAAATAGCACCACAAATATTCCAAAGAAAGATGGATACAATTTTTAAAGACACAACAAATTTTACATGTATATATATTGACGACATTTTAGTTTTCTCTAAAACCAAATCAGAACACACAGCTCATTTACATATGATTTTTAACCTATTTGAAAAACACGGATTAATAATTTCCAGAAAAAAGATGCAACTTATGAAAAAGCATATTGAATTTTTAGGAGCCGAAATAGGCCAAGGGAAAATAACTTTGCAACCACATATTGCTAGTAAGATACTTGAATTTCCCGACAAAATTGAAAATACTAGATCTTTGAGAGCCTTTCTAGGACTTTTAAATTATGCAAGACCATATTTAAAAGATATAGGAAAAATAAGTGGAAATCTATACAATAAAACATCAACAAAAGGGCAAAAACACTTTAATCAACAAGATGTTTTAGTAGTCAAACAAATTAAAGAATTAGTAAAAACATTACCCAAACTAACACTACCATTAGATAATGATTATCTAGTCATAGAAAGTGACGGATGTGAGACAGGATGGGGAGGAGCTTTATATAAAAAACCCACAAAATATGATACAAAATCTACAGAGACATTGTGTAGATATGCCTCAGGAAAATATAGAGAAAAAGGCCATTTGACTTCCCTAGATTTTGAAATATTAGTCGTTATTTACTGCCTTGACTTATTTATGCTATTTATTTGTGACAAAAAGGAGATTACCATACGAACAGACTGTGAAGCCATAATAAAATATAACCAACAGACTAAGGGAACTAGAAAATCTCTAAGTAGTCGAAGATGGATAAAATTTGCTGACACTATTATTAATAAAGGATTAAAAATAAACTGGGAACATATTAAAGGAATTAATAATTCTTTAGCCGACACTCTTTCCAGGTTGCTAACATGACGGATAAATTCAGAAGTCACAGATCAGAACCAGTTGTCAACAAAAGACTAATGACTTTCGGGGAAGTAGAGATCCCACAGTACAACAAACATGAAGAACAATTCCATTTTGACACTAGACACATGTTGACACAGGTACAAAGCGCCTTATAGACAATCTGCGGTATATTCCCGATACACCAGAACAACTAGCAAAAGGTGGCCGTGCCATAAAAGCCACTGATACAACATTTTCACCATACAAAGAAAAGTAAAACATGGTGGTCAAGACAATATTTATTACACCATTCTAACAGATCACAAGCCGAGTCTACGCCACATTAACATGAAGCGCTTGTCATTGGAAGTGAAATCCAAGTTACTTACAGAGAATTTAAAGACCTTGGAGAAGCATTAACAGCTGTTAGGACAAAAGCGGGCCCAAATTATTTTGTAAGTGCCTCATTAAAAGGGAAAGGACCAGTAACAAAAACAACCCCAGACTCTTCATGGCTCCCAAAAGATATGACTTACTTAGACATAATTACTAGCGAGCCAGTAAAACAAACAGAAAAGAATGACACTACAACAAGTTCAGACCTACCAACAGATCTGACTACATACATCAGAACCCTGGCCGATAAATCAAACTGGATAGATTTCCAGCAGATTCAGGAAGTTCTTAAATGGCTTCATAACTTGGCACCCTCTTATACAGGCTGTCACGCCCCGAGGGAGTCCCCGCCAGACGAAAATCCGGCAGCATCTCCCCTGTACGGGTGACAATACCAATTTTTATACAAGACCTACACGACCACTATACATCGGTCAACACGACCGGAATCATACCACATCACACGCAGATAATAATAAGGCCTCAGGCCAACAAATCTAGGTAAACAAAAGTCTACTCTAACTAGACTTACCCCTTCTGCCATCTGGGCAGGAATACTCAACCGAAATCCAATCGAAATAAAAATCCGATCAAAGGTCCCTAAGGACATACCAAAACATCCACAGGTACAGATATCCAACTCCAGTCCTAAACATATATTCTAATCCAAATACCCAAAAACCGTAACCACAAATAACAAAATACACTTCCACGACGAGGGGGTTTGGCAGCTGGACTCTCCTGACAGCTCCATCCTGAAATAGATATAAATCAACGGGGTGAGTTCAAAGAACTCTGCGGGTATAGTAGATATGCAAAGTAAAGTATAGCTAACAATACTAATCATGTCAGTACAGTCTCATATATATGGTAAGCAAGAAATAAATGCAAAAGAATCAGACTCACCGAATCTCCTATCCCGATATAGGAGCATGTGCCCTCAGAAGAGATAAAGTCATCATCATATATGAATATGAATCTGTATGCATGGCAATCATATGCAACATCCAAGGCATCAATACAATAATGCAAAGAACACAATACAAATGCAATCCGTGCAAAATGCATGTCGTGCATATGACATGGTCACCGACGCTACCACCCACACGCAATGGTGAAGCCGAGTGGGTAGGGCTATGACAACCGCACTCGCCATCACCTCTGAGTGACCGAGTGGACGAGGATCTGTCGGAGTACACCTATCCTCCGCCCCAAACATAGTGAGCTAAGCTCTCATCTCCTGTCATGTACTGCGGAGGAGGGATCCTGCCGCTACCACGCCGTCGCTACCCATGAGCGGCCCAGCGGAGCCTGACAGAGCAACTGCACACACCCTCCTGATGTACCACTAACCCATGAGTGGCAGTGTGTGCAGGCCATGTAACTAGCTGCGGGCTCAACAATAATGGAACCCCGTCCAGCCAGCATGCAATCATGCAAGATGGTGCATGATACTAAAGCATGTAAATCCTACTCAAAATACCTATCCGAAAAATATGTACAATCAATATGTACATATCCATAATCCAAATACTATGATCCAAGTAAAACAGGTAAGATATAAACATACTGATCAAATGCATGTATCTAGTAGGCACAAAAACATACTAGGCATATAAACATGAAAAGTATTGCATGCTATCCTAACTAACATATCAACTTGACTATATCTAAAAGATAAGTCAAAGTACCCGCCTGAATATATATCCGCAAGAATGAAAATGTCACGACCGGGGACCTGCCTCGTGACCGAAACCTGCATATAGCATAACTATAGTTAAGCACCAAAAAGCAATTCAACAACAAATCGAATACTTAATCGATTTCCTTTATAACCCAATTAACCCAATTAATTCCTAATCCTCCAAATATCATACCGATCAACCGAATACCATCCGACCGAATCATTAATCGACCAATCAAGCTCACTACCTAGAAGTCCACCGACGATACCCCAACTCAATTTCTTAAATTCACAATGACACATCCACCCACCCACCATCTACCCAAACCCAATTAACCAACATACCAACTAGATAACCCAATATACTGCGGTTGCAACCTCCTAGCCGCTTGGTTCACCGGAGAAATAAACACCGCTGCTTCTAATTCCACAGCTCGATGAATCTTCGGCAATCACACAAAAAGGGAAAAGGGAGGCTCGCGGTCCGGCGAGGAGTTTGCCGAGCACGCCGAGGATCGGTCGAGCGGCGGCGGAAGGCGTGAAGGAACCCATGGGCGGGCGACGGTGATCGGCGAGCTCACGTCGCGTCGGCGGCGGTGCTCGGCGCGGCGGTGGGAGAAGACTCTGGCTTGCCGCGATCGACAACGGGAGGAGGCGCGATCGTCGCCTAGGGCGTAAGAAGAACCGCTAGTGCGCGAGGAAGATGCGGAGGATGGCGTAGGGAAAGAGGCGACGCTCGAGGAAGAAAGGCGTCGCCGGCGAAGAAGAGGGCGCCGGCGGAAGTGGGCTCGTGAAAGGGAACTGCCGAACGAAAGAAACGAGGTCGCGGCGCGGCAGGGGAAGAAAAAGAAAGGAAAAATAGAAATTAGGTTTTCCGGTTTAGGTTAATACCCTTTAAATAAAGCCTATTTATTTTATCCCCGTAAAAGTCCCGTATAAACTCCGTTTAAATCCATAAAAATTCTGGAAAAATTCCTAAAATTCCCTAAAAATTCCGAAAAGTTTCCAAGATTATTTCTCTAAATTTTTGACCTTTAAATTTTGGTATTTTAAATTTCAGTATTTAACACAGGCATTACAATCAGCTATGAGGCTGAGTTCAATTATAAACTTAAATGTCAAGATAATTTCCCTACATGCAGAGACGGTGAAGCAAAATGTGGCTGTAAATGTCAGGTAATATACAGTTTCAGAAAAGCAAGTATTGACATGAAAACATTCGCGCCACACAGATACAGAGGCAAGCTAATAACCCCTTTTCTCTTGATGGATTATGGGTTATTATATAAGCTATGGATAAGAGACATTGAGCTAACACAGGAGTTCCCATGGAAACTCGGACAGTGCATAAGACACCTGTTAGTAGAAGAACATTTCAGAAACATACTTATTGAGTGAAACTATGCACCTCTTCTTTTGATCTTCTTCGATCCTTCAGTCATTTTCCTTCCCCTGGGAAGGTAACTGTTGCCATAAGCCTATTAAGACCTGTGCAGACAGAGGAAACAGATAAAGCCTCTAAAAGTCGGGGCAAGGTAACAATATGGCACCAGGTGAGGCTCACTAGGAAGAAGAGATCAAGACAAGAAGTAGAGTTTCCCTCTCTACGTTCCCAGAAACATTTATTACTTAAGTTTTTACCTCTCAATTTCTCTGCTTTCTGTATGCAATTTTTCTTGTTTATGAATATGAACTACTGTAGCAAAACACCATAGCACCCGACATCAGAGCAAATTATCAGAGAAAAACAAAACAAAACAAAAATAATTAGGGAGCTAGTAATTTGCTACAGTAATCGGGTGCTACAGTAATTTGCTACAGTAATCGGGTGCTAATTGTCTTCCTGACTGGTTAGTTATTAAATCTAAATGTTGTTCCTCACCATCTGGGAGATGTAAAGCTTCTGTTCTTCGTTGCCTGTATATAGAAGTAGTTGATGTGAAATATGAGAATCTATTTCTCCCGTATAGGAGTCGCGGTTGTAGCATATTTAATTGTTCATTAGAAAATATTTCTAAGTCTCGATCTATGTTTATTACTTCTTCTAATGTTTGGCTTAGATTAGGAAGTGTCCGTATGTTGTCCAACCAAGAAGTACTAGAGACTGATCTTCTTCCACTCAGTGTTCTGGATGTTCTAGTAAAACTTTCTGTCCTTGTTTGACTCATTTTGACTCTTCAGGTTTGTATGTTAAAAATGTATATGTAGTAGGACGATGTCTTATGATTTTTCCCATGGATAGTTTCCCCAAACCTATATTTATATTTTCCAAAGCTGATTTCCAGTTATCTTCTATTGACACTTTAGACAGCTTTTGTTCTAAGTCAAACAATTTTCCTTCCAATTTAGTTATCCTAAAATGTAGGGATGTTAATAAGGCTATTATAGTATTATTTTGTTGTACTTGAATTTGATCACTTTTTCCTGTTAACTCTGTAGAGGAATAATAACCGTCTTCCTTAGTTTTTGTATATTTTTGTACATAGTCTAAGGCCTCATCATAATGGGTATTTTCATAAATATGTTGGTTCATTTAATGAGTAGTGCATTTATTTGTTCCTGTTAAATCTTGAATTCTGCTTCTATTGTTAGCAAGAAACTTTTTACTTCTGCTAAGAGATCTTTATGTTGGATCTCAAAAGTATGTGGTTGGTTTTCTCTAATTATTCTTATAAGATTTATTACGTCACTTCTCTTTGGTAGATTTATAAAATTTACTTGAGAAACTTTGGAGTTAAGACTTTCTTGTGAATTCTTTAGATATATTATATTTTGTTTTATTTCATTAAGCTAGATCTATTGTTGTCTTTGATTTATAAGTATGGTTTCCAGGACGTGATGTATGTCTCTAAACTTAGTTTTACGATGAAACTTTGTCCTAGTATATGCATTATGGAGTTCAGGTGAGGATTATCAGAATGCAAAGAGTGAGTGGAGTCCTTAGCGTGTATATAGCAACTATGTTGTCTTTTGTCTAATGTTTTTGTTGTTCGTGGCAGAGGGATAGATAAATCAAGATAATCAAATTTAGCTAGCGATTGCATACATTTCAAAGTCCTAGGTCTTAAGGCTCTGATACCAAATTTATAGCTCCCTAATTATTTTTGTTTTGTTTTGTTTTGTTTTTTTTTATCGGGTGCTACAGTGTTTTGCTACAGTAATCGGGTGCTACGATGTTTTGCTACAGTAATTTGCTACAGTAGTTCATATTCATAAACAAGAAAAATTGCATACAGAAAGCAGAGAAATTGAGAGGTAAAAACTTAAGTAATAAATGTTTCTGGGAACGTAGAGAGGGAAACTCTACTTCTTGTCTTGATCTCTTCTTCCTAGTGAGCCTCACCTGGTGCCATATTGTTACCTTGCCCCGACTTTTAGAGGCTTTATCTGTTGCCTCTGTCTGCACAGGTCTTAATAGGCTTATGACAACAGTTACCTTCCCAGGGGAAGGAAAAGGACTGAAGGATCGAAGAAGATCAAAAGAAGAGGTGCATAGTTTCACTCAATAAGTATGTTTCTGAAATGTTCTTCTACTAACAGGTGTCTTATGCACTGTCCGAGTTTCCATGGGAACTCCTGTGTTAGCTCAATGTCTCTTATCCATAGCTTATATAATAACCCATAATCCATCAAGAGAAAAGGGGTTATTAGCTTGCCTCTGTATCTGTGTGGCGCGAATGTTTTCATGTCAATACTTGCTTTTCTGAAACTGTATATTACCTGACATTTACAGCCACATTTTGCTTCACCGTCTCTGCATGTAGGGAAATTATCTTGACATTTAAGTTTATAATTGAACTCAGCCTCATAGCTGATTGTAATGCCTGTATAAGAGGGTGCCAAGTTATGAAGCCATTTAAGAGCTTCCTGAATCTGCTGGAAATCTATCCAGTTTGATTTATCGGCCAGGGTTCTGATGTATGTAGTCAGATCTGTTGGTAGGTCTGAACTTGTTGTAGTGTCATTCTTTTCTGTTTGTTTTACTGGCTCGCTGGTAATTATGTCTAAGTAAGTCATATCTTTTGGGAGCCATGAAGAGTCTGGGGTTGTTTTTGTTACTGGTCCTTTCCCTTTTAATGAGGCACTTACAAAATAATTTGGGCCCGCTTTTGTCCTAACAGCTGTTAATGCTTCTCCAAGGTCTTTAAATTCTCTGTAAGTAACTTGGATTTCACTTCCAACAGCAGCCTGAGCTGCTTCATGTTGTGTGGCGTAGACTCCGGCTTGTGATCCTGTTAGAATGGTGTAATAAATATTGTCTTGACCACCATGTTTTACTTTTGCTGTATGGTGAAAATGTTGTATCAGGGCTTTTATGACGGCCACCTTTTGCTTGGTTGTTCTCGTATCGGGAATATGCAGATTGTCTATAAGCGATTTTACTGTGGTCAACATGTGTCTAGTGTCAAAATGGAATTGTTCTTCATGTTTCTTTGTCTTTGTGAGATCTCTACTTCCCCGAAAGTCATTAGTCTTTTGTTGACAACTGGTTCTGATCTGTGACTTCTGAATTTATCCGTCATGTTAGCAACCTGGAAAGAGTGTCGGCTAAAGAATTATTAATTCCTTTAATATGTTCCCAGTTTATTTTTAATCCTTTATTAATAATAGTGTCAGCAAATTTTATCCATCTTCGACTACTTAGAGATTTTCTAGTTCCCTTAGTACATTGGTTATATTTTATTATGGCTCAGATGGTAATCTCCTTTTTGTCACAAATAAATAGCATAAATGAGTCAAGGCAGTAAATAACGGCTAATATTTCAAAATCTAGGGAAGTCAAATGGCCTTTTTCTCTATATTTTCCTGAGGCATATCTACACAATGTCTCTGTAGATTTTGTATCATATTTTGTGGGTTTTTTATATAAAGCTCCTCCCCATCCTGTCTCACATCCGTCACTTTCTATGACTGGATAATCATTATCTAATGGTAGTGTTAGTTTGGGTAATGTTTTTACTAATTCTTTAATTTGTTTGACTACTAAAACATCTTGTTGATTAAAGTGTTTTTGCCCTTTTGTTGATGTTTTATTGTATAGATTTCCACTTATTTTTCCTATATCTTTTAAATATGGTCTTGCATAATTTAAAAGTCCTAGAAAGGCTCTCAAAGATCTAGTATTTTCAATTTTGTCGGGAAATTCAAGTATCTTACTAGCAATATGTGGTTGCAAAGTTATTTTCCTCTAGCTATTTCGGCTCCTAAAAATTCAATATGCTTTTTCATAAGTTGCATCTTTTTTCTGGAAATTATTAATCCGTGTTTTTCAAATAGGTTAAAAATCATATGTAAATGAGCTATGTGTTCTGATTTGGTTTTAGAGAAAACTAAAACGTCGTCAATATATATACATGTAAAATTTGTTGTTGTCTTTAAAAATTGTATCCATCTTTCTTTGGAATATTTGTGGTGCTATTTTTAGGCCAAATGACATAACTAACCATTCAAAATGTCCTTCATGGCAAGAGAATGCTGTCCAGATTATGGATTCTGGGTGCATCCGGACTTGCCAGAAACCTGATTTAAGATCAAATTTTGAATACCACTGTGAATCTTGTATTTTATTAATTAATTGTTCTTTGTCAGGAATCTTATAACCATCCTCATTACAATTGTCATTTAGACGTTTATAATTAAACACCATTCTTGACTGACCACATTTTTGTTCTGATCCCTTGTTTACTATGAAAGCTGGGCTTCTATGTCTAGAAGTAGATCGTTGTATTAGTTTGTAATCTAAAAGTTGTTTTATATGCATTTTGCACTCTTGTGCTTCCCAATTTGTATATTTCAAGTCTTGAGCTTTAATTGTTAAATCTGGATTTATAATATCTAATTTACAATATATTTTATCCAGTTCCTAGTATTTAATAGGATTATCTCCTAAGATTTCCATTTTTTCTAGTTTTGAAATTATATCTTCCAAATTCTCTTGGGTGTTAATTAAATTTAGTATACTTCGGGGGGATATAGTATCGGTAGGAAAGTCATACTCATTTCCTATGTCTATTTCAGATTCGTCTGAGTCTGTACAGGCGCAAGAACAATCTTGTGTTTGACAGGAACACGTTTGAGGTGGGTGTGAGGAGGAACTATTGTTAAGTTCCTCTTCCTGGTCTATGTAATCCAGATCTTGGGGCTTTAGTCGGAGAAGTTCGGGTCTATCAAAGGTACCACCACGCTCCTTAGCGTGATGTGAAGGAGGATATTCGGAAAGAATAGGGGCAATAATGGGGGTAGAGAGGAAAATAGTGTAGTCAAGGGTAAGCAGAAAAGCACGGTGTGGAGAGAGGAGAAAATTTAGTCCGAGGATACGGTGCACATTAGCAATATTAAGGTTGGTAACCCATAAATGGGTAAGAGTTAGAGAGATACTGTCGTTGCCGCAGTTGGTATAAAAAGAAACAGTACAACTTGGCAAATAAGTAGAGCAAGCATTTTTAGTTCCATCAAACTGGGTACTGATTTGGGGTTGATTTGTTTGTCGCAAAAAAGAAGAGGGAATAACAGAAAGTAGTGTTTCTTTATGCTGCTGCCGGCGGGGTCAACGATGCCGGCGGGGTCGACGATGCTGGCGTTGTTAAACATGATGTCGAGCTTGCCGTGGAGGGAGATGGCGGTGTCCACGGCGCGCTTCACGTCGGACTCGTGGCGGACGTCGCAGTGGACGTAGGATACGGCATCGTCGGAGCTGAGGCCGACGCAGAGGGCCTTCCCCTTCTCGTCTTGGACGTCGGCGACTACGACACGAGCGCCGTGGTGGACCAACAACTTAACAGTGGCCTCGCCGATGCCGCTAGCGCCGCCAGTGATGACGGCGACCTTGCCTTCGAGCCTGATGAATCAATTAATCAATCATACAATCGATCAACTAAGGTTAAAGAAAACACGCAAAAATTTAACAGATTAAAAATAAAGACCTCCTCTCCATTGAAAATATCTTATTGATCTCTAAATAAATTTTAGTGAGGCTTGATGGATCCCTTCTTTTATAGGCCTTAATATGAGAAAGTAAAGTGTCCTTTGTGAGAGGATCTCGGTAATAGAATTATACCCAGTAAGAATTAATCGTCGAAGATTATAAATTTTTCAAAGTATATACTTTCTTGTTAATTTTGAGTTAGACAATATATATTTTTTAATTTATCTTTTTTATATTAATTATAATTATAGTCGATGAAAATATTAAAAAGGAACGAACTGTCTTTTATACAATTGTATCAATATGAGAATGTATCATCCTCGTGGGAATTATATTATTGAATTTATAAATATAAAGGTAGAATAAAGAATGAAATTAACGTCAGTTAACATCAAACTGCATCAACTGTAACGTGGCTTGATATGATCCACAAAAAATAATAATAAAATAAAAACTAGCTAAAGACAAATAATTTTCAATTTTTTAATAATTCAGATATTTATATTTTATGATTTAACTAAATCTTGAAGATAGACAAGATTAAAATTTGTAGTTGATTATCAAAGTAAATCTAAAAAATACAAATGGATCCTATATCACTACTAATTTGAGCTAGACATATAATTTATACCGTGTGAATTTAAATCCTAATTGGTCGATAAACTATTCCACTTCTTACAATTACACCATGCCTCATAGGTCGGGCCAAATGATTTTCACTTTAGGGCAAAAGGTGATACATTTAGTTCAAGAGTTCCTCATCGTCGATTCTATAGTTAGATGAAGAGTGATAAATTACGAGGAATATTTTTTTCAACCAAAAACTAATACGGCGGAAGGATAGATACTTCAAAAAATTTTACAATTCTAGAAAATTAACCCTTGCCTTTTAGGACAATTCTACCGTCCGTACTAACTATTTGATCCTCGTGAGAACAAATCTTCACGGGTCAATATGAATTTGATATGCACATTTTGATTTATCATTACCACGAGTCACTACAATAAATCATTAAAAAAATCCTCCCCCAACCCAACCCAAAATAAATCATTAAAATAACAACGAATGGTTAATGAAGGATTAATAATTCATAGCTAATTAGTATTAATAGCGACACAATAATCTATCGTCAGAAATAATAATATTAATAGCGACGGAATATAATATTTCATCGTTAATATTAATTATAATTAGTGACATTTAACTTATTTAATTATTAGCGATGAATTTTAAAAGTTCGTAACTAATATTTATCTTTGCGACGAATTTATTTTAATTCGTCGCTAATACTTACTTATTTTAGCAACGAAAATAATTATTTTTATTACTAAAATGCGAAAAAAAAACCTCGTCTCGTCGCCCAATAGATTATTTTTCTTTGGTGTTTGATCCTCTACGATTCACCTCTGCCATCGTCCTCTTCTCTACTTGTGCCGCCAAGTGATTCACCTATGTTTTGTTGTCCTCCTATCAGCCTCAACCGTTGTTCTCTTCTCTGTCGTTGCCTCTTCTCGTCCTCTTCTTCCTATTTCAACTGGGTGCGCTCCTCCGAATCTTCTCCCAACTACGATAGAAGCTATTATCTAGGATTTTCAATATTTTTAATGTTAATTTTAGTATAATTTTGATGATTAGATGATAATTTTAAGGATATTTTATTTTTTAGATGATGATTTTAGGGTTAATTTGATGGTTATATAATAATTTTAAGGTTATTTTGATTAGTAGATGATAAGTTGTGAGTTATATTAATGCTTAGATGATAATTTATCGGATATTTTGATGTTTAGATGATAATTTTAGAGTAAATTTGAAGCTTAGATGATAATTTTAAGATTATTTAATGCTTAGATGCTATTTTTTTTATTTATTTTGATGTGATTAATTAATTTCATTGAAAGTACCATCACACTTATTTATAATAATTATCTATTAAATAATATATATTTTTTTTATATTTAACCAAATTTTTTAAATATGAATAAAAGTTAGATAATGATTTAGAATTGAATTAATCCTGAATATATAAATGAGTTAAATTAGTTTATAAATATGACAGAAAATTATATGATAAATTTAAATTTATTCGAAAAAATTTGTGATCGATGATGTGACAATTTATTTAAATATAATTTAGATTATGTTCAAGAACATATTTATAGGTGGAGACTTGATAAATTATACAAAACCTGAAATTTTCATAGAGAAGCTATTACATCATCTATTATATTGGCAATGAAGATGAACATAATTGTGCTTTTTAAGAAGATGATTTTCCATGGAGAAGTTGTTACATCATCTATTAATATAAATATTGATAATTAAGATAAATATAATTATAATTTTGAAGAAGATGATTTTCAAAATATGTTTACTGATTTAAGAAATACAGAAAATATCAACACCAATAGGTCTCAATTAGATGATATTAATGAAAACATGAATGTAAATGATATTAGACAAAGTTATACCTCAATGCTTGAAGAAATAAAAAAGAGTTGTTGTAACGACCGGGCCCCTGTTGGCGGAATTCGGTGACCCCTATTGGTCAATGACCGTCGCCCCTGTTGGCGGAATTCGGTGACCCCTATTGGTCAACGACCGTCGCCCCTGTTAGCCCGTCGTTACTCACCTGGTCTTCCCACCCCTGGAAGTGGGTTTTTGCCTTCCCCAGGATTCGAACTCTAGACCTCCAGGATAAGTACTAAAGTTTATGAATCCTGGTAACCAAGTGATCAAGTGAATTGGGGGAGATTCCGACTGTCGGTAAGTTGATCTCTCCTCCATTTATCTTGCTGTTCATCTTCCTTGGTTAAGCCGATCGATGGATTTGGGCAGTGACGTTTCTGTGGGCTGCCGATCAGGGGGGAGCTGCTGCCGTGAGGTTTCAATAGTGGTAAGCAGAAACAATTTCCATTTTTGTGTTGTAAATCCCGTTCAATTCATTGATGGACAGGAGATGAATGCTTAGGAGTTGTTGATTTGGTTTGGGCAGGGGTCTCAAACGGTTGTATAGGGCAGAATTGGAAAGGATTTCCACCGGTGACAATTCTAGGGTTGGTAAGTTGAATTATTCTATCACCTTCATCTGTTAATATTCTTGAATTAGAATTGTAAGTGTTGGCTGTGAAATTGGATGGGGTATGGGTTGGTTAAAATGGCTGTAAATGATTATAGGTTAGCCTACTTGTTAACCAGGAATGATAGATATTAATTATAGAGTTGCTTGTGGTACGGGACAACTGTAAGGGTTGTGTTTATAAATTAGAGTTATGACTGATTCTGTTGATGATACTATAAAATCGGGTGGGGGTAAAAAGGTTAAATCTTTATGAGATTAACTTTGTTAAGTCGAATATAAAATTGTATGAGGAAGTTAGCACTTTTGCTAATTAAAACCGATGGATGTAAAATAAACGATCAAGTCAGGCTAATTCGGGTTTCTAAATTGTATTCGATAAAGGGATACGAATATAAGAACGATATAGTAGTGGATTTGTATATCTATTGTCATGTGCTTGAACTTAATGCATATTATGGTTTGTGCAGATCGTGGATACGAGACGGGTCCGCGACCGTGGGGATTATACGAGCATTTACAGCAGGTAGGTAATTTCCTACTGGTCGGGTAGATGTAATGATTTCCAGATTTAGATATAGATATGAACATATTAGGTGTTCATATTACCTTGATCATGCTCTGTTTATCGTATGCTTGAACTTACCGTTGATATATATGTGTGCTCGATTATTGATAACGCATATTCCCTAGCATGATCTAGAACTTACTGATGTGATGTAAGTAGGTCGAACGATTTAGTAGGGTGTAGATGTTAGAGTATGGAGGATGACCTAAATTGTAAATTTGACAAAAAGATCCTCTGTGGATAATTATGACCCTAGATGTAGGACTTATTTCATACTTGTATGTTGCACATTTATTCACCAACCACAGGTTGTGTGAATGGTCATATGAGTCGTGGACAATGTGTCGCTACGGACCGATGGTCCTAACTTGTCATGATCAGATGAGTGACTCTCTACAGGGTAGAGAGTGTACTGATCAATTGGGTGTGACTCTTTATTGAACAGAGTCTAGGGTAGATGTTCAGTATGTGAGAGACAAGACCCTCGTATCATTGCATGCATCGGC
The DNA here is from genome assembly GCA_025175895.1 of Wurfbainia villosa. Taxonomy (NCBI): domain Eukaryota; kingdom Viridiplantae; phylum Streptophyta; class Magnoliopsida; order Zingiberales; family Zingiberaceae; genus Wurfbainia; species Wurfbainia villosa. Next base: position 113,159 of record JAKLTH010000115.1, on the reverse strand, counting down.
GACGACATCGTCTCCCCTTGGGGTTGAGAGAGAGTCGTCAGTCATCCTGCCTCCCAGGTTACTTCCAGAGGAGTAACTGGGGTGAGGGCATAGCATTTGTTGTGCCGCACTCTACCATTATTGATGATGGTTGTTGGGGTGCGTGCAGTTGTCCTGGGTGCGTGGCACTCGACCGCTCATTGGCAATGTCACAGGAGTGGCGGCAGTGAGGACCCCGTTAACGTGTGAGCTACTTACGCCATATGCTCTTTGGATCATACTACCCAACTCGGTCACTCGAGAGTGGTGGCGGCTGGAGTCGGGATAGTTGTCATGTCGTGCCACCTAGGCCACACTGGGGTCGTGGTAGCGAGTAGGGGTGAGCAGGCATGACATGCTGCATTGTCGTATCATACGGTGTCTTGCATATGATTATATATATATACATACCTGCTTGTATATATATTTATATATGGATGATGGTGATTAGTATACATACAGATATAGTCTATATGGATACTCACTTTGATGATGCATTTGTATGCATACTATGCTTGCATTTGTTTGATATTCATACATGTTATTGCATATTCCTGTATGGTAGTAGGTTGATACTTGTATACCTATCGGATATTCACAGTGATACTCTTGATTCAGGTTAGGGTATTGTGTTGGTACTATATTTTATACCCTATGATGTGATTATATGCCCAGGTTGGATCAGGATAGGGTAGCTGACTGCCAGGTATGTCAGCATCGTTGATGTTGAGTTTATTTAGTATATGCATGCATATCTATTGTTATGCTGATGTATACTTGTTGTATGAGTAGATTAAACTGTTGAATGACATGTAATATTAATACATATATTTACATGTTTTCTCTGATTACCTGCTGAGTTTTACTCACCACCTCCGACCCTGGGTTTTTCTGTCGCCCAGGTAACAGGTAGAGGTCTTCGTGATGACTTGGAGCTGCGCCGACCGATCTATCCCATCTCCGTTTTTTTTTAGTCTCTCGAGGAGTTCGTTCTGGTTATGTATGGACTTGTTTATGTGTTTTGGATTCTGGTCCTATGTCATGGACTCTTGTTTTGATTATGGACTTGTCGTTGTTTTATTTACGATTTTAGTACTGTGATCTTGTCAGGTGGTGTACACCTGTATGTTTTGATACATTGTGTTGTGAGTATGTGTTTCCATTTCCGCTGCGTGTTGATATATATTTATCTGTTTATTATATTGTTGTTGTGGGCCTACGGGCCTTGTATTAACCCGAAATGTTGCCACGTACAGGGGAGGTGCCGTCCGTTTGATTTTCGGCTCGGCATGCTCTCGGGGCGTGACAGTTGTATCACACCTGTACTAATTTTTTTATATTCATTTTTTAGTCAATTAATGCATGTGAAGGTATTAATTGGCTGGAGCAATAAATCTTTTAATGTGTTACTTCAATTATTTCAAGAGATATTTCCCAATCAAATGTGATTTCAAACTCTCATTATGAAGCAAAAAAAATTATTAAAAGAGTTAGGATTGACATATATAAGAAGATACATGTATGTAAAAAATAATTGTATATTATTTTGAGATGAGCACGAAAAAAGGATACATGTCAAGTTTGCAATGAGCCCAAATACAAGTCTGATGGGATGAATTAGAAAAAAATATTTAAAAAATTCTTCGATATTTTCCTTTGAAGCCTAGACTTAAGCAGTTGTTTATTTCGAAACATACAACAAAAAATATGAGATGACAAAGAAAATCGAGTTGAAACAGATGGTGAATTAAGGCACCCAACAGATAGTGAATCATGAAAAAATTTGACATTTCACATGAAATATTTACAAGTGATCCATGAACTATTCACTTAGGGTTGGCTACTGACAGTTTTAATCCATTTGGTAACCTATCAAATGCTTATAGTTTGTCACCATGGAAAATTATGAAGTCATCATACTTGGTGATTTATCTTTTAATTCTTTGGCCTAAATCACTTGGAAAAAAGATAGATGTTGAGAATGGATCGTCGCTAAGGGGGGGGGGTGAATGGTGCGTTCGTCGTTGCTTGACGGAATTTTATCGTGCTTGTCTACAATTGTTATTAGCGCAGCGGAAATACAAAATAACAATAATGAAATACAACAAACAACAACAATACACAATGACACGCCGATATAATGTGGTTCGGAACCTTAGGGTTCCTACTCCACGGATTGAGCTCAAACGAGCCCTAGCGATGCAAACACCACTAATAACTCCTTCTCGATAACACGTCGAAGGCGGAGAAACTCGTACAAGGATTATAAAAGTAATACAAGAATTATACAAGCAAATATGAATGAAATATACAAAAGAATGTAAAGAATACTTCACAAAAGATCTTTTGGAAGCTTGCTTGTTGATTATCTTGGATTAGCCTTGAAGGACTGGAAAGCACCAACTATTCCCCTTCAAATCGCCCAAGAAAATCCTTGCCAAATCCTTCTCCACGAGCTACTTTTATAATCTGCATTCGGGCTAGATTCTGTCTAGTAGTCGACTGATCGCGACCATCAGTCGATGACTCCTGTAGCAGTTGTCTCACAATGATTCGAGCCATGCTGGATAAGTTCCAACGGATATACCATCAGTCGACTTATCACACCCATCAGTCGACTGATGCACAGGCAATCGAGTCGCTGGTCGAGCCTGCCTTGCGTCTATGGTGTTTCCTCAACATCAGTCGACTATCCCTCAATGTCAGTCGACTAATCAAGCAGTCGAGGCGCCGATCGAGGTGCCTTGCATATCTGTGGCCGCCGCAGTCGAGGCCAGTCGAGGCGCCGCCTCGACTAGGACTCCAGTCGAGGCACTAGCCGAGCCGCCTTGTGTCTGTGGTCGCAGTTGACCGTAATCGACTCCCATCAGTCGACTGGTCATAATCCCAGTCGATTGATAAACGTCAAACATAAGGTTTAACCCCAAGTATGATACCCTCATACTTGCTAGACCACTCTTAGCCTAGACCTAAACCTTCTAGCCATTTCTATCAGTCTCACGCCTATCGGATCCCTCCAAGTCATCCATGACTTGTTCATCCATACGCTAACCTTCAGGTGCTTCCATCGGTTATTGTCATGCTAACTTGGCCTACACCGCCAAGGCACATTAGGCTTACGCTACCAAGACACACGCTGTCAACCATTGGACTTATGCTGCCAAGACTCCGCTCTTGGACTTTACGCCGCCAATATCAACCCTTGGACTTCCCTTGCCAACCCATGTTGGACTTTCCATTTACCAAGATGCAAGCTTGGACTTTCCCTTGCCAAGACCCATGCTTAGACTTTCCATGCCAACCCATGTTGGACTTTCCAATTGCCAAGACTTAAGCTTGGACTTTCCCTTGCTAACCATATTGGACTTTTCAATTGTCAAAACTCAAGCTTGGACTTTCCCTTGCCAAGACCCATGCTTGGACTTTCCATGCCAAGTACCTAAGACTTGGACTTTCCATGCCAAGCACACAAGACTTGGACTTTCCATTGCCAAGTGTCTCACTTGGACTTCTCCATCATATGGTCAACCCCATGTCAACTATATAATCAATCCATTGTCAAATAATGGTCAACTCATTGTCAAACATCAAAACACTAACATCAACCACTACTCGAGTCAAACTCGAGTCTAGTCAATCGTGACCTAGGCAGATTGCACTAATAATAGATGTATACTCACGACCTTTGATCAACGAATTGAATGAGCTATGAGATGATGGGGTGTAAGCATGTTGATGGTGTTCCTTTTTCCGGCACGCTCAGATTCCTCCTCCTCCTTCGCTGAGAAGAGGCGAGATCTGTAAGATCTATGAAGATGCTGCCGAGGATCTTGATCTGCGATAGAAGTGAGCAATTAGTGATGGGTCAACTTCCCGACGTAGCCCCTCCGACGCTAAAGTTAGTATCCATTGAAGGAATAAAAATAGTACAGTAAAAGACAAGGAAGTAAAGAAAAACAACTTAAGGGAGGAGAAGAGTTATCTCCGTGTACCAAATCCAGAAAAACCATCCCCGCTTCCTCATTTCCACCCCTTTATATAGGAGTGGTCACCACCTTTCTCTCTAGCTTAATTGACTATAATGCCCCTTGAGATATTAAGAAATAATTATTATACATAATGAGAAAGAAATTGGTAATCGAGTGATTGAGAAAGTCTGAGTATGAGGTCTGTACTGAGGCCAGTCGGGAAATACACATGTCAGTCGAGAATTACATAAACAACCTTGGAATTAGATAGACTGCTCTAGAATTATATCGACTGCTCTAGAATTATATAGACTGCCCTGGAATTAGATAGACTACTCTGGAATTCGATAGACTGCCCTGGAATTACATAAATAATCCTGGAATTATATAGACTGCCCTGGAATTACATAGACTACTCTGGAATTACATAGACTGCTCTGGAATTACATAGACTGCTCTAGGATTAGATAGACTGCTCTGGAATTACATAGACTACCCTGGAATTATATAGAATGCTATGGAATTACATAGACTGCCCTAGAATTACTGCTCTAGAACTATTAATACTACCCTGGGCACACATATACTGCTTTGGAACTGCTCATACTGCCCTAAAAATACATATACTATCCTGGGCACGCATATACTACTCGAATCGTTTATACCGCTCGACACACATATATCGCTCTCGAATTTCATATTGTCTTGGAGGCACATATATCCGCTCGAATTTGCTCATCGCCTATACTGAAATGTTTATACTGTCTTGGGCATACATATACTGCTCTGGAACTGCTCTGGAAATGCTTATACTGCCCTGGGCACACATATACTGCTCTGGAACTGCTCGTACTGATTTGGAAATACTTATATTACCCTGTGCACGCATATACTGCTTTGGAACTGTTCATACTACCCTAGAAATACTTATACTGCCCTGGGCACACATATACTACTTTGGAACTGCTCATACTGTCCTGGAAATGCTTATATTGTCCTGGGCACACATATACTATTATGGAACTGCTCATACTGTCCTGGAAATGCTTATATTGTCCTGGGCACACATATACTGCTCTGGAACTACTCATACTGACCTGGAAATACTTATACTGCATGGGCACCCATATACTGCTCTGAAACTTCTCATACTGCCTTGGAAATATTTATATTGCCCTGGGAACACATATACTACTCTGGAATTGCTCATACTCCCATGGAAATGCTTATATTGCCCTAGGCACACATATACTGCTCTAGAACTACTCATACTATCCTGGAAATGCTTATACTGCCCTGGGTACACATATACTTCTTTGGAACTGCTCATACTGCCCTGGAAATGCTTATACTGCCCTAGGCACACATATACTGCTATGGAACTCCACATAATATCTTGGAAATGCTTATACTGCCCTAGGCACACATATACTGCTTTGGAAACCTTCTAACTGCTCTCCAAACACACATACTACTCTGGAAACCCCAATCCCATCATAAGTTCCCCCTCTTTAGTAAAATTGAAGAGCGAAATCGAGTGAAGTTTTACAAGTGTTTAATGAATAAAAATTTTTCCTAAAAAAGGCCTCCACACCCATCATAAGTTTCCCCTCTTTAGTAAAATTGAAGAGCGAAGTCGAGTGAAGTTTTACAAGTATTCATGAACACGCAAACACTATCATATCAACCTCCAATACCCACATCTATGATACTGACATACTAAGCCTTGATCCTTGTATACTATATCTTGAACACTTCATGAATCACTGAACATTGACTACTATATGAGATGTTTATGCCTAAAATATTGTATGAGACGTTTTATGCCTTAAATGCTATTATGAGGCATTTATGCCTTAAAATATTGTAGGAAGCATTTATGCCTTAAAATGTTGTAGGAGGCATTTATGCCTTAAAATGTTGGAGGCGTTGAGCCTTGTTAGCATGTTACCTGCCCATTATAGCTGGCGTTATAGTTCCCTGTGGGGGAAGGTAGCTATATAGCCCATAGGTTGTTATAGGAGGTGTAAGAGCCTTGATAATATTTTACCTGTCATATAGTGGCGTTATAGTCCCCATGGGGGAATGTAACTACGTAGCACATAAGCTGTTATAGTAGGCGTAAAAGCCTTGAGTAAGCTTTACATATGCCATATAGGTGGCGTTATAGTCCCTGTGGGGGAATGTAGCTATCTAGCACATAGACTGTTATAGTAGGCGTAAGAGCCTTGAGTTAGTTTTGCACTTCATAGCATTATAAGAAGAAAATGAATTACCTTCCAACCTCATGCTTTAGGCATAATAACCATAGATAAATATGTCACTACATCAGAATTGCCTTAGGAAAAATATCATTGATTCCGCAAGAAAATTATATAAGGCTTGAACAAGCCTTAGAAAAAAAATATCATTGATGCCTTAGAAATACTAATAACTCTTGCAAAAAGACCAAAGGAGAACTTGAACGCTTGAGTCCCTAAGAGAGTACAGATCTATCCAAGAAGGAACACAGATGCAACCTCATGTAAACTTTCCAAAGATAATTGTACCTAGGCTGAGCAATAGAGATGAGCATACAAATTTCTCCCAGAGATAATCTTACACATACTGCATGACAGAGATAAGAGAACCATAAACAATATACCTTAAGATAACCAACCCCATGGTGTAAGGAAACCCCCATACCGGACATTATAAAGGGACCTGGGCTTATCTGTGCATGAACTTGAAAGAAAACTCAACCAAACTTGAGGAAAACATAATATAGATTTATTTCAGTACTGGTCATACTGATATCTAAACCATTCTCCATAATCTTCATAATTGTTTAAATGAATGAGCAAGGTCACATGTCTTGAAGAAATTACTTTTAACCTTCCTAGATCTAAAATCACTGCTACACATGAGTATTTCAGGGAATTCTTACAAATTGATATCTGAGATATATTGATAGGGAAAGCTAACATGGTAATTTGTATCAAGCTAGAAAAATAAAAACAAAAAAGATTAAAAGAAAAGCATCGATTAAATAGAAAAATGATCATGCAACAACTAAAATCAATTTCAAGTACAACCTAAACAGATTCAACTTTAGACTATCATTTAATTTCAGAACCATCCTCATGTTTAGAAACAGTTTCCGAAATTGAAAAATAATACTAAATTTCATCAACACAACTCAAATTAGAGAGAGATCACCAATAAGAAATGAATTCTGGTATTAAGTGCAGAGACTATACTAGATTAAAGAATGAAACAAAACATTTAGCACTATACATCCTGCACAACTTGACACAAAACAGTGTAAACCTGATAATCTACCGATTCAATAGATATTCTCCTAAAAAAGGTCTCCTAGAATCCTAATCGGAGAGATAGATTATTAAGTTCTGGAGAGAAACAAATGCATATTGCATAATCTGATTAGCAAAATAATATAGATCAACAAGACACACCCTACCGTCTCAGCACTTCACCAAACTGATTTAGAGCCAATTGCGACAACCCTCAGTCGACTAGCAATAATCAGAACTACTTAACATGGATAGATCCCAGATAAAGATTGAAACACACACAATCGAACAACGAACTTGCCACAAATATCAAAGGGACCTATCAAACTATTGAAACTATTCCAATGGAAAAGCAACCCTCCACCAGATCTGATGAATAATAGTGTAAAATACCCTATAGAATTTTTCCAAGAATTTTTAGGAATTTTTCTGGACTCAAATGGGGATTTCTAAGAACCTTTTTGATTAATAGTTAGTGGGCTTAACGGGTCTGAAATTCGATCTATTTAGCTAAAATCCAACCCGCTAAGCCTTGACGTTTCAATTTTCTTTTCGTTCGACGCCGCTGACTTTATTTTTCGATGAGCATTTCCCGAGCGCGCTCTCCTTATCCCTTCCGCGACCACGGTGCCGGTTGACATTTCTCTCCACACGAGCAGTCCCATCTTCTCTCGCTTTCTCTCCTCCGCACGACTTCTACGAACCCTGCTGGCCGGAGTTCATCGGCTCCTCTGCTCGCGTGGAAGGCGGTAGGCGATGGTGCTCACGGACAGACCAGAGCGACGAAGGAGGCTCTTGATTTGGGAGGTTTGGGGGTCAACGGCGATGACACTTTGTTCGAGAAGGAAGAATCGGCGACTTTTCTGCTGGAGCCGGGAGTTCCAGCGGAAGCTAGGGGCCTCGGGGGGGGGGGGGTGCTGAGTTCGCCGGTGAACAAGGGGATCATCGTTAGAATTGGGTAGGTCAAAGACATCCTTCATCACTGATCTGTTTTCGTGATAGTTCTGAGGGGTGGTGGTCGTTCCTTAATTAGGTTGGATTTGGGCAAGAGGTGGGTCGGCAAACAAGGGAGTTTGCTGCCGACGGGATTCAACACCAGGTAAGCAAGATCGATTCTTGTTGTCTGTGAATTCCTTGTTGGTAGAAATTGCTTGAGGTGTTATCTATTGGATGTTGTCGCTGTAGGATTAGTTTGATTGCCGAAGCTAGGGCAACGGTGGTTTTTGTCCGGCGAACAGGGCTGGTTAGGAGAAAACATTGCTGCTGGATCCAAGTGCAGGTATAGCTGTTGATCATTTCTTTTTCAATTGTCGTTGCGTAAATTGTTGCCTGCCTAGAGTATTGAACAGTGGGAAGGCAGTTGTATAGTTGTAAGGAATGTAAACTAATTTTGGGAGGCTATGGAAGAGGATGGTGGGAGGGTTGTCGGTCGATGGATTGAGCTGGCTGTGTTTAAATCCCCAATTGAAATGGTCATGCGGTTGTAGGTTCTTGTTAGCAGAGTGATGGAGGTAATTATAGAATTAATTGTAGTAGGGGGGCAACTGTGATTTAAGGGTTGTGTTTATGAATTAGATTTATAACTGATTCTGTTGATGATACTATTACAATAGGATGGGGGTAAAAAGGTTAAATCTTTATGAGATTAACTTTGTTAAGTCGAATATAGAATTGGATGAGGGAGTTAGCACTTTTGCTAATTGAAACCGATGGATTTAAAATAAATGGTCAAGTATGGCTAATTGGGGTTTCTAAATCGTATTCGATAAGGGATACGGATATGTGGATAACGTAGTAGCAAATCATATTATTGTTGTATGCTTTTACTGAATGATAATTGATGATATTTGTAGGACGTGGATACGAGACTGGTCCGCGGACATGAGGACTCGATTACTACGAGCATTGACAGCAGGTAGGTAATTTCCTACCGATCGGGTAGATGTAATGACTTTCAGATTTAGACATAGATATGAGCATGTTAGGTGTTCATATTATCTTGACCCTACTCTGTTTATCGTATGCTTGAACTTATCGTTGATATATATATGTGGGCTCAATTGTTGATATCACATATTCCCTAGCATGATTTAAGAGTTACAGATGTGATGTAAGTAGGTCTAACTGTTTAGTAGGGTGTAGATGTTAGAGTACGGAGGATGACATAAATTGTAAATTTGGCAAAAAAGTCCTCCGTGGGTAAGTAAGACCCTAAATGTAGGACTTATTCCATACTTGTAGGTTGCACACTTATTTACCAACCACGTGTTGTGTAAATGGTCAGGTGAGTCATGGACAGTGTGTCGCTATGGACCGATGGTCCTAGCTTGTTATGATCAGATGAGTACGACTCTCTACAGGATAGAGAGTGTACTGATCAATTGAGTGTGACTCTCTGTTGAACAGAGAGTCTATTGTAGATGTCTGTACGTGAGACAGTACCCTCATGTCATTGCATGCATACTGACGACATCGTCTCCCCTTGGGGTTAAGAGAGAGTCGTCAGTCATCCTGCCTCCCAGGTTACTCCCAGAGGAGTAACTGGTGTGAGGGCATAGCATTTGTTGTGCCGCACTCTACCATTATAGACGATGGTAGTTGGAGTTGCGTGCAGATGTCCTGGGTGCATGACACTCGACCACTCATTTGTAGTGTCAGTCGGAGTAGCTAGCAGTAGGGACCCCCATTGCGTAGCGAGCTCTTTGCGCTCATATGCTACTTGATCATACTGCCCACTCGGCCACTCTATAACAGTGGTTGGTGTGAGTTGGGACAGTTGTCATGTCGTGCCACCTAGGCCACACTGGGGTCGTGGTAGCGAGTAGGGGTGAGCATGCATGACCATGCATGCTGCATTGTCGTATCATACGGTGCTTGCATATGGTTATATATATATACATACCTGCTTGTATATATATATATACATGGATGATGGTGATTAGTATACATACATATACAGTCTATATGTATACTCACTTTGATGATGCATTTGTATGTACTATGCTTGTTGCATTTGTTTGTACATATTCATACATGCTATTGCATTTCCTGTATGGTAGTAGGCCGGTACTTGTATACCTGTTGGTTATTCACGGTGATACCCTTGACCCTTGTTAAGATATTGTGTTAGTACTATACTTTTATACCCTATGATATGGTTATATGCCCAGGTTGGCACATGATAGAGTAGCTGACTGTCAGGTATGTCAGCATCGTTGTTGTTCAGTTTATTTAGTGTATGCATGCATATATACTGTTATGATGATGTATACTGTTGTTCGAGTAGATTTAAACTGTTGAATGACATGTAATATTGATACATATATTTACATGTTTTCTCTTATTACCTGCTGAGTTTTACTCACCACCACTGACCCTGAGTTTTTCATGCGCCGCTGTAATGTGTAAACGCGTGATGACTTGGAGTCACCGATACATCCCATCTCCGTCTCGAGTCTCCGAGGTTTCTTATGGCTTGGACTTTGTTTATGTGTTATGGATTTTGGTCCTATGTCATGGACCCTAGTTTTGTTATGGACTTTGTCGTGATGTCGTGGACTTTATTTGGGTAGTCGTTGTTTTATTTAAGGTTTTATTACTGTGGACTTGTCAGGTGGTGTACACCTGTATGTTTGTTATGTATGTTGTGGGTCTGTGGTTTTCATTTCCGCTGCTGTTATTATGTTATATTATGTTGTTGTTGTGGGCCTACGGGCCTTGTATTAACCCGAAATATTGCCACGTACAGGGGAGATGTCGTCCGTTTGATTTTCGATACGGTATACTCTCGGGGCGTGACAACTTTATTGGTATCAGAGCCGAAGGTTCTGCGATGCCATACAATGATTTTTGTTTTGAGTCTTGGATTCTCGGGAGTCGGTATATTTTTCGGATTTGATTTTTGTGAGATGGGATTGACAGCGGCATAAGCTCCAGGCAGCACGAAGTAAGTATTCCTGATAACTCATATTTCAGATAGTTACTTATCTAAATTTGTTCAACAGGTGTATATCGTCAAAGATTATGACACCTATGCAGACTCGTAGTAGAGGTCGTCCATCAAGGCGATCTGTCGGAGCTGAGGGACAGAAGGTTCTACTATTGAGCCCGTTATTCGGGAACAACCTCAGTTTGCCCCTATTGGTGATTCGGAGCCTCAGAATCCGGATGTACCACCGACTATGCCAGAGCCTACAGAGTCTAGTTGGCTTAATGATAAGGCACGAATACTCGTGTTAGGACGATCAGCCAAGGAAAAGTTCACCTTGTTCTGAGGGGAGTTTGACCCATGGATTGCCCGATCTTGGCTGGAAAATATGGAAGACACTTTCGAGTATATGAACTGTACAGATGTGGAGAAAGTGGGCCTTGCGGCATATCATCTCAGAGATCAGGCTGTCACTTGGTGGAAATTGCAGAAGACTCTATTCGGGGAGCGTGGGATTACTTGGGCTAGCTTTCGAGACGCTTTCTGGAGACAATACTTTCCTTCGGCGTTTTCTACAGCACGTCGTCAGGAATTTCTGAGCCTGAAGCAAGGTGATCATTCTGTTATGGAGTACAACGCAGAGTTTACGTTGTCGAGTTACATTTCTCACCTAGTAGCAGGATACGGTCGGATGTGTATCAGTTCACTCGAGGGTCGTGCTACCTATATACGGAGCCGGATGTCAGGATCTATCATTACCTCATACAGGGAGGCATTGGACCACGCCCTCTTCATCGAGATGACTTCCCAGCAAATTTCCAGGGAGAAAGATATCGAGAAGCAAATGACTAAGGGCAAGCAGCAGAACCAGAGTTCAACTCAGGGGACTCAGAAGAAAGGGGAGCAAAAAGGAACTACGCGAGTTGCTGCAGAGGGATCAGCTAGATCGCAGAAGGGGAAGCGTCCAGCATTAGAGTATTCTGGAGGGTCTCAGGGTAGTCATAAAGGCCAAAGCAGGAATGGATGCTATAAATATGGATCTGAAAGCCACAGAGTATCAGAGTGTCCTTTGGGGCGATGCTATTATTGCAAAACAACCGGTCATACTAGCGTGATTGTATCCGAGAAGCACTTGGAGTTTCTGATAGCTCCAACAAGGGAAGAAGTCTACCCGAAGGCAGCAGAGGACAAAGACCGCGGTTCTTATGGACGAGGCGGTACCTCCACCAACACACTTGTATCAGATGCAGGGAGGTGCCCCTACAGTGATGCCGACAGCGATCCAGTACCCTGCATCTCCGGTGATCTACTACCCAGGAGTATCCGCACTGCAGCAGTTCTTACTGTTGGAGATTTGACGGCGCTAGAGGGGGGGGGGTGAATAGCGTTGAATTCGTACGTCGATGGAATTCGTTCGCGATCGTCTCTACAAAATTCGTTATGCGCAGCGGAATAGAAATAATAAAAGCAATAACGAAAAGATACAATCATGATCACAAGCGCAAGGATATAACGTGGTTCGGAACCGAACGGTTCCTACTCCACGGATCGAGCTCTAGTGATGCACACGCAATCACTAATCAATAATAACTCCTTCTCGGAACAATCCGGAGGCGGAGAAACCTTGTACAAGGATTACACTAAGTAATACACAAGATACAAGAAAATACAAGTAAGAAATACAATGCAAGTAAAGGAAAAACAACTTTACAAGAGCTTTGGATTGCTTGATCTTTGATTGCCTTGAACTAGCTTTGAAGGATTGGAAAGCACCAACTTCCCCCTTCAATTTCGCCCAAGAAAATCGCTTCAAAAATCCTCCTTCTGAGCTGCCTTTATAACTCGTCGTCAGGGATTTACGCCTATCACGATCGCTATAAGTCACCGGATCGATGCCATGCCGTTGTCGTGACAATGGATCGATCCATGAAAAAACTCCAGCGGATCTCTTGTGATCCGGCGTAGTCGATCGCCTACGGCCACGGAGCATTCTCATGGCATGAACTAGCATGATCGCCGACCTTGGCATCATTGTCGAGACATCGGGCCGATCGCTCCCATGAGCGATCAACCGCCAGAGCGATTCGGCTCTTAAGCGGTAGTCGAACTCGTCGACTCATGGCGTCGAACCGCCATAATGCCCGGTCATCGACAACCTCAAAGATGAGGTTTTAACCCAAGTATGGTGCCCCCATACTTGCTAGACCACCCTTAGCCTAGACCTAAGCCTTCTAGCCACCTCCATCAGCCTCACGCCTCTCAGATCCCTCCAAGTCATCCATGACTTGTTCATCCATCGTGCTAGCCTCCAGGTGCTTCCCTCGACTATGTCATGCTAACGGTGTTTACACCGCCAAGGCACATTGGACTTACACCGCCAAGACTCCGCTTGGACTTTACGCTGCCAATATCAATCCCCTTGGACTTCCAAATGCCAAGACTCAAGCTTGGACTTTCCCTTGCCAACCTATGTTGGACTTTCCATGCCAAGACCCATGCTTGGACTTTCCATTTGCCAAGACCCATGCTTGGACTTCTCATTTGCCAAGACCCATGCTTGGACTTCCCATGCCAAGTACTCAAGACTTGGACTTTCCCAAATGCCAAGTACCCATGACTTGGACTTTCCATGCGCCAAGTGTCCCACTTGGACTTTTCATGCCAAGTACTCAAGACTTAGACTTTACCAAATGCCAAGTGTCCCACTTGGACTTTCCATGTCAAGTACCCATGACTTGGACTTTACTTTGCCAAGACTCATGCTTGGACTTTCCCATAATCACATGGTCAACCCCAGTCAACCATCAAGGTCTTCCTCGAGTCAAACTCGAGTCCGGTCAAACATGACCCGGGTCGATTGCTCCAACAATCTCCCCAACATATTAACCGACATTAATGTCAAACATCAATGCCAAACCACTTTGTCAAATCCCTTTGTCAAATCCCTTTGTCAAACATCAAAACATCACTCGAGTCAAACTCGAGTCTGGTCAATCGTGACCTGGGCCGATTGCACCAACAATCTCCCCCTTTTTGATATTTGACAAAAACCAATCAAATCATGAGTTAGAATACTAACTCAAATCCCTTACCAATTATCCCAAATTGGTAAACACTCTCCAAATGTTCTCCCCCAAACATTCTCCCCCTTTTTGACTAACATCAAAAAGGTTTTCTCTCCAAGGAGGTCAATGTCTCATATCCCAATGAGATCTTACAATCTCCCCCTTGATCCAAAAATAAATACCTAGGATGCCTACCATCTTCCTAGTGATAATTCACATATCACTCAAGAGAGACAATCCTATACTCTCTCCCAATTTCCAAATTGGGTATAAAAAACCCATCAATTTTCCCAATTGATGATACTCTCCCAATAACTTCTCCTCTTCAAGGAGAAAAACACATCCATCATCCCAAGATGGATACCTCCCCCTAAAGGCTTGCTCCCCCTTGACCATTGCACCAACAATGTCCTTGGGAAGCCCCTAAGTCAATAGGAACTCTAAACCATCAAAATTAAGGTTCTAAGTTCAACATAGAACTTTCACTCACCCTAAATTTGATACTTTGACCTAACACAGCTCCTAATCCATATCCAATGGATTTTCACCCTTTATAATGCTTCCCAAAGCATATCCTAAGGTTAGGAGTGATTAGGAACCTTTTCCATAGCTGAACACGGGCTAAACAAACCTTGTTAACCCGAAATCGACTGGCAATCGACTCTGACGAATCAATCGATCGCCACACACATCGATCATTGCCACACGTGATGTAAAAAATCTCGATTTTTCGAAATGAATTTTGAAAATTCATAAATAATTATACATAATTCGAAAAATCATGAAAATTCATACGTATAATACTTATGACACACACAATGGTTGAAAAATATTTGAAAATTATTTTACCCATAAAATAGTGAGTTTGATACAAAACTCAAAACCATTGAAATTTTCAATGTTTTGGCCCTATTTTGTATCAACTCTATCAATGGTGATTGCTATCAAAAGATAGACTTCACCAAGGTTTTTCAAAAAGATTTTAAAATGTTTTCAAAACCTTATTTTGGATCATATTCCTTGGGCTCTATGTAAATGACTTGTACACATGCTCTCCCAATGATTCACATTGAAACAAGATGAGTTTTAGTTCATCTAGATGCAAAACTATGCACCTTGAACTTAACTCATATCCTAGCATCTCACATGTATCTAGGGTGTATAAATACACATACATGTCAATTGGATGTGAGATGTGGGGTTTATTCATCTTATCTAGGGTTTCATGCATTTTTCTAAGGCAACCCTACTTGATTCCCTTATAAATGGGACTCCAAGTCATGCCATTGTCCTTAAATCAATTTTAAACAAATTGTCTTAAATGCATGAATGATCATGGCATAATAATAGTAATAATTAAGCATGGCCAATGATCATGATGTCATGACATAATATGAAATCTAAAAACACATGACATTTATCCTTAATCCCTAAGCATACTCATGACATATAAATGATAGAACATAAGCATGATGTCATGTCATGGCATATGGCAAACAAATCATGGTAAGTAAAAAGTATAGGTAGTATACCTAAATTTTAATATTAATTGCCATTTGATATAATTAATTATATTTTGTCATATTAACCTAAATTTTCTCAAGTGTGCCAAAAACCCAAAATGACACACTACGACCTCTAAACCTAAATTGTGCCAATTTGACCATTTTATCAAGCTTCTCAAATAATATTGGCACATCCTAAAATCTTTTAGGATTATAATTCAACCCTATTTCCAAGGTATCCATAACCTTGAAAATAACCTAAAATGCCACCTTTATCATGGTTGAGTTAACTATCCATCCACTCAAGGTTGGCACATCCTAAACCCACCTAGCGTGAATCAATCACGCTCTTAGGAACCCAAAACCGATTTGAGCTCCTAGGGTTAATTAGGTATTCCTTAGGGATAACCTCCCTAGATACCATCCTAATGACCCTCCTAGGCTTGTTAGCCTTGGTCATTTGGGTCTTACCTAGGTTGACTCTAGGGGTAACTCCCCTTGCAACCTTCTTAGTGGCTACCCTAAGTTTCCTAGAAACCCTAGCCACTAGGCACACCCTTTGGTCAACTCTAGGGATGACTTCCCCATTGACCTTGGTCCTCCTAGACCTAGTTTGTGTCCCATAATCTAATGGAACACTATGGTAAGCTACCTTAGGCTTAGGTTTGTGACCCAAACCTTGCTTGCCCTTGGTTGACTTTTGACTCTTAGGTCCTTGGTGTTGACTTTGACTTTTGGACCTTGACTTTTGATTATTTGACCCTTTAAATTGATTTTGTATAATTTTAAGGGTCTTCTCAAGTTTTTCAAGCCTTGACCTCAAGACTTGATTTTCCTTTTCTAATTGCCCAATTTTAGAATTTTGATTTAAATCTTGGGCATTGGACTTCCTAGGCATATGCCTAGTCCATTTAGGGTTTAGACCTAGGTGCTCTTGCACCTTTCTAATTGTCTCCCTAGGTAAAAATTTTCTAGAGTTATTTGACCTAGGTTTATCCTTAGATAAGTTGTTTTTAGGGACATTAGTCTCAAATTTCTCCCTATTATCTAAGTAGACATTCTTAGCTCATAAGCAAAAATACTTGTTCCTAATAGCATGCTTTTCATAAATTGCAAGTGAATTGAAATCCCTAGCATGCTTTTGCTTGTAAATTGAAGAAGGAGCAAAATTAGAAGTTACCCTAGGGTTTGCCTTAGCTCCCCCTACATATGATGCTCCATTTTGAGTCTTCTTGCTCCCCCTAGGACATTGATTCCTATAATGTTCTTTTGAATTGCACTTGAAGCATATGATGTGCTCCTTGCCTTTAGGTGTTGGGGAACCGGCATCCTTGACTTTTGGTGCCGGTGGAGCTTTCCTAATCTTCTTTGGGCACTTGCTCTTATAGTGCCCAAATTCCCTACACTCAAAACACATAATATTATTTTTATTTGACATGCTTGAGTTACCTAGGGTGGTTGTGGTGGTCGGAGTGGATTCTTGAGCTTGCTCTTCCTCTCTACCGGATGTAGATGGTTCTTCTTGTTGCTCCGGTATCGAGGATGCCCTAATCTCCTCCTCAATCCTAGAAGTGGATGCTTCTTCCACTTCCTCCACCTCTTCCGATCCGGATGTTGATTCCCTATCAACCTCCGAATCCTCAAGCTCTTGGGATGATGGTGTACTTTCTTGAGCTTGAGAGGGTGAGCACTCCTCTTCTTCTTCTTCTTCTTGGACCGATGATGAGTTTTCATGGAGCTTTGCCACTTGGCTCCATAACTCTTTAGCATCTACATAATTACCTAACATACACAAGACATTGTTAGGCATTAAATCAATTAAAAATTTTATCACCTTATCATTTTTCTCGGATGCTTGAACTTGCTCTTCGGTCCATCTCTTCTTTTTGAGGAATCCACCTCTTGGTCCTCTTGGATATTCAAATCCATCCATCAAAATGGACCATTCCTCAAAGTCTCTCATCATAATAAAATCCTCAATTCTTCCCTTCCAAGAATTGAATCCTTCTCGTCCGTATAGGGTGTAGGGCACCGGTGTGTTGATGTCCCAACCTAATTGATCTTGGACTTCCATCTTTTACCCTCTAGCGTCTTGCTCCCAGTTGTTAATCCGTTGAAGAGCAACCTTGCTCTGATACCACTTGTTGGAGATTTGACGGCGCTAGAGGGGGGGTGAATAGCGTTGAATTCGTACGTCGATGGAATTCATTCGCGATCGTCTCTACAAAATTCGTTATGCGCAGCGGAATAGAAATAATAAAAGCAATAACGAAAAGATACAATCACGATCACAAGCGCAAGGATATAACGTGGTTCGGAACCGAATGGTTCCTACTCCACGGATTGAGCTCTAAAGAGCTCTAGTGATGCACACGCAATCACTAATCAATAATAACTCCTTCTCGGAACAATCCGGAGGCGAAGAAACCTCGTACAAGGATTACACTAAGTAATACACAAGATACAAGCAAATACAAGTAAGAAATACAATGCAAGTAAAGGAAAAACAACTTTACAAGAGCTTTGGATTGCTTGATCTTTGATTGCCTTGAACTAGCTTTGAAGGACTGGAAAACACCAACTTCCCCCTTCAATTTCGCCCAAGAAAATCGCTAAAACTCCTCCTTCCGAAAGCGCTTTTATAACTCGTCGGGCCGATTTCCGCCTATCGATCGCTATAAGTCACCGGATCGATGCCATCTGTCGTGAGACAACGGATCGATCCACGGAAAAACCAACGGATCTCTTGCATCGATCCAACATTGGATCATATCGCCACCACGTAGTGATGCCCTTGGCTATGGAGCATTCTGCTCGTGAACTAGCTCGATCACCGGCGATCATCAGAGATATCGGCATTCCCATGAGCGACGCCCGAGCAATTCACTCTTAAACGGTCGAACTCAAGTCGACTCACGACGAATCCATAATGGCCAACCTCAAAGATGAGGTTTTAACCCAAGTATGGTGCCCCCATACTTGCTAGACCACCCTTAGCCTAGACCTAAGCCTTCTAGCCACCTCCATCAGCCTCACGCCTCTCGGATCCCTCCAAGTCATCCATGACTTGTTCATCCATCGCGCTAGCCTCCAGGTACTTTCCTCGGCTATGTCATGCTAACGGTGTCTACACCGCCAAGGCACATTGGACTTACGCCGCCAAGACTCCGCTTGGACTTTACGCTGCCAATATCAATCCCCTTGGACTTCCAAATGCCAAGACTCAAGCTTGGACTTTCCCTTGCCAACCCATGTTGGACTTTCCATGCCAAGACCTATGCTTGGACTTTCCATTTGCCAAGACCCATGCTTGGACTTCTCATTTGCCAAGACCCATGCTTGGACTTCCCATGCCAAGTACTCAAGACTTGGACTTTCCCAAATGCCAAGTACCCATGACTTGGACTTTCCATGCGCCAAGTGTCCCACTTGGACTTTTCATGCCAAGTACTCAAGACTTGGACTTTACCAAATGCCAAGTGTCCCACTTGGACTTTCCATGCCAAGTACCCATGACTTGGACTTTACTTTGCCAAGACTCATGCTTGGACTTTCCCATAATCACATGGTCAACCCCAGTCAACCATCAAGGTCTTCCTCGAGTCAAACTCGAGTCCGATCAAACATGACCCGGGTCGATTGCTCCAACAATCTCCCCAACATATTAACCGACATTGATGTCAAACATCAATGTCAAACCACTTTGTCAAATTCCTTTGTCAAACATCAAAACATCACTCGAGTCAAACTCGAGTCTGGTCAATCGTTACCTGGGCCGATTGCACCAACACTTACCACCCAACTCTCAGGGATATCTTATGCCGACACCAGCTACTCAGCCTCCAGTACCACAGAGCCAGATCCAGCCAGAGTGGAGGCACACTACTACTTCATCAGGGATGCAGCCGACGAATATCGAGAATGGACGAGTTTTTGCCATCACTAGAGATGAGGCACAGCGGGCTGAGGGATCAGTCATACGTGGTATGGTTTCAGTTTATTCTCTATATGCTGATACGTTGATTGATACCGATAGTTCTCATTCATTCGTATCTAAAGTATTTCTGGGTAGAGTTGGAAGAATCCCAAGGGTTCGTTCTTGTGGGTTAGCAGTATCCTTGCCATCAGGAGACGTGCTGACTAGCCACCAAGAAATCAAGGGTTTCCCATTAGACTTTGACGGACATATCCTTACAGTGGACCTTCAGGTGTTGGAAATGATAGAGTTCGATATTATTCTCGGTATGGACTGGTTGGTCGCTTATCACGCTATAGTGGATTGTAGAGCAAGCGTGGTGACATTCCGACCACCAGATCAACCAGCTTGGGAATTTGTTGGTACTAGAGACGATGTATTATCTATTATATCGGCTTTACAGGCTCAGAAGCTATTGGCTCAGGGTTGTCAAGGTTATCTGTTATCTCTAGTCAAAGTTGAGAACGAAGGACTACCACCTCTCTCTGATGTGCGAGTAGTTCGGGAGTATCCAGATATATTTCCAGATGAACTTCCAAGCTTGCCACCTCCTAGGCAAGTGGAATTTGCGATAGAGGTGATTCCAGGAACTACACCTATATCGAAACCTCCTTATCGGATGGCGCCAAAGGAGCTGAATGAACTTAAAGTTCAACTGCAGGAGTTGCTGGATAATGGATTCATCCGCCCTAGTGTTTCACTATGGGGAGCACCGGTACTCTTTGTCAAAAAGAAGGATGGGTCATTGCGGCTATGTATTGACTATCGACAACTGAATGCAGTCACAGTTAAGAACAAATATCCACTGTCGAGGATAGAAGATTTGTTCGATCTGTAGGGGATCGAACGACCGGCTAGAGGGGGGTGAATATCCCTCAATCGTTGGATGTCGGTATTTGCTCATCTACAAAGAGATTAGCGCAACGGAAATAATAAAGCAAGACAAGCAAATAGAAATACAAGAAAACAAACGCTAACAAGATGGTATAACGTGGTTCACGGTTACGC
Organism: Wurfbainia villosa; assembly: GCA_025175895.1. Lineage (NCBI taxonomy): Eukaryota > Viridiplantae > Streptophyta > Magnoliopsida > Zingiberales > Zingiberaceae > Wurfbainia > Wurfbainia villosa. The sequence goes on along the minus strand of JAKLTH010000115.1, from coordinate 92,398 downwards.
CGTTAATCCACGGTCCCCGATTCGTCCTCGGTGAATCACTCCGCCAAAACCAATCCACTAATGGTCTCTCCTTTGCACCAAGCTAGGTGGAGGTAACCTTTACAATCAAGATCACTCTTCTTACAATAAGAATGAAGTAAAAGCAAGTAAGAAGAGTTTAAAGCTTGTGGGGGACTTGGATGGTCGTTTGGAGTAAGAGCATTAGCCTCCCAAAGCTCCACACCCTCTCTTTTTATAGAGAGGAAGTTTTTCTTCCCGTTGGCCGCCACCAGTCGACTGCTGCCCTTGGCAGTCGACTGCCGCCACTACAATGACCTCCGAACACGTCGGATCCCGACCGTTGTAGTCCAACGGAACACTTGGCAGTCGACTGATGGACCTCATCACGATCAGCTACCTTAATCGCGCATGGCTACGAGTGGTTCTGGCGAACCCTTTCTACCCGATCATTCGCCTTGATCGGTGATGATCTTGCGTCGCCCCATATGGCGGTCATTGCTGGCCTCAAAACACTCAGTCGAATACTAGTCGAACCACGTTCGACTCAGCAGCCGATCATTGCCATTCCATGGCGATCGGCGGGTGAAATCCATCCGACACTTAGCCAAATGGCGAGTTTCACCTAAGAGATACCCCTTCCGGGTTACATTCGCTCACTCTCATCTCTCGAGTCCTCGCCTTTAGTTCTCTTTGTTCGCGACTCGTCCCTCGGCGACATCAAAGCGACCAGAATGCTCCTTCGCGTCTCTTGCCTCGAAGTCTACTTCCTCCGGCTTCACTCCAAGCTCCTCGTTCGGTGGTCCCTCGGATGCTCCAAGCGCACGACTTCCGCAAAGCCATCCTTTACCGACTCAAGGACCGAGTCATGAGATGTGAAACTCGCCACGGCTCAATGTGCGAATTACTAAGCCCTGCAAGACTTCAACGCACATATCAAATCAACATAATACACTAACTTAAACCCTTTGCCACACACATCAAAACCTTATCATGGCAAGAGATTGCCCTAACAATCTCCCCCTTTTTGATGTGTGGCAATCCGTTTAAGTTAGGTAAAAACATTTGATATAAATTCTAAGGTAAGAAAGCATGTAAACATAAACATGATATAGCAACATGCAACTCCCCCTTAATCCATGAAACTCCCATACAAATTTTCTCCCCCTATCATAATTAACTTAAACATAATCAATTCTCCCCCTTTGACACCATAAAAAAGATTAACACTAAGTTATAAACCCATGGCATCAAGTCGAATAGAAGGAAAATACCAAAAATTAGCTTAAAACTTGAATTCAGCCATTACTATTCTGATTTACAGGCCATCAGTCGACTGGTTCAGACTACCAGTCGACTGGCACGTGATTTTCGGATCGAAATTCAGAAATGCATTAAAAATTTCAAAAAATTCGAAAAATCATGAAATTTTGGGAACATATTTCTTGTAAGATTCTTTATCAGTGAAAAATAGTTTTTCATGAAAAATCATTATATTTTCACGTATTTGCCAAAAATCCAAAAGCTTTAAAAACCACTAGGTTTTTGATTATGTGAGTATCAAGTTTAACACCTAGTTTTGGTTTAGATTGTTTCAAAACATGAATACATGGATTTTAAAGTAAGAAATTGTTTTTAAAACATGTGAAATATCCAACCATGATCTTTGGGCAATATGTCTATGAATTAAACATAAGCCTTCCCCATGATTGGTCTATTATTGCTATTTTGATACTTTAAATGACCATCTAAATGCCATAGGCATTAGTGGACATTTGTATCATCCTAACATCTCACTCATGCTAAGTTTTCAACCAAGATAGCCTATTGTGAGTGTGAGATGTATCCTAAAAATATTTTTATATACTTAACCATTATATTCATGCAATTCTATCAAGGTTAAGTATCAACCTAGCAATCCTCATGATCATAAAGGCATATATGACTTAATTTCACATTATGATCATGAAATACATGTTTTCATCAAATTATAATCATGAATTAGGTATTATATCATGATAATAAGCAAAGTATCACCTAAAGCATGATTTAACCCTATTTCTCATGATTATGTGCCAAATATCAAAATCATAAATCATGATTGCAAACATACATAACAATTACATTAATCATCATGATTTAAGCATTATTAACTATTTATAGGCACGTTATCATCACCTAACACTATTTCAAAATGTTGTCCCACCATCCTAAGTCAACCAAAATATGATATAGGTCAATTGCATATAGTTGACTACCCTAGGATTTTCCTAACCCTTAAGGATGAATTTTGGAACCCAAAATAAGTTCTTGCCTATGGGGTTCACTAGATACTCCTTAGAAATCCATTTCCTAGCTATTACTTTCTTCTTATCTTGTCCCCTAGTAATTAGGCATTTATAGGCCTTTTCATTTTTCTTTTCTTTGTATCCTAGGCCTTTCTTATTGAAGCTAGCTCTTTGGCTCCCTATAATCATGTTCAAGGTGTTTGAGCCAATTGTAAACTTTTCTAGGGCTTTGGTTAAATAATCTACTTTCTCTCTTAAAGCCCTATTTTCCTCTATGCATGCATCATTAACATTAAAAGACATATAGTTATCATGTGAGCATGCATCATTTAAGCTAGAAGAAATATTATCATTTAAGCATGCTTTTTCTAGCTTATTTTCTAAATCCTTAATTTGATCTAACATGCTCTTATTTTTCTTCTTTGCTCTAAATAAATCCTTAGTTAAGCTAGAAATCATAGAAACTATTTTACTAGGTGAAAGATTGGTTACCATAGTTTCCATGTCCTCTTCTTCTTCTTCGGATGAGGATATAGAGGCTCCCCCTTCACTAGAGCTCCCTCCACTTGAGCTTGATTCTTCATTTTCGATGGAGGAGCAATCCGAGTCATCAAATGCCATTAGAGCAAGGTTGGTGACGAAAGCGTTCTCCTCTTCCGATGATGATGAAGAGGAAGAGGAAGGGTCATCCCACGTCTTTGCTTTGAATGCCTTGGCCTTCCCCTTTTCCTTTTCCTTCTTCTCCTCTTCCTTTTTCTTCTTTCTCCCCTTTTTCTTCTTCTTTTCTTCTTTATTTCTCTTCTCCTCCTTGCTTTTGTTCAAGAGGGGACAATTGTCCCTTATGTGTCCCTCTCCTTGGCAATTGTAACAAATGATCTTCCCCCTTGGTCTTCTATTCCTATCATTTGATTTGTTAAATCTAAAACCTTTTAATGCACGTCTTACCCTCCTTACCATATAGGCTTCTTCCGTGCTATCCATGGAGGAGGAGGAGGACGCTTCATCATCATCGGAGGAGGGGATCTCTATCTTCTTCTTTCCCTTGTTGGCCATCAATGCTACTCCTCTTGAAGGTTGGATTCTTGGCTCTTCTTGTATTCCTTCAAGCCTCGTTTCGTGGAGCTCCATTGTTGAGAAGAACTCCTCCAAGGTGCTCACTTCTAAATTCTTTGAAATATAAAAGGAGTCCACCATGGAGCTCCACTTTGAGGATCGCGGAAAGGCATCTATAGCCTTCATAACCATAACCCAGTTTGATAGCTTCTCACCTACACTTGACAAACCGGTTATAATTTCCTTGAAACGAGAATGTAAGGAAATTACCTTTTCTCCCTTCTCTAGTTTAATGTTGTTGAGTTGGGAGCGGAGGAGGTCTCTTCTTGCAAGTTTAGCCTCCGAGGTGCCTTCATGAAGCTCAATTAGCTTCTGCCACATCTCCTTGGCACTTAGGCATTCTCCAATTCGGTTGATCTCTTGTTGGGGGAGCACATTGAAAAGATGATGCTTGGCTTTTGAGTTTGCAAGGTGCTCTTCCCTTTGCTTTTTGGTCCACCTAGATTTCTCTATTGGCTTCCCTTCTTCATCCCTAGGCAAAACGAAATCGGATTCCATTGTAATCATAATATCAAAATCCGTTTCGAAAAATACCTCCATTCGCTTCTTCCACCAAGCGAATTCGCCTTCGAACTTCGGTGGGTGAATGTTTGAGCCGGCCATTTTGAATGTTGCTTGTTGTGGTGGTTAGTCCTCGACAAGCTTTCCTTGGCTCTAATACCACTTGTAGGGGATTGAACGGCCGACTAGAGGGGGGTGAATAGCCCTCAATCGTTGGATGTCAGTATTTGCTCGTCTACAAAGAGATTAGCGCAACGAAAATAATAAAGCAAGACAAGCAAATAGAAATACAAGAAAACAAACGCTAACAAGATGGTATAACGTGGTTCACGGCTACGCCGCTAATCCACGGTCCCTGATTCATCCTCGGTGAATCACTCCGCCAAAACCAATCCACTAATGGTCTCTCCTTTGCACCAAGCTAGGTGGAGGTAACCTTTACAATCAAGATCACTCTTCTTACAATAAGAATGAAGTAAAAGCAAGTAAGAAGAGTTTAAAGCTTGTGGGGGACTTGGATGGTCGTTTGGAGTAAGAGCATTAGCCTCCCAAAGCTCCACACCCTCTCTTTTTATAGAGAGGAAGTTTTTCTTCCGTTGGCGCCACCCGATCGGCCCGATGCCCTCGATCGATCGGTGGTCCAAACACGCCTGCGACCTCCAATAACCGTGGTCCCGTTGGATTCCGATCCGCGGTATTGTATCGATCGGTGATGGACCTCATCGATCGGTGATGTCGTCGATCAGTGCCCCAAATATGGTCGATCATAAACACCATGGCGATGCCGCTTTCGCGTCATTCGACACTTAGCCAAATGGCCAAGTTTCACCTAAGAGCTACCCCTTCCTGGGTTACATTCGCTCACTCTCATCTCTCGGAGTCCCTCGCCTTCGAAGTTCTCTTCGTTCGCGGCTACGTCCCTCGGCAGCATCAGACGCACGACTCTGCAATGCTCCTTCGCGTCTCTTGCCTCGAAGTCTACTTCCTCCGGCTTCACTCTAAGCTCCTCGTCCGACGATCCCTCGGATGCTCCAAGCGCACGACTTCCGCAAAGCCATCCTTCACCGACTCAAGGACCGAGTCATGAGATGTGAAACTCGCCACGACTCAATGTGCGAATTACTAAGCCCTGCAAGACTTCAACGCACATATCAAATCAACATAACACACTAACTTAAACCCTTTGCCACACACATCAAAACCTTATCATGGCAAGAGATTGCCCTAACACGATCAACTCAAGGATACATGTGTGTATTCTAAAATTGATCTGCGCTTAGGATATAATCAGCTTCGGATAAGAGATGAGGATGTTTAGAAAATAACTTTTCGCACCCGTTATGGGCATTACAAGTTTCTAGTGATGCCTTTCGGTCTCACGAATGCCCCAGCTGCATTTATGGACTTAATGAACCGAGTATTCCTGAGGTATATAGATCAGTTCGTGATAGTGTTCATCGATGACATATTGATTTATTCTCGATCAGAGCAAGAGCATGAACAACATCTGCGGATAGTATTAGAGATGTTGCGGCGAGAGCATTGTATGCCAAATTTAAGTGTGCGTTATTTATCTTGATGGGTTTTCTTGGACATGTAATTGTCAGCGAGTATTCTGTAGATCCCGGAAGATTGGCGATTACCCGGTTAGGAGCGACCAAAATCGGTCACGAGGAGGTTCGTAGTTTCCTTGGTATGGCGGGTATTATCGGAGATTCATGGAGGATTCTCAGTATCGCCATGCCACTCACTCTTTGACTCGGAAGGGGTCAAGTTCACAGTCGAGGCACATGAAACTAGCTTCCGGGAGCTTAAGCGGCCGGCTAGTTTCTGCACCAATCTTAGTGATTCCTTACGGTGTTGATGGGATGGTTCTCTATCACGGATGCTTCTATCCAAGGGTTGGAAGTGCGATTACGATCTGATCAGTGTGGTATCTTATGCCTCCGTCGACTAAAAGATCACGAGAGAAATTACCCGATTACGATCTGAGTTAGCGCCATTATTTTCGCATTGAAGATATGGAGGCACTACTTGTATGGGATTACCTTTGAGATCTACACGGACCGTAAAAATCTGAAGTATTATTCACGAAGAAAGTGAATCTGAGGCAGGCGGTGGATGGAATATCGAAGGATTACATTGCACCATCCGGTATCATCAGGGAAAAGCTAATGTAGTAGCGGTCTGCAAAAATCTCGGGAGTTCGCCATCCTCCGGCGAAGCATCTTGATCTAGTTCAGCAGTTCTCGAGTTGGGATTGATGCGAACATGGTCAAACATCCCGGGAGTATTGGTATCTATGGTTGCCCATCGCCATTCACGAGAGGATTAAGGAAGCACAGCAAAGACGATAGACTTCGAGCGTCGACGGATTTCTCAAGTGACGAGAATGATGTACTTCATTTCCGAGGATGACTATGTGTTTCAGACACACACCCAGTTAAGGAAGAATTGCTACAGGAAGCACATCAGTTGAGATTTGCTATACATCCTGGTGGTACTCGGATGTACCGGGATTTGAAGCGTTTATACTGGTGGAACGGTATGAAACGAGATATTGCGGACTTTGTTGCACGATGTCTAGTATGCCAGCAAGTGAAGGCTGAACATCAGAAACCTGCTGGCTTACTTCAGGAAATTCCGATCCCGGAATGGAAGTGGGAAAATATTACGATGGACTTTGTTACGGGATTACCCAGAACCCGTAAAGGACATACTGCGATTTGGGTGATCGTGGATCGATTAACCAAATCCGCTCACTTCCTTCCGATACGTGAGACGGACTCATTGGATCGTCTAGCGGAATTGTACTGCCGAGAGATCATCAGATTACATGGTGTACCGTTGAGTATCATATCTGATAGAGATCCGCGATTTACTTCGCGATTCTGGCAGAGTCTGCAGCAGGCCATGGGCACAGAGCTTCGACTCAGTACAACCTTTCATCCACAGATAGACGGACAGTCCGAACGTACCATTCAGACTCTGGAGGATCTATTGAGATCATGCGTCTTGGATTTCGGTGGCAGTTGGGAGGATCACATTCCTTTAGTGGAGTTTGCCTACAACAACAGCTACCACTCTTCTATCCAGATGGCTCCTTTCGAGGCATTATACGGTAGACCCTGCAGATCTCCTGTGTTATGGGAGGAAGTTGGGGAACGACAGATATTGGGGCCTCAGAGTATCCAGCATGATGCAGAGTTGGTACGAGTGATCAGACGACGGTTATCTGAGGCACAGGATCGGCAGAAGAGTTATGCGGACCGGAGGCGAAGGCCTCTGGAATTCTCAGTTGGGGACCATGTATTCTTACGAGTGTCACCTACCAAAGGAGTCAAGAGATTTGAGCTAAAAGGAAAATTAGCTCCACGCTACATTGGTCCATTTGAGATATTGGAGCGGATTGGAGGTGTAGCATATCGGTTGGCATTACCTCCGACACTTGCGGGTGTTCACAACGTATTCCATGTATCTATGCTGAGAAAATACGTGCCGCGATCTGACCATGTTCTGAAAGAGGTTCCGATACCACTCCAGGAGAATGCGACTTATGAGGAGACTCCAGTGCGGATTCTTGATCGCAAGGAGTGGCAATTGCGGAACAAAACCATCCGACTCGTAAAGGTGGGATGACAGCGTCATACGGATGAGGAGGCTACATGGGAGCTGGAAGATACTATCCGAGCTTGATACCCTCATCTGTTTGTTTGAGGTATGTGGTTATTTCGGAATATGCTTGAATTAATTTTTGCATTTAAGTACGAAATTTTCGGGACCAAATTTTTATAAGTGGGGGAGAATGTAAAATACCCTATAGAATTTTTCCAAGAATTTTTAGGATTTTTTCTGGACTCAAATGGGGATTTCTAAGAACCTTTTTGATAAATAGTTAGTGGACTTAACGGGTCTGAAATTCGACCCGTTTAGTTGAAATCTGACCCGCTAAGCCTTGACGTTTCGATCTTCTTTCCGTTCGACGCCGCTGACTTTATTTTTCGGTGAGCGTTTCCCGAGCATGCTCTCCTTATCCCTTCCGCGACCATGGCGCCGGTTGACATTTCTCTCCGCACGAGCAATCCCCTCTTCTCTCGCTTTCTCTCCTCCGCGCGACTTCTGCGAACCCTGCTGGCCGGAGTTCGTCGGCTCCTCTGCTCACGTGGAAGGCGGTAGGCGACGGTGCTCGCGGACAAACCAGAGCGACGAAGGAGGCTCTTGATTTGGGAGGTTTGGGGTCAACGGCGACGACACTTTGCTCGGGAAGGAAGAATCGATGACTTTTCTACCAGAGCCGGGAGTTCCAGCGGAAGCTAGGGTTGTGCCTCGGGGGGGGGGGGTGTTGAGTTCGCCGATGAACAGGGGGATCGTCGTCGGAATTGGGTAGGTCAAAGCCATCCTTCATCACTGATCTATTTTCGTGGATACGAGGGTGGTGGTGATTTCCTTAATTAGGTTGGATTTGGGCAAGAGGTGGGTCGTGCAAACAAGGGAGTTTCTTTGCGGGATTCAACACCGAGTAAGCAAGATCGATTCTTGTTGGAAGAATTCTTTGTTGGTAGAAATTGCTTGAGGTGTTATCTATTGGATGTTGTCCCTGTAGGATTAGTTTGATTGCCGAAGCTAGGGCAACGGTGGTTTTTGTCCGTGACGAGAGTGGTTGGAAAACATTCTGCTTTGGATCCAAGTGAGTAATTTGTTGATCATCCCTTTTTCAATTGTCGTTGCGTAAATTGTTGCCTGCCTAGAGTATTGAACAATGGGAAGGCAGTTGTATGGTTGTAAGGAATGTAAACTAATTTTGGGAGGCTATGGAAGAGGATGGTGGGAGGGTTGTCGGTCGATGGATTGAGTCTGCTGTGTTTAAATCCCCAATTGAAATGGCTGTAAACGGTTGTAGGTTAGCATACTTGTTAACCGAGAGTGATGGAGGTAATTATAGAATTAATTGTAGTAGGGGGGCAACTGTTATTTAAGGGTTGTGTTTATGAATTAGATTTATAACTGATTTTGTTGATGATACTATTACAATATGATGGGGGTAAAAAGGTTAAATCTTTATGAGATTAACTTTGTTAAGTCGAATATAGAATTGGATGAGGGAGTTAGCACTTTTGCTAATTGAAACCGATGGATTTAAAATAAATGGTCAAGTATGGCTAATTGGGGTTTCTAAATCGTATTCGATAAGGGATACGGATATGTGGATAACGTAGTAGCAAATCATATTATTGTTGTATGCTTTCACTGAATGATAATTGATGATATTTGCAGGACGTGGATACGAGACTGGTCCGCGGACATGAGGACTCGATTACTACGAGCATTGACAGCAGGTAGGTAATTTCCTACCGGTTGGGTAGATGTAATGACTTTCAGATTTAGACATAGATATGAGCATGTTAGGTGTTCATATTATCTTGACCCTACTCTGTTTATCGTATGCTTGAACTTATCGTTGATATATATGTGGGCTCAATTGTTGATATCACATATTCCCTAGCATGATTTAAGAGTTACAGATGTGACGTAAGTAGGTCTAACTGTTTAGTAGGGTGTAGATGTTAGAGTACGGAGGATGACATAAATTGTAAATTTGGCAAAAAGGTCCTCCGTGGGTAAGTAAGGCCCTAAATGTAGGACTTATTCCATACCTGTAGGTTGCACACTTATTTACCAACCATGTGTTGTGTAAATGGTCAGGTGAGTCATGGACAGTGTGTCGCTATGGACCGATGGTCCTAGCTTGTCATGATCAGATGAGTACGACTCTCTACAAGATAGAGTGAATCGATCAGTGACTGCTGACAGAGAGTCTATGGTAGATGTCAGACGCGTGAGACAAGACCCTTCATGTCATTGCATGCATACTGACGACATCGTCTCCCCTTGGGGTTGAGAGAGAGTCGTTAGTCATCCTGCCTCCTAGGTTACTCCCAGAGGAGTAACTGGTGTGAAGGCATAACATTTGTTGTGCCGCACTCTACCATTATAGACGATGGTAGTTGGAGTTGCGTGCAGATGTCCTGGGTGCGTGACACTCGACCACTCATTTGTAGTGTCAGTCGGAGTAGCCAGCAGCAGGGACCCCCGTTGCGTAGCGAGCTCTTTACGCTCATATGCTACTTGATCATACTGCCCACTCGGCCACTCTATAGCAGTGGTTGGTGTGAGTTGGGACAGTTGTCATGTCGTGCCACCTAGGCCACCGGGTCGTGGTAGCGAGTAGAGGGTGGCAGCATGACCATGCATCCTGCATCACGTATCATACTGTTTGCATATGGTTATATATATATACATATATATATATATATATATATATATATATATATATATATATATATATATATATATATATATATATATATATATATATATATATATATATATATATACATGGATGATGGTGATTAGTATACATACAGATACAGTCTATATGTATACTCACTTTAATGATGCATTTGTATGTACTATGTTTGTTGCATTTGTTTGTACATATTCATACATGCTATTGCATTTTCTGTATGGTAGTAGGCCGGTACTTGTATACCTGTTGGTTATTCACGGTGATACCCTTGACCCTTGTTAAGATATTGTGTTAGTATTGTACTTTTATACCCTATGATGTAGTTATATGCCCAGGTTGGAACAAGATAGAGTAGCTGATTGTCAGGTATGTCAGCATCGTTGTTGTTCAGTTTATTTAGTGTATGCATGCATATATACTTTTATGCTGATGTATACTGTTGTTCGAGTAGATTTAAACTATTGAATGACATGTAATATTGATACATATATTTACATGTTTTCTCTTATTACCTGCTGAGTTTTACTCACCACCACCGACCCTGGGTTTTTCTGTCACCCAGGTAACAGGTAGACGCCTTTGTGACGACTTGGAGCTGCGTCGACCGATCCATTCCATCTCCGTTTTCCGAGTCTCCCGAGGAGTTCGTTTTTCTTATGGCTTGGACTTTGTTTATGTGTTATGGATTTTGGTCCTATGTCATGGACCCTAGTTTTGTTATGGACTTTGTCGTGATGTCGTGGACTTTATTTGGGTAGTCGTTGTTTTATTTACGGTTTTATTACTGTGGACTTGTCAGGTGGTGTACACCTGTATGTTTTGTTATGTATGTTGTGGGTCTGTGGTTTTCATTTTCGCTGCTGTTATTATGTTGTTGTTGTGGGCCTACGGGCCTTGTATTAACCCGAAATGTTACCACGTACAGGGGAGATGTCGTCCGTTTGATTTTCGGCACGACATACTCTCGGGGCGTGACAAATAACCCCAACAATATGACAAAATATCAGATTGAGTGAATGATAATACCAATAACATAACAGTAAAATGCCTTAGAAACACCATTAACCTCTATAAAAGAATATTAGCTACTTAACACTTAAGCTCTTGTATCAGACAAAAGAACCCCAGAAAAACATCATCGAATTTCAGCATCACAACCTATTGATTCCACATATATGAATAACAACACCATTGATATGACATAATGTCATCCTGACCCCACCATTCCATGCTATCTATAACACTATAAAGGAAAAATATCAACATCCACTAATGCAAAATAGAAACGTCGCCAACACCAAATAGAGTTTAAAGAATTTTGAAAAGTCCGAAATTACGACACTTACTAGAACCCAATATTGATAGTCAATACTCTATACGCATATGAAATTTTTTCCTACTGACATAGAGTATACCCATCCTAGTATAGATCGTATCCACCTTAAAGGATAAAATAACTGAAACAAATACAATCATAACATCAAAACTGATGCCATCCCTTCATGTTAAAGAGCAATAACATAAGGCAGTATGCAACTGAAGTTTACTTAAAATAAGTAATAGCACTAAAGAGCAATACTCTGCATGTAAAAAATGAAGCATATGGATAGCTAAAAGATTAGAAGGGAAGAATTAAACGGAATAAAAATATGACCATGAAATGGCAGAAGTCAATTTCAGGTATATTTGAGGTCAGATTTGACTTTAGGCTATTGCTTAGCTCCAAAATCAAACCCACTTTCAGAAACAACTTCAGAAGCTTAATAACATCATCATACTTCGACAACACACCCCATATCAAGGAGAGATCAACACAAGGAACAAATCCCGATAACAAGTATAGAAACTCTATTAAATCAACCATTGGAACGAAACATCTGAAACTGTACCTTCTATCCCATTTCGGCACAGAACAAGGTAACCCTAATAACCTCTGTAATATGTAGTAGAATAATAGAATCACAACAAATTTCATAAGAAAATACCAGCAATAAAATATCAAACCCCTGTAATTATCCCAATGGGAAAGTAACTTCCATACAATGGGAACATCAGATCTGGCGAATAATAGCCTCAAAAAAAGGGCAAAATATAAGATCCAATGAATGATAGTACTAATAACATGATAGAATATCAAATTTGGTGAATGATATTGCTAAAAATATGATAAAATAGCAAACCTGGCGAATGATAATACCAATATTATGATAGAATATTAGATCTGGCAAATAACAATGCCAATAATATGACATAATACCGGATCTGGCGATTGCTAACAGATTAAAAAATCATAGCGATCCCAAACATTCATGACACCAACCTCTAAGATTTGAGTTATTGAAGCTAGAACAGAAGATAATGCATTGAACTCTAGCAAGAGCTAACAACTTTTTGTTCAGGTTCTCACAGACGGTGCCAATTTGATGGTGTTCCTTTTTTCGGCACGCTCGGATTCCTCCTCCTTCACTGAGAAGAGGCGAGATCTGTAAGATCTATGAAGATGCTACCGAGGATCTTGATCTGCGATAGAAGTGAGCGATTAGGGATGGGTCGGCTTCCCGGCGCAGCTCCTTCGACACTCAAGTCAGTATCCATCGAAGGAATAAAAAGAGTACAATAAAAGACAATGAAGTTTTTTGTTTGAGGGGATGGTTCTAACACTTTCATGACTAAACTGTGAGATCCCTAATCAAGTCATCGAGTTGGATCAGTGGATCGCTGGATGTTAGGTGTCTCTTCGCATTTAACATTGTCTCAAGATCTTAGCAATACGTAACTGAACGAAGCACATAATTGTTATACATAATGAGGAAGAAATTGGTAATCAGGTGATCGAGAAAGTTTGAGTACGAGGTCTGTACTAAGGCCAGTCGGGAAATACACATGTCAGTCGGGAATTACATAAACAACCCTGGAATTAGATAGACTGCTCTGGAATTATATAGACTACTCTAGAATTATATAGACTATCCTGAAATTAGATAGACTGCTCTGAAATTAGATAGACTGCCCTAGAATTATATAAACAATCCTGAAATTATATAGACTGCTATGGAATTACATAGACTGCTCTGGAATTACATAGACTGTTCTGGAATTACAACCATATCACTTTGATTGTATTCCCAATACTCCAATAATTTTGGGTGAAGTCTCACATTGGTAAGACGAGGAAAAGATCATGTGCTTATAAGATGAAAAGATATCTCCATTGGCGTGAGACCTTTTGGGTGAAGTCCAAAAACAAAACCATGAGGGCTTAGGCCCAAAGTGGACAATATCATATCATTGTAGAGATATGTGAATCTTATAGGCACTAACAATTGGTATCAGAGCCATGGTCCATGTCAAGCCATGAACCTCGAACGAAGGAAGTTGAGCTCCTATGTCCGGATCAAGAGAACCAGACACTAGGCAGGAAGTCCAGTTGGGTCGGGAGGACCAAACAACTGGCAAGAAGTCTAGTTGGGTCAGAAGAACCGAACAACTGACAGGAAGTCCAACTGGGTCAAGAGGACCAGATAGTTGGCAGGAAGTTCTGGTGGGTTGAGGATCAGACATCAAGCAGATGATGTCCTTAGAGGACGGAAAGGCTTGAGGGGGGTCAATGTGGTCATTCGTTTGAGGGGGAGATTGTTAGAGTATTGGGAATATAATCAAAGTCCCACATTGGTAAGACATGGAAAAGATCATGTGCTTATAAGATGAAAAGATATCTCCATTGGCGTGAAGGCTTTTTGGATGAAGTTCAAAAATAAAACCATGAAGGCTTAGGCTCAAAGTGGACAATATCATATCTTTGTGGAGATATGTGAATCTTATAGGCACTAACAGACGGAGGTTGGTCGGCGTGCGAGGAGAAGGTAGCGGCGGTGATGGAGGAAAGAAGAGTTGTCCGAGGGTTGGATCGCGTGAAGAGGAGCGGCGATGAATTTGGTTGCGGGCGCGGGATGGCGATGGTTAACTGCGGTGCGACGGTGTGTGTGCGACGACAATGCTTGCGGGAGAAGGCGACGGCGAAGAGATGGCTGCGCGTGGGTCGGTGACGCAGTCGGAATGAAGAAGAAAGAAGGTTTCGGCGTGAGAAATCGGGAGAGGGGGAAAAAGTTACGACGTGAAGGGAAACAGGAAACGAAATAAAACCCAGAAATGAAACCTATGTTTAGGTATTTAAAACATAGGGTTAATTAAACACATTAATTCATTAACTAGAAAATTCCATAGGGTATTTTCCTAATTAACAAGTATTATTTTATTATTATTTTATTTTTTTCGGTATCTTACAGACGACCCCAACCTGAGGAGCCCCATCGTCCTATAGCAAAGATGCCCTGGAGATCTTTGGACGGACATTGTCATTGCAGTACTCAGTGAAATACTCATCATTACAGTCCTCGCAGAGAACACACTCAGTGGGAACAATCCAATGCCCCTCACTGAGGTACAATAAACATGGTTGCAAGGGGAACGACTGATGGAGACTCCAATTGGGAAATGAAAGTACATGGTCGACGTTTAGAGAACATGGAGGTAGGATTGAGCCGAGGAAACGAAGAAGGACATTTGATCGATTTTGAACCTGAAGATCTACGGGGAGTGGTGACCCCCCATGATGATGTGCTGGTGATCTGAGCTACCATAGCCAACTACGATGCAACTCAGATATTCATCGATACAGGTAGTTCGGTAAATATGTTATTTAAAGAAGTTTTTGATCAAATACAGATAGACTAAGCCAAGCTCCTACCCATGAACAAGGCTCTGTTCGACTTTTCCGGACATGAGGTCTAACCTCTAGGCCAAATTAACTTGTCGTTGTCTCTTGGAGTGGAACTACTCCATCGAACTAAGATCACTACCTTTACGGTGGTCGATGCTGCCTCTGCCTACAATGTCATCCTAGGGAGGCCAACCTTGAACTCATTTCAAGAGATAGTCTCCACGTATCATCAGAAAATTAAGTTCCCTATCGGCAGTCAGATCGGAGAGGTGGGGGAGATCAAAAAGTGGTCAGAAAGTACTACGTGGAAGTGGTTCGAACTGGAGCAAGGAAGAACGACAAAATGGAGCGGACTGGAGTATACATGCTCTAGGAGATGTCCTCGCAGGAAACTAGCTATTACTTTCCTATGGGGTTCACTAGAAACTCCTTGGGGATCCATTTCCTAGCTATTACTTTCTTCTTATCTTGTCCCCTAGCAATTAGGCATTTATAGGCCTTTTCATTTTTCTTTTCTTTGTAACCTAGGCCTTTCTTATTAAAACTAGCTCTTTGGCTCCCTATGATCATGTTCAAGGTGTTTGAGCCAATTGTAAACTTTTCTAGGGTTTTGGTTAAATAATCTACTTTTTCTCTTAAAGCCCTATTTTCATCCATACATGCATCACTAACATTAAATGACATATATTCATGTGAGCATGCATCATCATCATTATCATTAAAACATGCTTTTTCTAATTTTTGCTCTAATTCCTTAATTTGGTCAAGCATGCTTTTGTTCTTTTTCTTGGCTCTAAATAAGTCCTTAGTGAGGCTAAAAATCATAGACATAATTTGCTTAGGGGGTAGATTTGTTACCTCACTTACCAAATCCTCTTCTTCGGATGAGGATGATGTAGAGGCTCCCCCTTCACTTGAGCTCTCTCCACTTGAGCTTGATTCTCCATTTTCGGTGGAGGAGCAATCCAAGTCATCGAAAGCCATCAATGCAAGGTTGGAGTAGACATGCTCTTCTTCATCGGATGAGGAAGAGGAGGCAAGGTCATCCCATGTCTTTGCTTTGAGAGCCATGACCTTTCCTTTTTCCTTGGCCTTCTTTTCCTCTTCCTTCTTTTTACTCCCCTTTTTCTTCTTTCTTCTTCCTCTCTTCCTTGCTCTTGTTTAGGAGGGGACAATTGTCCCTTATGTGTCCCTCTCCTTGGCAATTGTAGCATATGACCTTCCCCCTTGGTCTTCTATTCCTATCATTAGATTTATTAAAATGAAAACCCTTTAAAACACGCCTTACCCTCCTTACCATATACGCTTCTTCCGTGCTATCCATGGAGGAGGAGGAGGATGCTTCATCATCGGAGGAGGAGGGGATCTCTATCTTCTTCTTCCCCTTGTTTGCCATCAAAGCTACTCCTCTTGAAGGTTGGATTTTTGGCTCTTCTTGTATTCCTTCAAGCCTCATTTCGTGGAGCTCCATTGTTGAGAAAAACTCCTCCAAGGTACTTACTTCCAAGTTCTTGGAGATGTAAAACGAATCCACCATGGAGCTCCATCTTGAGGACCGGGGAAAGGCATCTATGACCTTCATTACCATATCCCGGTTGGAGAGCTTTTCACCTACACTTGTCAAACCGGTTAGAATTTTCTTAAATCTAGAGTGTAGGGATTTTACCTTCTCTCCCTTTTCGAGTTTGATATTGGACAATTGGGAGCGAAGGACGTCTCTCCTTGCTAGCTTCGCCTCGGATGTGCCTTCATGGATCTCTATTAATTTGTCCCACATTTCCTTGGCGTTAGCACACTCTCCTATCCGGTTGACTTCTTATTGGGGGAGGACATTGTATAGATGATGCTTGGCCTTTGAATTTGCCAAGTATTCTTCTCTTTGCCTCTTGCTCCACCTTGATTTCTACAATGGCTCCCCATCTTCGTTCCTAGGCAACTCGAAACCGTTTTCCATTATTAAAAGGATTTCAAAGTCGGTTTCGAAGAATACCTCCATTCGCTTCTTCCACCAAGAGAATTCGCCGTCGAACTTCGGTGGGTGAATGTTTGAGCTGGTCATCTTTTGATGAAGAGCTTGTTGCGGCGGTTAGTCCGGTGACAAGCAACCTCGCTCTGATACCACTTGTTGGAGGATCGGGACGGTCGGCTAGAGGGGGGTGAATAGCCCTCTTACGATGAATGTCGGAATTCTCTCTTTCGTTTGCTCGTCTACACAATCGTTAGCGCAAGCGGAAGCATAAACAATAAAGACAAAGCAATAAACGAAAATACAAACGCTAACAAAGAAGATGTAACGTGGTTCACGACTACGCCGCTAATCCACGGTCCGATTCGTCCACGGTGAATCACTCCGCAATCTATCCACTAGATCTCTCTTTTGCACAAAGCTAGGTGGAGGTAACCTCTTTACAATCTCTCTTCTTACAATAGAATAGAATTAAAACAAGTAAGAAGAGTAGGGAATCGTGTATGACACTTTGGGAGAAGTTTAGAGCTCAAGCATTAGCCTCCCAAAGCCCCACCCCCTTCCTTTTTATAGAGGAAGAGGGTTTCTTTCCGTTGACATAGGATCAGTCGACTGATGCCCTCGATCAGTCGACTAATCCCGTAGCCGTTGCCCAATAACGACCGCTTTCCACGTTGGATTCCATCCAACGGTATTGGCATCAGTCGACTGATGGTACCATCAGTCGACTGGTGCTCGATCAGTCGAGTCCTCAACGAGGTCGACTCCACTGCTGCCCATGCACAAGGATATCACGATCCGCCGTCCCTTGGCGGCCGATCTGCCTCGGCAATGATCGATGATGTCGGCATCGATCGCTACCCAAGGCGGCGACGCTTGGGCCAAATGCCCATGAGTCAGACACCAGTCGAACCCAATCGACTAGAGTCATTGCCATTCCATGGCAGTCGACTGGTGTCGGGAAATCTCATCCGACACTTAGCCAAATGGCCAAGTTTCACTCACGAGCTACTACCCCTTCCCGGGTTACATTCGCTCACTCTCATCCCTCGGAGTCCCTCGCCTTCGAAGTTCTCTTCGTTCGCGGCCACGTCCCTCGGCATCATTAGGCGCATGACTCTGCAATGATCATTCGCGTCTCTTGCCTCGAAGTCTACTTCCTCCGGGCTTCACTCCAAGCTCCTCGTTCGGCGGTCCCTCGGATGCTCCAAGCGCACGGCTTTCGCAAAGCTATCCTTCACCGACTCAAGGACCGAGTCATGAGATGTGAAACTCCCCACGGCTCCATGTGCGAATTACTAAGTCCTGCATGACTTCAACGCACATATCAAATCAACATAACAAACTAACTTAAACCCTTTGCCACACACATCAAAACCTAATCATGGCAAGAGATTGCCCTAACAAGATGAAGAGGTGCAGATATGGCCAGATCAACCTAAAAAAGACATCAAGGTGGTAGTGGGTCTCCCTCTTGAGCTGAAGCATAGAATGATTAATTGTCTCTCTCAGAATCGTGATGTTTTCATAGGGGTTGGAAAAGAAGTCTATGGAATATCTCCGACGACTATGGAACACAAGTTGAATCTTGTACCTAGAGCTCGACCGGTCAAATAAAAGAGCAACACTTCGGTTCTGAGAAAGACAAGGTGATCCGAGCCGAGGTCAACATATTAATATAGGTCAGGCACATTAGAGAAGTCCAATTTCCTACTTGGTTAGCAAATGTAGTCCTAGTACCTAAGCTCGAGGGCAAGTGGAGGGTTTGTGTAGATTTATGAGATCTTAATAAAGTTGTCCTAAAGATTGCTACCCGTTGTCTCAAATAGATCAACTAGTTGACTCAACTTCACGATATGAGCTGATTTTCATGCTTGACGCCTATCAAGGATATCACCAAATTCCCTTGGCTAAGGAAGATCAGGAGAAGGTTAGTTTCTTCACTTTGGATGGTACTTTCTGCTATATGGTTATGAATTTCGGACTCAAAAATACAGGAGTCACGTATTAAAGGTTAATGGACTAAGTTTTTCGACACAATAGAACATTGAGGTCTATGTAGATAATATACTTATCAAGTCGAGCCGAGCCGAGAATATTATCACGGATATGGAGGAGACCTTTGGAACATTGCAAAAGTTTGGGGTAAAACTTAACCCAAATAAGTGTGTCTTCGGTGTTAGAAGTGGGTGATTTCTCGACTATGTTGTAATTAAGCGTGGAATTGATGCTAATCTAGAAAAAATTCAAGCTCTGTAGAATATGTCCTCTCCTCGGAATTTAAGGGGAGTTCAGAAATTAGTTGGAAGAATTACTACTTTATCTCACTTTATCTCCAGTTTGACAAATCGGAGCCTTCCCTTCTTTAAAGTGTTTCGTAAGTTAGTTTGATTTTCATGGGATGAGAACTATGGAGAAGTGCGAGCAAGCTTTCTCTGACCTGAAGAGATATTTAGCGAAACTCCCCACTTTGTATAAACCGGTGTTGGGAGAAAGGATGTGGGTTATCTAGCCGATATAGAGGAAGCAATAGGAGTTGCACTGGTTCGGCAAGAGGAGAGCAAGCAATGCCCTATATACTTCATAAGTTATCTATTGAAAAATGCAGAAAATCAGTACACAACTCTGAAAAAATTAGCTCTGGCTCTTGTCTTGACAGCTTGGAAGCTTTATATCTCACCCCATCACAGTACTAACCAATAGTAGCCTTAGAAAAGTGTTGGTGAAGCCAGAGAGTTCAGGTCAATTAATTAAGTGGACAACGGAGCTAACAGAATATGATATCCAATATCAATCAAGAACCGCTATCAAAGCACAAGCGTTGGTGGACTTTTTGGCAGAGGCTTTCGAATTGGAGACTGAGGTATGGAAGGTGTATGTTGATGGCTCGACTATTAAACAAAGAAATAGTGTGGGGATTCTCTTGGTCTCACCAAAAGAATATGTGATTCAAATAGCTTTGCAGCTCAGCTTTTGAGCTTCTAATAACGAAGATGAGTATGAGGCATTGCTAGCCGATCTTAGGGTAGCTAAGCAGGTTGGCATTGCAAAAATTACCCTCTATTCAAATTCTCAATTGGTTGTGGAGCAATTAAAGGGTTCCTTCGAAATAAACAATGATTTGTTGGGGACCATTGGTGCGCTAGAGAGGGGGAGGTTGAATAGCGATTCGATTATTTTGCTCCTTCGCGTTAGCGTGTTCGTGTCTCTACAAAAGGTTAGCATAGTGGAATACAAAATACGAATACCCGCAAACACAAGAAGACATAACAAATGCAATACACATGATTTTACGCGGTTTGGAACTCTAGTTCCTACTCCTCGACGACGCTCTGGTGATCTACCCTCACTATGAACTTCTTCTTCTCAGTGACACACCGAAGGTGAAGAAACCTATTATAAGATGCTTACAATAATAAACAACCACCAAATGCAACAAATACAAAAACAAATAAGAAATATAAGTGAAAACACTTTACAAATTAGAGCTTGCTTGCTTGATGCTTTGGTTGCTTTGGGATGCTTTTGAAGACCTGAAATGAAGTAACACTTGGCCTCAAAATTATCTTAGAACCATTGCCAAAATCTTCCTTCACAAGCTCCTTTTAAGCCTCTGCATCTGCTGGATTTTTGCTTTGCAGTCGACTTCCAAAAAGGCCCAATCAACTGCTCACCTATCTGTTGTCTCACAATTGACTAATCCACATTGGATTTTGTCCAATGGATACCTGAGCAGTCGACTATCATTACCATCAGCTGACTGTCAAGGCTTTAGTCGACTACCAGATATTCTGTGTCCGTGTCCACTAATTTCAGTCGATTGACTATCCATGACAGTCGACTAACAGAGGTCAGTTGACTAGTGCAAGCCACTAGTTGACTACTAGAACACAGTCGACAGTCGAGCCTTAATTGACTGTTCGACCAGTCGACTGAGACACACATCAACTAGACCTCCGAATGTCATGCACTCGACCAGTCGACTGACCAATACTACTAGTTGACTGGTAAACCTCAAAAGTGAGATTTAATCCAAGTATGATCCCCTCATAACTTGATACACACCCAAAGTCTAAACCTAAGCCTTCTAGCCACTTCCATCAGTCTTACACCCTCAGGATCCATCCGAGTCCTCAACGACTCATTCACCCTTCTCACTAGCCTTCAAGTGCTTCCATCAGTTATGCCATGATATTGGGTACCCTTAGCCTAAACCTAAGCCTTCAAGCCACCTCCATCAGCCTCATGCCCTTAGGATCCATCCGAGTCCTCCACGACTCCTTTACCCTTTGCATTAGTCTTCAAGTGCTTCCATTAGTCATGTCATGCTATCAGGTCTCAAGTCTCCAAACTTGGACTTTCACCGACAAGACTACACACTTGGACTTACGCGACCAAAACTACACCCTTGGACTTTCCTTTGCTAAATATTCATATTTGTACTTTCATTGTCAAGACTACACACTTGGACTTTCCTTTGCCAAGAATTCATTCTTGGACTTCTCCATTGTCAAGTATCCAACTTGGACTTCTTCATGCCAAGTATCTAAATTTGGACTTCTTCATGCCAAGTATCCATACTTAATTAGACTTCTCCATGTCAAGTATCCATATTTAAACTTTTACTCGAGTCCTACTCGAGTCTGGTCAACCTTTGACCCGAGGTTGATTGCTCCAACAATCTCCCCCTTAAATAATTTTTCCATATGATCTTGGATATTCCAATCATCCACTAGTCATATGGTCAATATATGATTAAACCCATATAGTCAACCGTATTGAAAAATATCAAAATACTACTCAAGTCCCACTCGAGTATGGTAAACATTGACTTGGGGCCTATTGCACTAGCAATCTTTCCCTTTTTTATATTTAAAAATACCTTTAAATTAGACTAACCAATAAGACGAACTGTGCCTTTACTTGTGCCAAAGCATAATGAAGATTTACCTAACTTAAACTCTCACTTCTTCCCCTTTGAGATATATCAAAAAGTCTATCAAGATTTTCAATATCTCATCTCCCAATGAGAGCAATTATTCTCCCCCTTAATACAAAATCATCTTGGATGTCTTCACCCTTCTTAGTGATACAACCCTTATCACTAAATGAGAGGCAATCTTTCATTTTCTCCCCCATTGGGAAAAAAAATCCATCCATTATCCCCTGATGGACTAACTTCCCTTTGACCATTGCACCAACAATGCCCTTGGAGAGTTTCTAAGCTTATAGGAAATCTAAATCGCCAAAAATAAGGGTAAAAGTTCATACTTAAACCTTAACCTTTTTTAAAATTCGATTTTTCACCCTAAATAATTCTCCTATTCAGTTTCACTGAAATTCTCACCCTTCTAATGCCTATCCAAGCATACCAGAGGGTTAAGAGCAGTTAGGGTAGCTAGGGGTACTGAGAATCAGCTAAATAGACCTTGTTCAGTCGAAATCAGACCTAATAATTGACTGAATTTATCTACAAGACGACTGCAACCCACACTAGTCAGCTGCTCCATACAACAATCGACTGGTTTCTGCAGTTTGCAAAAATCAATTTTCAGATCAGAATTTGAGAAAGCATAAGTAAATATACGTTTTTATAAAAATCATGAAATTGCATACGTATAATACTTATGTCAAACATTATGAGCAAAAAATAGTTTTATGATAAATACCCATGAAATTGAAGAATCGATACAAAGTTCAAAACCATTAAAACCTTCAATATTTTTGGTTAACTTTGTATCAATCTTATTAATGGTGATTGCTATCAAAAGATAGACTTTACTAAAGTTTTCAAAAATATTTTTGAAATGATTTTCAAAACCTATATTGAATCATGATCAATGGACTAAATCAACATGACTTATACATGAACTTTTCTCATGATTCATTCTTATGATTGAATGAGTTTTAATTCATTGGTGTATCAATACACACATATCTTCTTAAGATTTTATGAGATGTGAGTTTTATTTCTTTCTAAACTAAGGGTTCATGCATTTTATCTAAGCATATCCAATTTGATTCCTTTATTTAGGACATTATGCACATCATTATCCTAAATTTCAGTTCTATTATGCACATCATGACATATATGATGTGCATAATTTAAGCATATTTGACAATGATACATGATATCATAACATGATACAAATTAACTTAAGTATTAATCATCCAAAATACTATTATGACATTTTAAATAATCATATTAAGCATAATATCATGATATGACATATATCAAACAAAACATGACAAATATAAAAGATATGAAGATATAAGAATACCTAAGTTTTAAACTCAATTGTCATTTACTAACATTATACCCACTTTGTCATAATGCTTTAATCCCTCTTGAGTGTGCCAAAAATTCAAAGGGGCACACTTTTGACTCTAAATTTATTTGTGTCAATTTTGATCAATTTTTTAACTTCTTTAATTCTATTGGCATATTTTAAATTTCTTTAGGATTAATTTCTAGACTCATTTCTAAGGTATCACATTATCTTGAAAATGTCTTAAAATGTCAATTCTATCATGGTTAGATTAACTATTCATACCCATCCATTTCGGCTACCATTTGTCAAATACATTCGAATTTATTCGATTATGATCTACCGAATGCAACATAATGTGTTCGATTTCTATCTACTAAACAAAAAAGGGAAGAGAGATTTTATAAATTTTATAAGAAGGGCGTTTTAGATTTTTCATCTAAAGATATTTTGAAGGAAAAAAAAGATTTGTTTATTAATTGGTGGGGGTGTAAATAGCCGCCTCTAGAGATAATTGAGCATATTGGAAACCTAAAGTAAGACGATTGAAAATTCAAAACACATGGTACACGGCGGCTAATTTTTAATATTTTATAGCAGATTTAGGGGGAGTTTTCTTGACAGTTGGCATGCTAATTTTCCCGGGCCTATTACGAGGCCCAGTTACAGCCATACACCCGGTTTTGGCCGGAAGAGGAAGCGTAACCATATAAATTCGCGTGATTTAGATTCATGCAATGGTCCCCTTTTTTTTGTTTATAGTTATGTTTAATTCGTGTGATTTCGATTTCAAGATAAGATCGAAAGCTAATGTTAGAGCTATAACAAATTCTATATAAAATAAAGTGTACATTGACTTTGTCCTCTCCATATAATTCAAATATCACCTATTTTATATTTAAAAAATAGCATAGATCAATTAATTATTATCTTTCTCTTTCCCATTGTAATTAAAGATATTAAGAAAAATTGATGTGCCTGTCCATTATCATACGGTTTGAAAGTGATGTTTTTTTTCCTATTAGAACTATGTAGGTATTATTATAAATGACATAAATCGAATTTCGATATGAGATCTAAAATTTTTATTCAGATTTAAAAATTTATAATCGTTTTTGGTCAACAGATCAAATGGTATAATCCCTAATAATTTATCTTTCTTCATTATTATTGAGAAATCGACGATCAAGAATATTGAAGACAAACATAATCATTATTTATTATACAAAATGATGCAATTGATTTAAAAATTATTAATACCATTTTAAAATATAAGAACACGTATCCTTTTCTAGCACTAACATTTAAATTTCATATTTTTCTCAGCGAACGGGAAAATTAAAATATTAAAAAAAATTTGGAAAAAAAATATAGTTGAATAACTTAATTAATCAAAGACTAATATAACCGGAAACTATTTATTTTTTCATGTGGAAATTTAATGGCAATTCCCACCTCAAGTTTGAAAATTTTTAAATACAGTCTCATAATTTCATATTTACCAAAGGATACATCTTATTCCCTTTTTATCCCTCTTGTCAAATGTAAATTTAATAATGAAATATTGTATATACATCGAAGCCGCATTGAAAATTACGGGAACCATCGGCGTAGTCTTGAGAATTGAAATCCATGACTCTTGTATTCATGAATATAATTCAAGCAATTTTCAAATATGATATGGATACCTAATAAAATCTTGAATATCAGAAATTTTGAGCACGCACACACAAAGGGGCACTTTCCAAACCCAATGGACTTAGATTTGATCGAAGAAGAGATGAATAAGGTCATCAATGGGTTATGACCGAAACTCATTGATGGATCTAGAGGAGTCCAAATTCTGAAATCTTGACATGAACTGAAAGATCTTATAGTATGAATTGTTGATATGTCGAGGAAACTTGGTTCCGATCCTCCTACCTTTCAGTTTTGGTCGCGTGTCATGTATAAATTCAAGTTGGACGAGAAAAAAAGTGGTTCTAGGAATTATATTCCCAGGAACATAGTGGTCATGAGGTTTAAATCCCAGAAATACAGTGGTCCTGAGATTTAAATTCCCAGCATCACGTACAATTTTAAGCTGATTGAAACAAAAAGTGGTGATGAGAATTATATTATCAGGAACATAGTGGTGCTGGGATTTAAATTCTCAGCATCATATACAATATCAAGCTGGCTGAGAAAAAAAGATGCTATTGAGAATTATATTCTCAGGAACATAGTGGTCCTGGAATTTAAATTCCCAGCACTATGTATAATTTCAAGCTGGTCGAGACAAAAGGTGGTACTGAGAATTATATTACCAGGAACATAATGGTGCTAGGATTTAAATTCTCAGTACCACGTATAATATCAAGTTGATCGAGAAAAAAAGGTGGTGTTGGGAATTATATTCCTAGGAACACAGTGATCCTGAGATTTAAATTTTCAGCACCACGTACAATTTCAAGTTGGTCGAGACAAAAGGTGGTACTGAAAATTATATTACCAGGAAATAGTGGTGCTGAGATTTAAATTCTCAGCACCATGTATAATATCAAGTTAGTCGAAAAAAAGGTAGTGCTGAGAATTATATTGTCACGCCCCGAAGGAGACCCCGCCAGACGAAAATCCGACAGCATCTCCCCTGTACGGGTGACAATCTCAATTTACATACAAGGCCTACACGGCCACTATACATCGGTCAACACGACCGGAATCCAAACTCACACGCAGTTATATAATTTGGCCTCAGGCCATCAACCAAAATAAATGATAAACAGTCTACCATAAATCAACTTACCCCTTCTGCCATCTGGGCAGGAATACTCACCAAAATCCAATCAAACCAAAATCCGAATACAAAATCAATCTCCAAACCTATACATGTCCTCTAACCAAAATATCCAAACCATAAAGCAAATATCCAAAATAAAACATTTACGATGAGTGGTCCTAAGAATGCACTCTCCGACATACCATCCCGAAATAGATATAAATCAACGGGTGAGTTCAAAGAACTCATGGGTATAGTAGATATGCAAAGTAATGCGGTATAGCTAATAATAAAATATCATGCCAAGACTCACATAAATAGGGTATGTAGCAAGAAATACAAATGATCAGATTTACTCAATCTCCTACTCGATATAGGAGCATGTGCCGACTAGAAGTAATAGAGTCCGACCATATATAAACATGTATCTGTGCATGACAATCATATGTACATCCAAGGCATCAATACAATAATGCAAACACAATACAAAATGCAATCCGCAAAATGCATGTCGTGCTAATGACATGGTCACCCTCGACGCTACCACCGCCCACACGCAATGGTGAAGCCGAGTGGGTAGGGCTATGACAACCGCACTCGCCATCATCGCTTGGTGACCGAGTGGGACAGATCTTTGTTGAGTACACCTATCCTCCCGCCTAAACATAGTGGGGAGCTAAGCTCATCTCCTGTCATAGGCCGTAGGAGGGATCCGCCATACCACGCCTCGCTACCCATGAGCGGACCAATGAGCTCGACAGAGCAATCGCACACACCCTCCTCGATGTACCACTAACCCATGAGTGATACAGTGCAGTTATGTAACTAGTCATGCTCAACAATAATGGAACCCCGTCCAGCATGCAGTCATGCAAAAATGGTGCATGATACTAAAGCATGTAAATCCTACTCAAAATACCTATCCGAATAATATGTACAATATGTACATATCCCTAATCCATATACTATGATCCAAATCAAACAGGGAAATATAATCATATCCTATCACATGAATGTATCTAGTAGGCACCAAAAGTATACCAGGCATATAAACATGAAAAAGTTATTGTAAGCTATCCTAACTAGCATATCAACTTGACTTAATCTAAAAGTTAAGTCAAAATACCCGCCTGAATATATATCCGCAAGAATGAAACCAAATCGTCACGACTGGGGACCTGCCTCGTGACCGAAACCTGCATAAAGCATGACTATAGTCAAGCACAAAAATACAATTCAACGACAAATCGAATAATTAATCGATTTCCTTTATATCCCAATTAACCCAAAATAAATCCATCAAATCCAAGCACATGACAACGTGCTAAATACTACTATGTATCTCTAAGTAGACCCTCAATCCGTAGGTCACAAATTGTGATTAACTTCTCAATCCAAGAATATATCCTTGCAATTAATCTCACCATGATCAATACTCATCATATAAAAATATTATTCATCTCGCAACAAATGATCGAATCGAATCCTACATCGACCTCATATCCGATCCACTAGATTGATTTAATTATATATCCTATTCCACCTAATCAATCATCCATACATAATTACAGAACCGATCAACCAAATAACTCCGGAATCAACCCAAATCGACCAATCAAGCTCACCCGCCCTAGGAATTCCACCGACAGCCAATCCTTACCCAAATTAGATCCCCAACTCAATTTACAGTGGCTCAACGATTGTTCACAGCCAATCCTTGCACGACCACTTCCAACCCTAACCACACAACACCCCAATAAACCCTCACAGCCCCTCTCAGCCGACCACAACCGTGAAACACCAACCCAAGCAATCCACAAAAGAAACCCTTACCTACTCCGACCACCATGAGCGAAGAGCGGGCGGTGGCGTGGGACGAGTGCATGGAGAAGAAGCGGAAGGCAACGCCCGGTGAGCGGCCGGACCTAGCGTCGGACGGCGAGCTCGCGTCGCGTCGGGCGGCAGCTGCGCGAACGCAAACAAGGGTGCATCGTGGATGGCGTCGACTCGAGAAAGCGTCGCCGCGACGAAGGAAGAGGCAACGACGGGCGTTAGGCGTCGGGCGTCGGCGTCGGGCGTCGGGCGCAGGCGTCAGCCGCGAGAAAGAGAGAAGAAGTCACCGGCGGCAGAGGCGCCACGGAGTGGTGGCGGCGAGGAAAGGCGCCGAGAAAGAAAGGATGGGCGTGGAAGGAACCGCCACTCGAGGAAAGAAAAAGGAAATAGAAAATAGAAAATAGGGTTTCCGGTTTAGGTTAATACCCCTTAAATAAAGCCTATCTATTTTATCCCCGTAATAATCTCGTACGGAGTCCGTTTAAATCCATAAAAATTCCCTAAAAATCCCGAGATATTTCCAGGATTATTTCCCCGAAATTTTGGCCATTAAATTTCGTATTTTAATTTCAGTATTTTACATTCTCCCCCACTAATAAAAATTTGGTCCCCAAATTTCCTACTCGTATATAAGTACGAGATATCCCAACAACCATCTCAAGCATCTGGAGACAAATCACACCTCAAGTGACTAAGTGGGGTTACGGATATCCTTTAAAATCACATCACCCTTGCTTCTAGTAGCCCTTTCAAAGTATGAATAATATCTTCATTTTGTCCACCTATAACAAGTACCTAACTGTACCAGAGTGGAGCTCTATATCCGTGACCTGTTAAAGACTTTACCATAATCCTAAGGTAAATCCTGAATCGCTATCGCATACGATACTCAAAGATCCTCCATGAACTGGAAATCGCCACAGTATAACCTATCCAGCGATCCAACAAACTCATCGTATGGATCGAACGAAAATGAGCGGACTTAGCTAATCATACTAAGTCCTTTCTGAATTCCAAATAATCTCCCAACACCGTCCATCATACTAGGCTCCCACTTTTCTCTTGGTATAGAACCTTACTGATTATTTATATACCACCTTTACCAATTGCCACACTGAACACCAGACTTCCAAATCAACTAAGTTCCATATGTCGTTCCACCACGAAGAACGTTCCCATACTTACTATTTTCTGAATACAATCCGATACATCTGCAACATATAAAACCTATTGCAATCTTCAAAGAATACTTATCAAAATATCATGACTCAAGTCTCGTGGCTCTCGAGTAATGCAAAAGGCACTACTTACGGCAACGACATGCTACCACGATCGGACTCATAGCGGTCAAGATGCCCGTAGCTATCTAGCCACCTACTACATACAAATTCCAATATCACTAATTCCGAACCGTAGAGCAAAAGTACAACTCTATGGTAGATGCTCTCTATCATCACAACAGGAATCTATCTGTTGTTCCTGAATCAATAGTAACTCTTCCTAAATTCAAATGTAACTACACAGTAGCTAGCTAAAACCTCATAAGCATTTCTGCTCCTCACCTCTACAAAACAACATAACAACTCCTGCTAGGTCCACGTCATATATATATATGACAACCCATCTCGTAGTTCCTCTTTTGACATAAACATGGGATACGTCTCGATCAACTAAATCAGAAACGCTCCATTCTCTTAAACATCGCATCCGCATATAAATTAACCTTCCTTTCACCCGAGAATGATCACACAACACTGGTGTAAAAGTCAACCATCGTCTGAGTCTTGAAACTAGGTTCACAAGCTTCAGACTAAATAAATTCCATCACCCGTCAGCGGTGTAGTACCACTAGAGCATCCTATCAATATCTATGGTAATAATCAAATCAATACCAGAAAACCATCATCTACGGTGGCCGAGTGCTCAACTCTAACTGCCACCATCATAAATGATCCAATCGTGTCCAGAATACACGATTTCCTAAATCCCTGGACGACTAAGTCGTCATAAGTCAAACAAGATAATCAAACCTCATACAATTCATATCAACTATGAAATTGTCACCACTATACACCTGCATCCTCTTTACTCTAGGTTGATGATATATCAATCATCCCTATAACTTTGATAATTGTATGACACCCTGTCACTACAATATCAACACACCAATCATAAATCAATCCTAGAGTATACACAGGTGTCCTATAGCTGATCTAAATAGATCCTCAATCCACCATGAAGGATATTCATTTCCTTCTACCACTACCGCATTCCATCATCGATAATTGATGTATAACCTCAAAGGTTCATCTCTCATTGTACAATGAGTTCCAAAGCTTCTCAAGCAATAAAATACTGGGACAAATAAATATCCCATCCAACACCTCCTATAATTGGAATTTAGATTCTTCCAATTCCCATAGTGTTAAACAACATTGATACCAACTAAATTATCTCCTGAAAAATCGTCATTCTTACAAATACCTCTCGGCATCCTCAACCTTGCCAACTTTGAAAGACCGATCGATGACGGTATCATAGCAACTTGATTGCCTTACAGCCAATTGAATGACATTGCCTTGAGTACATCACGAGCTTTAACAACCTTGTGCGCTTTACACTAGCCCTCGGCCAACGCACCATAAGAAAAAAAATTAGGCTCGTAAAAATAACATTACCTCAGTACCAAATAAATTATCTCACAGTAGGGGATCTTCGATATCGAAACTATTTTCGAAATCACTCCGATCGCCTACTCTACTTGCCTATACTGCGACAAGGCTAGAAGTTCATCCAACACTATATCTGATTACTCTCGAATTATACAGGCATCCGAGAGACATTCTTATACATCATGTCACAATCATAACCTCCAAGATAATATCCAGATATCCACATCATATCAACCAAGTCAACTATAAAACAACTAAGTCAACTCTCCCACCATAATATAACATTTCCATCAATCAGCCTCGAAACATCAAAAATCCTTTATCATACCCCTCTGATAATCATCACTGTAATCATCTCAATATATCATCAAGGTAAACTATAGTAACACCTCAATGATCAATCCTTCAATCATCTGATACCAACCTCAATGATCAATCCTTCAACCATCTACAACTCCTTTCGAGTAAAGATGTAAACTCATCCAACTTCTGCTCTTAATGGATTCCCTATTTCACAGTGATCTAGAAAAAGAATTCGATAACTGTATGCATCTAGGTGTATACACCTCTTCCTATCATTTTCTTCAAGAACCATACAACCAGCCTCATATCTCCACAAGTGCACAAACCACTTCTGATAGCGACATATATCTGAGGAGAAAACTTAAATCCATATTCCTGTTTTCCGCTGGAAAATGAGGTGTTTCATCAATCTTTCATTCCCGAGACAGAGCCTGGATCACCACCAAAATAAATTAAAATTCCAACTAATCCCTCGATCACTCAAGAGATTGTTACTTTCATCACCAACATCAAATTACCATCTCTAGCCACAGACCTGATCAATATCGTGTTTGACATAATGTCACGTGAATTTAGCTAAAAAAGCACGTTCACGTCTCCTACCGTTACCTTATCCGAAGTGTAGGTTATTATCACTAGATTGACTACACTATTCTCTTGAGACCCTTGTTGCAGTCATTTTTATAAATATGACTCACCCTAATGCCTCCCGATAGGATCTGATGGAAAAATCTAACTATCCTAATCCAAATGTAAACAAATAAATTGGGGGTGATCGAAGGCAACTCAATCACTATCTTAAACCATTAAGTGGAGGGGGTAAACTCCGCGAGTCTATTAAACTCTATAGTGAAACTCCATTATCAATTGATCACTCAACTTAAGCTTCAAGAATTCCTCAACAATGAGTCATACAAAATAACCTGGAGAAATACCGTCTCTCGAAAACATCCTGAACCCATGATCCCGTAATGGGTTATTTCCCCAAATAAATTTCTTCTACATATTCCACCAAGTAACAACTTGATCATTGCAATAGTAAGAAACTATCTCCACTCCTATATAAATACCAGTTAGGTACTTATCAGTACCTTCAATGTTATCAATCTAAGGCTCAAGCCGCTCAAGGATCAAAATCCCTATGGAACTTCGTAACTTAAACCTCCAAGGACTGTATCAACAATAGTATACATTCTTTGTCCATTGCCCCACAGAGTAATAATCACTTTAGCATAATCGGTGAAAATCTCTCCGCGTAGTCCTTGATTTCCACAACCAATGTGACGACTTGACCGCTTTCAATCGATATCACCACTCAAAGACAATTCATCTTTTTCGATACAGTTCAAGACTTACACCGACAGTTGTTCACGTGGTCAACTCCATCTACGATTACGAATAGTGACCAACACACGGAATGTTATTTTCGGTTATCCACTAAACACATAGCCAAATCTAACATGGAGTATAAACACTACGGCAACTCCGGCTGGTCACCTTGGTGGGCGACCCCTACTACGAGTCTGCACATGAGTCAAAACTCAATAGACCCTTTCTGACAACTCCATAACCAGAGATCTCACTGTCCTCTTGCGTGGTTACCCTGCACCATGTCTCGGTGCAGGTGCACGCCCACCTCGTCTCATATCTGTTAAATTATTACAGATGCTACTAGAACAGATGTTACTAGAAGTAAAAATATATAAAATTTTCATCATACCTGTTTCGCCGCAGGAGAGGTCTTGTCGCCGCCAAAACCCCAAATTGACCTCGTCAAAATCCTCGAATTTCCGAAATATAAAAATCGTCGAAAATCCATACCAATCTAAAATTTTCCAAATTTCCTCGTAAAACCTGCCAAACGTGGCGAACTCCGAAAAATCCAAAAACCCCTAGGAACTCGAAAACCTAGGCGCTCTGATACCAAATAAATTGTCACGCCCCGAAGGAGACCCCGCTAGACGAAAATCCGACAGCATCTCCCCTGTACGGGTGACAATCTCAATTTACATACAAAGGCCTACACGACCACTATACATCGGTCAACACGACCGGAATCCAAACTCACACGCAGTTATATAATTTGGCCTCAGGCCATCAACCAAAATAAATGATAAACAGTCTACCATAAATCAACTTACCCCTTCTGCCATCTGGGCAGGAATACTCACCAAAATCCAATCAAACCAAAATCCGAATACAAAATCAATCTCCAAACCTATACATGTCCTCTAACCAAAATATCCAAACCATAAAGCAAATATCCAAAATAAAACATTTACGATGAGTGGGGGTCCGGCAGCTGCACTCTCCTGACAGCTTCATCCTGAAATAGATATAAATCAACGGGGTGAGTTCAAAGAACTCTGCGGGTATAGTAGATATGCAAAGTACGGTATAGCTAACAATAAAAATATCATGCCAGTACAGTCTCACATAAATAGGGTATGCAAGCAAGAAATACAAAATGACTGTACTTACCTGAATCTCCTACCCTGATATAGGAGCATGTGCCTGACTAGAAGTAATAGAGTCCTGACCATATATAAACATGTATCCTGTATGCATGACAATCATATAGACATCCAAGGCATCAATACAATAATGCAGAAACACAATACAAAATGCAATCCGTGCAAAATGCATGTCGTGCCAATGACATGGTCACCCGACGCTATCCCACCTCCACACGCAATGGTGAAGCCGAGTGGGTAGGGCTATGACAACTGCACTCTGCCATCATCGCTCTGAGTGACCGAGTGGGAGATGTCGCCGAGTACACCTATCCTCCTGCCCCAAACATAGTGGGGGAGCTAAGCTCTCATCTCCCGGTGTCATAGGCCAGAGGAGGGATCCCTGCCCGCTACCACGCTGCCTCATCGCTACCCATGAGCGGACCAGCGGAGCCTGACAGAGCAACTGCACACACCCTCCTGATGTACCACTAACCCATGAGTGGCAGTGTGTGCAGGCCATGTAACTGGCTGTGGGCTCAACAATAATGGAACCCCGTCCAGCCAGCATGCAATCATGCAAAAATGGTGCATGATACTAAAGCATGTAAATCCTACTCAAAATACCTATCCGAATAATATGTACAATCAATATGTACATATCCCTAATCCATATACTATGATCCAAATCAAACAGGAAAATATAATCATATCCTATCACATGCATGTATCTAGTAGGCACCAAAAGTATACCAGGCATATAAACATGAAAAAGTTATTGTAAGCTATCCTACTAGCATATCAATTTGACTTAATCTAAAAGTTAAGTCAAAATACCCGCCTGAATATATATCCGCAAGAATGAAACCAAATCGTCACGACTGGGGACCTGCCTCGTGACCGAAACCTGCATAAAGCATGAATATAGTCAAGCACAAAATATACAATTCAACAACAAATCGAATACTTAATCGATTTCCCTTATAACCCAATTAACCCAAAATAAATCCATCAAATCCAAGCACATGACAACGTGCTAAATACTACTATGTATCTCTAAGTAGACCCTCAATCCGTAGGTCACAAATTGTGATTAACTTCTCAATCTAAGAATATATCCTTGCAATTAATCTCACCATGATCAATACTCATCATATAAAAATATTATCCATCTCGCAACAAATGATCGAATCGAATCCTACATCGACCTCATATCCGATCCACTAGATTGATTTAATTATATATCCTATTCCACCTAATCAATCCTCCATACATAATTACAGAACCGATCAACCAAATAACTCCGGAATCAACCCAAATCGACCAATCAAGCTCACCCGCCCTAGGAATTCCACCGACAGCCAATCCTTACCCAAATTAGATCCCCAACTCAATTTACGATGGCTCAACGATTGTTCATACCAATCCTTGCGACCACTTCCAACCCTAACCACACAACACCCCAATAAACCCTCACCCCCTCTCGGTACAACCGTGAAACACCAACCCAAGCAATCCACAAAGAAACCCTTACCTACTCAAGCGACCACCGCGAGAAGAGAGCGAGGCGGTGGCGTGACAATGAGCGCCGGAGAAGCAGCGGAAGGCAACGCTAGTGGCGCGCCGGCGGACCTAGGCGTCGGACGGCGAGCTCGCGTCGCGTCGGGTGGCAGTGCTCGTGGGAACGCAAACAAGATCGCGACGTGGGCCGAGGAAAGGCGTCGACTCGAGAAGAGGGAAGAAGAAGAACCAACGACGGCGTCGGCGTCGGCTGTCGTCAACGCGAGGAAAGAGAGAAGAAGTCACCGTGGCAGGGCGCCGTGAGTGGTCAAGCGTCGGTATTCTGATCGCAACGAGGAAAGGGGCGCCGGCAGAAAGAAAGGATGGGCGCGTGAAGGAACTGCCACTCGCGGCGAGGGGAAAGAAAAAAAGGAAATAGAAAATAGAAATTAGGGTTTCCGGTTTAGGTTAATACCCCTTAAATAAAGCCTATCTATTTTATCCCCGTAATAATCTCGTACGGAGTCCGTTTAAATCCATAAAAATTCCGGAAAAATTCCAAAAATTTCCTAAAAATCCCGAGATATTTCCAGGATTATTTCCCCGAAATTTTGGCCATTAAATTTCGTATTTTAATTTCAGTATTTTACATTCGAATCCTGGGGAAGGCAAAAACCCACTTCCAGGGGTGGGAAGTCCATGTGAGTAACGACGGGCCAACAGGGGCCCCTGTTGGCGGAATTCGGTGACCCCTATTGGTCGACGACCGTCGCCCCTGTTGGCGGAATTCGGTGACCCCTATTGGTCAACGACCGTCGCCCCTGTTGACCCGTCGTTACTCACCTGGTCTTCCCACTCCTGGAAGTGGGTTTTTGCCTTCCCCAGGATTCGAACTCTAGACCTCCAGGCTAAGTACTAAAGTTTATGAATCCTGGTAACCAAGTGATCCACATTTGTTTGGATGTTTGGATGGTTCGGAATTTTCAGTTGTGGCTTGGATGCATGCAATATCTGAGTATTAAATCCACATTTGATGGGAGGGATAAAAAGGGAATGAGGTATGCCCTTTGGTAAATATAAAATTATGAGACTGTATTTGGATAATTTCAAACTTGAAATATGTCCTTTGATAAATTGTTAGAAATTTAATAATAATTGACCATTAATTGAACATGGACGTCACAGTGTCTTAATCTATAATATACACTAAAAAGAGGTTTTAGAACAATTTTTCTCGATCCTATCCTTAATTTTTTCCTGAGCATTTAGTAAGGTCAATTGTCATCTAATTGTTAACCATGTAACATGGCAATTCCATGTATCAATACTTAATAGTACTTTCAAAAGATTTAAAGTTCCTATTAGTGAACCAAGACTCTATATTTTTGCATTTGCCTACAACAATACTCTTTTATATTATGAGCCAGGACACAAGATTAAATTTCTTTCAATAGTATAAATATACAAATTAAAACTATTAATCTTTGATTATAAGCCCTCCCTATCACAATTAAATAATTATTGATAAATATTTTACTCTCTAATATCACACCTCTCATTTAATTTGGACCTGAACATGATAGCACCTCTCATCGTACGAGCTCTAGTGCTTAGCATCTTAGCCCCCAGGGCTAGCCCAGTTGGTAAGTACAAAGGGGCAACTCTTAAGTGGGCAGGGGTCAATTCCCGGGGAGGTCATAATTCTGGGCCATCGACGTACCCTCTCCTTTGCACTTGCCACCTGAGTCCTGATTTACCTCCTCCACCGGTAGGGGCAGCCGGAGGGGGCCGCTAATGTGGCGGTTCCACATTTTTTTTTGTAACGACTGGGCCCCTATTGGCGGAATTCGGCGACCCCTATTGGTCGACGACCGTCGCCCCTGTTGGCCCGTCGTTACCCACCTGGACTTCCCACCCCTGGAAGTGGGTTTTTGCCTTCCCTAGGATTCGAACTCTAGACCTCCAGGCTAAGTACTAAAGTTTATGAATCCTGGTAACCAAGTGATCCATACCACTAAAGTTGTCATGCCCCGAGAGCATGCCGAGCCAAAAATCAAACGGACGGCACCTCCCCTGTACGTGGCAACATTTCGGGTTAATACAAGGCCCGTAGGCCCACAACAACAACAATATATATAACAAATAACAAATAACAGCAGCGGAAATAAAGAGCGCATACCCACAACATACATAACAAAAATATACAGGTGTACACCACCTGACAAGTCCACAGTCAAAACCGTAAATAAAGCATCGACGTCACGACAAGTCCATAACAAAACAAGGGTCCATGACATAGGACCAAAATCCATAACCATAAGAGAGAAACAAAATAAACTCCTCGGGAGACATCGGAAAATGGAGATGGGATGGATCGATCGACGCAGCTCCAAGTCGTCAAAAAGGCGTCTACATTACAGGCGTGAAAAACCCAGGGTCGGAGGTGGTGAGTAAAACTCAGCAGGTAATCAGAGAAAACATGTAAATATATGTATCAATATTACATGTTATTCAACAGTTTAATTTACTTGTACAACAAGTATACATCAGCATAACAATAGATATGCATGCATATACTAAATAACTGAACATCAACGATGCTGACATACCTGGCAGTCAGGTACTCTATCCTGATCCAACCTGGGCATATAATCACATCATAGGGTGTAACAGTATAATACTTACACAATATCCTAACCTGAGTCAAGGGTATCACTGTGAATATCCGATAGGTATACAAGTACCAACCTACTACCATACAACAATATGCAATAGCATGTATGAATATGTACAAACAAATGCAACAAGCATAGTACATACAAATGCATCATCAAAGTGAGTATACATATAGACTGTATCTGTATGTATACTAATCACCATCATCCATATATATATATATATATACAAGGTATGTATATATATATATATAATCATATGCAAACACCGGTATGATACATGGCAAAGATGCATGGTCATGTCTCACCCCTACTCGCTACCACGACCCGGTGTGGCCTAGGTGGCGACATGACAACTATCCCGACTCAGCCACCACTCTCGAGTGACCGAGTTGGGTAGTATGATCCAGTAGCATATGAGCGTAAAGAGCTCGCTACGCAACGGGGGTCCCTGCTGCTGGCCACTCCGACTGACACTGCCAATGAGCGGTCAAGTGCCACGCACCCAGGATAACTGCACGCAACTCCAACAACCATCATCAATAATGGTAGAGTGCGGCACAACAAATGCTATGCCCTCACGCCAGTTACTCCTCTGGAAGTAACCTGGGAGGCAGGATGACTGACGACTCTCTCTCAACCCCAAGGAGACGATGTCGCCGTCGGTATGCATGCAATGACATGAGGTGCCGTCTCACAGACATCTACCATAGACTCTCTGTTCAACAGAGAGTCACACCCAATTGATCAGTACACTCTCTATCCTGTAGAGAGTCATACTCATCTGATCATGACAAGCTAGGACCATCGGTCCGGAGCGACACACTGTCCACGACTCACCTGACCATTTACACAACCCGTGGTTGGTAAATAAAGGTGCAACATACAGGTATGGAATGAGTCCTACATTTAGAGTCATATTTATCTACAGAGGACCTTTTTGCCAAATTTACAATTTAGGTCATCCTCCGTACTCTAACATCTACACCCTACTAAACAGTTAAACCTACTTACATCGCATCTGTAACTTCTAGATCATGCTAGGGAATATGTGTTATCAATAATCGAGCACACATATACATCAACGATAAGTTCAAGCATACGATAAACAGAGCATAGTCAAGGTAATATGAACACCTAAGCTTCATATCTATGTCTAAATCTTAAAATCATTACATCTACCCGACCAGTAGGAAATTACCTACCTGATTCGTAAACCATAACTGTCTTCATGTCCGCGAATTCACCTCGCATCAAAGTCATAATCTTCGCTTCAATCACAACCAACTTCATAATCCACTTATGGAAATCTGATCTGCCCACCCTTTTAACTGCAAATAAATCCAACCAAAATCTTCAACTGTTGGAATCAGCCACGACTTATCCAAAAGCACCTATCCAGAAACCATCACATCCACAGCTTATACACCACCCTAAGCAGTCGTGTTCATGCTCCTCCCCAGCCAACTCCATCCATTCATCACCACCGACACAGCTCATCAACACCACCAAACAAAACCAGAGCCAATCACGGCTGTGAACAAGGATAAATCAAATCCAATTGCTGCTGTGAACCAAGATGAACCAAACAACCAACCTCACGACACTGCCATCATCAGCTTCCGGCGACAATCGCAAGCTACACGTCCTCCCTGAATTGCTCTGTTCGCTGGAGGCAGTTCAACGTCGACAATCACTGCAACCGATCCATGATCCAAGCCTCGAATCATCATCCAATAGCTATGTTTTCTGCCCAAATCGAATACCAAAGCAAAACCTAAAATCTTGTCCAAGTTCAAGAAAAGAGCAGTGCTCACCTATCTCCGGTGACCATTGGTAGCGAAGTCCACAGAACCGGCAGCGACCTTCTTCTATCCCCTATTCGTCGACACCAACTACTGCCCAAAACAATGGATCGTGCTCAGCGAGGTATCAACCACAACTCGGACTCAGATCTTGTTCAAGATCAGAAGAGAATCGCTCGCTTACCTAATTTCCAGCGGCGATCGTCCAGTTGTTCCGACGATGCGGGCGATCGACGACTAAGGCAGAGGGCCCGCGGTGGTGATCAACGGCGACAGCTAAGGTTGGTGGTCGCCGGTCGCGTGCGCAGGGGCGACGATCGTTGATGTTGGTGCACGCGACGAGCAGGCCGGCTTGCACGCATACTGCTCTGCTCAGGCCGCGAGTGATCGGAGATGTGTGCACGGCGAGGAGGGTGGCGCGCAGTTTGGGCGGCGAGCACGAGACGAAGAAAAACGGGAGGAAGGGCGATCGAGTAGAAGAATCGCGCCTGCGTGGAGGAGAGGAAGAAGAAACATCGGGAAGAAGAGGAGTCGGGCGGCTGATTAACGCTCAGGAGAAAAGGGGAAAGGTCGCGCGGTGAAAAGAAAATCGACGCGAAGAAAATAACATTTAGCATTTAAATCTATTTATTTTTTTTAATAGCAGATAGTCTAAACAGGTTTTACAAAAGCCTATCCGCTTTATCCCCATGAAATGTTCATAACACTTCTGTTTAAATCCAGAAAAATTTCTATAAATTCCTGAAAAATTCTATAGGACAACTTCTTAATTAACAAGGGTATTTTATATTATTATAATTTTTTTCGGTATTTTACATTCTCCCCCACTTATAAAAATTTGGTCCCCAAATTTTGTACTAACATGCAAAAATTTACTTCAAGCAAGTTTTCGAAAGGACCACATACCTTCCTCAAGTGACCAGATGAGACTATCGAGCTCGGATAGTATCTTCTAGCTCCCACATAGCCTCCTCATCAGTCGGATACTGTCATCCAACTTTTACGAGTCGAATGGTCTTGTTCCTCTAATGTCGCTCCTTGCGACCCAATCTCCACCTTGGAATCTTCTCTTAAGTCGCATTAGACTTAGGTAGAATTCGGAACCTCTTTCAGAACATAATCAACATGCGACACGTATTTCCTCAGTATAACAACAGGAAATACGTTGTGAGCACCTACCACAAATGTCGGTAAAGCCAACCGACAAACTACACCTCCATAATCCACGACACAAGATCTAAATAGATCCTACAATGTTTGAATGTCATGCTCAGACAGTCCATCAGTCCGCAGATGAAATGTTGCACTAAGGCGAAGCTCTGTGCCCATAGTCTGATGCAGACTCTGTCAAAATCGCAAGGTAAAACGTGGGTCTCTATCAGATATATTACTCAAAAGTACCCCACGCAATCCGCTAATCTTCCGACAATACAACTCTGCCGGATGATCTAACGAGTACATTCTACGCATAGGCAAAAGGTGAGCTGACTTGGTTAGTCAATCCACACTCACCCAAATCATATCATGTCCTTTACGGGTCCTAGGCAATCCCGTAACGCAATCAATCGTGATATGCTCCCACTTCCATTCTGGAATCGGAATTGTCTAAAGCAATCCAGCGAGTTCTTGATGTTCAGCCTTCACCTACTGGCATACTAAATATCGAGCAGCAAAATCTGCTATAACTCTCTTTATACCATTTCACCAGTATAAACGTTTCAACTCTCGGTACATCAGAGTACCTCAACGGTATATAGCCCATCACGAATTATGTGCTTTCTGTAGCAACTCTTTCTTAACACTGCAACTCCGGAATCCACCATCCTTCTCAGAGACGGGGAAATGTCTTCTCAAAAGAGAAGTCCATCAACCATTCAAAATCCTCTCCACCACACTCCGTAAGTGCATGGAAGACTAAAGCGACTAATCTCACTTGTTGCAACCATTCGCGTTCCAGAACTCTATAGTAGCTACCCAGTAGCTAGTCAAATTCAATGAGCACTTCTGCTCCATACAACTACAAATCCAGAAAATAACTACTAAAGTCACGTCATGTATATGACAGACTATCTCGTAGTTTCTTAACTGTCGTAGGCATAAGATATGCCTCATTCATCTGCATCGGAATCATTCCGATCCCTGAAACGACGCATCTGCGTACATCATCCTTTTATCCACTCTGGAAGGATTAACTAATACTCGTGTAAAAGTTAACCGCCGTCTAGGTCTTATAACTGGTTTCACCAGCTTCCGACTAAATGATTTCCATCATCACCTTTATCAAATAAGTCCGTGGTATAGTAATGTCAAGCATTCTATCCACATCAACGGAATTAACCAAAACATACAAGGCAAACCACCATCTACGGTGGTCGAGTGCGCAAACTCCAACTACCACCATCAACAGTGGCCAAATTACGCAACTCCAACAACTACAAAAGGATCCAATTGTATTCAGGATACACAATTCTCAAATTCATAGACGACTAATTAGTTAATTAGTCTAACAACTTAAATCAAAATCCATACAATTCATACCAAGTATGAAATTGTCGTCTCCACACACCTGCATCCTGCTTACTCCAAGTTGATGATATACCAATAATCACAACGACTATGATAATTGTATGACATCATGTCACTACAATATCAACACTCCAGTCGTAAACTAATCCTAGAGTATACACAGGTGTCTTTGGCTGATCTCAATAGATCATCTATCCACAACGAAGGATATTCTTCACAATAACTATTGTATTCCATCATCGATAATCGATGCATAACCTCAAATGTCCATCTCTCTTTCGACAAAGAATTCTGGATCTTCACAAGGAGAAATATTGGGATAGATAAATATCCCTTCCAACTTCTCCTATAATTACAACTTACATTCTTCCAATTTCTATAGTGTTTAACAACACTGATACCCACAAAACTATCACCCGGACTGTGATCTTCGATATCAGAACTATTTCCGCAATCATTTTGATCACCTACTCCACTTGCCTATGCAGCGGCAAGGCTAGGAGTTCATCCGAAACTACATCCGAATGCTCTCGGATTTTACGCATATCCGAGACACATATCATACCATAATCTCAACAACTTGACCATCCGTAAGGACATGTCTACAGTAAAGATATGTCTATCCGAGTCTAAGGGCATCCCTTGACTTCTTAATTGTTGATCCTCATCTCACCTGACGGTAGAGATACCATCGACCCACAAGTCGATGTAAAGGACCCTTCTAATCCGACTGAGAATGTTCTAGATACAGATACATGTAACTACAAGCATCTCTCAACATATTAACCTAAAGGGTAAAACTAGAATAATACCCTGAACGATAAAATATCTGTCGATCCGATCCCAAAGGCTCCACGCAGGTCTCGGCCTTTCTCCGAAGAGAATAAGATCAGATTCAACTGTCCGCGACAAAACGGTCGCATTTCTGCGATGAATGATCCAAGGATTTTTCCTAGATCATCTGATCCTATCACTTAAATCTATGAACTACAACGGTAGAATACTGACTAGATACGACCTTCGTCGTATACTCTCTCTTCTGCACTAAGCAAAACACATCTGGAGGTAACTACTTGTTGTTGTCTGCTGAGTCTTCTACAATGTCTTCTCCTGATGCTGCTTCTGTGCTGATCTCTGCTGTAGGGGAGTATCAAGGAACTCCAACCACGCCTGAGGTAGTAGGTTGTTGTTGTTGAGATAACCCAATCTTCTGTGCTGATCTCTGCTGTCACGCCCCGAGAGTATGCCGTGCCGAAAAGTAAACGGACGGCATCTCCCCTGTACGTGGCAACATATCGGGTTAATACAAGGCCCGTAGGCCCACAACAACAATATGATATACACAGATATCAACATATAAAATGCAGCGGAAACATACAACAGATAAAACAATACACAATGACCCAACTGTGCACTCCGGAGTGACTTGATACAACAAGGAACATAATAGAAGTCACATCGAAAGCCAAATACATACAACACGTCCGTATATCACAGATATGAGAATAATACAGGTTAAAACCACAAAACGACAATCCGTAGAAATACAACAATACGGAAAACATGTCCATTCGTCCGGTGTGAGATGGGATCAGCTGGCGGAGCTCGAGCGTCAAGAGTCTTCACATTATAAGCCTATAAACTCGGGGTAATATAGAAGTGCATGAACAACATATAAGGATAGATCTACAAGTATACATGTGAAGATCTACAGGTATACAGCATGAGTCCAATAGACATACAGTCCTAAGCATAGTAATCAGTAATCACAGATATGTCCTACTCATAGCATAAACTGAACTGATCAACTGACATAAAGTAATGTACGTACCTGACGGTCTGTCCTCCATATGATAGATCATCCTGAACAGGTATACTATAACATAACCCTATCACATACTAAGACAATCCATACCGACCAATACGCCAATATATGAGCGTATATGAT
This sequence comes from Wurfbainia villosa, assembly GCA_025175895.1. Lineage (NCBI taxonomy): Eukaryota > Viridiplantae > Streptophyta > Magnoliopsida > Zingiberales > Zingiberaceae > Wurfbainia > Wurfbainia villosa. The sequence goes on along the minus strand of JAKLTH010000115.1, from coordinate 48,764 downwards.
CACACTGATAACAACCCGATCCATACCACACTATGACATGACACTATCAAATGCATACATCGTCGGGGACAAACACACATATATATCATGCTCAACACATAACAGTATATAAAATGCAAATGACATGTATCATGGTGTACAAGCATGTGCAACAATCATAGCTCAATCAAATGCAGCATCTCACAGGCATATGTAAAACATATATCAAATACATGCATACATATATATCAGCAATGCATATGCATGGTCATGTCTGCGTACCCAACTCGCTACCACGACCCGGTGTGGCCTAGGTGGCGCGACATGACAACTATCCGACTCGGCCGCCACCACTCTCGAGTGGCCAGGGTTGGGTAGTATGAAGCGATGGCTAGCCCGCTATAGAGCTATATATACCCCCGCGGGGGTCCTCCTAGCCGCTCGTCCCTACCCATGAGTAGGCGGGCACCGCACCCGGGACAATGCACATCACGACCACCGTCAATAGTGGGTGAGTGCGCTAACTACCACTCCGCCTCGCGGTGGCCAAGTGCGCGTCTCGGCTACCACCATCCATAGTGGCGAGAAGCGGCACGCAACAATGCTCTGCCCTCAACCTGCAGCCACTACCCGAGTGGCGGGAGGCGGGATGGTGACGACACGTCTCACCATAAGGAGACTCGATCAGCGGCATGCATGTAGTGTAATGATGCATAGATCCATACATGTATCCTCGCCACACTCCCTATCCCACGGGGAGACACAATTGACAAGTCAACTATACGAGGACTACAATCCACAAGACTCTCTATCGCACAAAGAGTCATACTCATCCGATACCAACCCCACTAAGATCTCTAGTCCATAACGATATACAATCGATGGCCCATATAACCATACACAGCACACAATCCATAATGGATATACCATCACGCTAAGACCTCCAAATTCCATGGTCACATACGACAACTATACACTTATCTATACATGCATAACTAGATCCATCATAAATGCACTACTAATACGGATACGATATAACAATCGACTCCATAATCCAAACCATCACCTAACCCTAGTGATGTAATACAAGAACTCAATCAAGTCACAAAATAACCCTAACCACATGTACTTACTGAACATCTATCAGTTAATACATAATAGGGTTTATAGTTCCTATCCATGCTAGATAATCAATGAGTAATAGAGTATATATCTCAAAGGTCAAGGCAGTACAAGTATGTGATTAAATAAGAGTGGATCTAAGGTAAACAAGAATAACATATATCCAATATCATGCACTGGAATTGATCAAAACTACTGACTGTGTAGATATTACCCACCGATATATAATCCGTATATTCATCTCCACGCCCATGTATCTATCACAATCAAAGTCCTGTAACAATAGGATACAATAAAGTACTGTCACATATCTAATGATCGAATCAAATTCTACATCAACCTTGTATCTCGACCAACTAAATCGAACAATCTAATACTACAGGATGAATGAATTCATATTAGCCAATCAATCTACAATATTAACTGTAAATATACCAATCGGACATACCTTGCATTTCCGAATTAGATCCACAAGGAAATCTCTGCTTCCACACAATCGCGTGTCAATTCCCATAACTGAGCTCACATCTCATCAATACACCAATTCACAATACCTTATTGTCAATACCTCCAACCGTAGCTCAACTAGTGTAACTTCAATCATAGCATACGAAATAGAACACTTGGCTATCATCGAGGTCAGAAGCAAGCAATCACAGATCCAAGCCCCCACCTAGCACAATGATAGTGACCAATTGGTTGCAACTCGATAAGCACAAATTAGGAAACTATGTCATGGATCAAGATCATCAAGAGAACTACAACCTTACCAATTCAATTCAACATGCAAACTCACCATATAACTGCGAACCACACCAATCCAACCAACATCCACCTATTTACAACCCCCACAATCGCAGATACCAATCATCACCACAGATTTGTAGCTTCTAAATAACTGAAGTGACACCACTGTAATGGTATTCTCCGTCCCTATTGCATATAGATCACAACACAAACACCATCAACACACCTTCAATCCTTCACAATCTTCCAATCTCCTACGGTGAATCTGCTACTTGGTCCACGGATCCAACCATGGCTAACCTCTGAGCTATAGCGATGAAGCTTCGCAGCCCAAATCAACATAGTAGAGCATAAACGGTGATGGTACACAAAGAACCCACAACAACCTACAACAAGGAAGAAGAGCAATACGTAACTGAACGAAGTACAACAAGGCGGAGAAGAATGGAAGCGGAGATCGCGATGTGTATCCAAACTAAACCGCTTCTTCAAATCCAACCACTAATTAAACTCAATTAACCCACTAATTAAATTCAATTAATTAAAGGGTTAATCCATATAATAAATTTTTTTTTTTGTATTTTACATTCTCCCCCACTTATAAAAATTTGGTCCCCAAATTTCCGACTCATGTACGAGTACGAGATGTCACAATAACCATCTCAAGTATCCGGAGCAAAGTCACACCTCAAGTTACAAAGTGGGATACTGAGATCGAATATTATATTCCATCTCTTATATACACTCTCAATAGACCTTTTAAAGTCTAAATAACACCTTCCTATTGACCATCTATCAAAAGATAGATAATCGTACCCGAGTGGAGCTCTATACCCATGACTTGTGGAAGACTTTGCTAGAATCGTAAGGTGAATCATGAATCACTATCAAAAATGATACTCAAGGATACTCCATGGATACCATTCCGTCAAACGATCCAACGAAATCCATCTTACGACTCGGAAGAAAATGAGCGGACCTAGCTAATCGATCATCGACTACCCAAATCCTATCAAGTCCTTTTCGAATTCTAGACAATCTCCCAACACACCCATCGTACTAGGCTCCCACTTCATCACGATGCGTAACCCTACCGATCACAATATTCCACCTTTGCTTGTTGGCATACCCAACCTCAAATTACGAGATCAACCATATCCCATATCTTGTTCCACCAACAGGAACGTCTCAATACTCACTATTTTCGGATACACTCCGAATAAATCATCACTCTCGACTGAAGAGTCTCCTGAAACAACTCTTCCTAAATCGAAAGACAACTCTGTAACCCACTATTCTCCTAGGAAACGGAGAATTACTTTCTCACAAGTGAAACCAATCTACTATTCCAAAATTCATTATATCACCCAGAACTGAAAGTAACTGGAAAACTATAATGACTAATCTCGCTAGTTTCTCAACCGATACACATAATTTCGTCTTATTCAAGCATCGGGATCGCTCCTAATCCATGAAATGATGCATCTGCGTACAATACTCTTCCATCCATATCGGACAGATTAACTAACACTGACACAAAAGTCAGTCACCGTCTAGGCCCTGAAACCTAGCTTCACAAACTTCCGACCAGGTGATTTCCATCACCTTCTTGGTCCAACAAGTCGACGATATAGTATCGCTAGTAACATTCTATCCTCATCTATGGTAAATACCAAATCAATCTAGGGAAACCACAACTTCCCTCAAGATCGTGAATATATCCCGAAATATATCATCCACAGATATGATGACAATCGATCACAAATACTCCAAGAGTACTTGATTCCTCAAATCCATGAACGACTAAATCGTTGATAAGTCTAACAACATTATCACATCTCCTAAAATTCATACCAAGTATGAAATAGTCTTCTACACACATGTATCCCTTTTTACTCTAAGCTACAGATAGCTCAATCATCACACCGACCATGATAATTGTATGACACTAAGTCACCACAATACCAACCCTCCAATCGTAGATCAATCCTAGGATATACACAAGTGTCATTTAGCTGATCTAAACAAATCATCTATCCACAACGAAGGATATTCATTCACAACTACTGCGTTCCAATCATCGATAATCGATGCATAGACTCAAAGTCTAACTCTCTTCTAACAAAGAGTTACAAGTCTTCTCAAGAAGAAACACTAGGAAAGATAAATCTCCCATGGTGTTTAGCAACACTGATACCCATAAAATCATCTCCCGGTATGAGGTCCCCAATATCAGGACTATTCGAAATCACCTCAATCGCATATTCCACTTGCCCATGCGTGTAAGCTCGAGAGTTCATCGTAACTACATCCGCATACTCTCGGATTATACGTACATCCGAGAGTCCTAGTATACCAACGCTCCAACTATCCAACTATCCGTAAGGATATGTCTATAGTGGAGGTATGTCTAGCAAAGGCTAAGGGTATCCCTTGACTTCTTGGTTGTTGATCAACATCTCACCAACGGTAGAGAAAATCACCAACCACCAGTCGATAGGAACCCTTCGAACCCTATCCAAGAACGTTCTAGACAAAGATACCTGTAAACTACCAGTATCTCTCGATATATCCGCAAATAGGATAACCTAAAGTAATACCCCGAAGGACCGATCCTTCGGTCTTCTATACTTCTTCCCGAGTAATTATGTAAACTTGTCCAACATCTGTTCTGGACGGCTGTGCTCATGTAGATGCAAAGACTATCATGGAGGAAATGAAATCAACTGCTTTGGCCCGAGGTACAATCAAACAAGCTGCAATGGAGATGGTAAACAACATTTGTCTTGGCAAATGATACACATTCAGTATAAATCTTTGAAGAACTGCCAACATCGTAGCACGCTCCATCTCTGTGAAAGGTATAGCTGCAACTGGAGAATATTGCATAGATACGACTATCGTCGTAAAATCTCTCTCCTCTGAACAAAACATAATCCCGCCTGGGAAGGTAATCTTTTGTCGTGCAGGAAGGTAACGCTTTGCGTCGAGTCTTCTAAATGTCTTGGTGTCTTTGTTGAGTAACTTGCTTCTTCCGGATGAAAGTATCAAAGAACTTCAACTATATCTGGGGTAGTAGATCACTGCTGATGTGATAACCTAATCTTCTATAATGATCTCGGCTTCCGAGGTTGTGGATCGTCCGCTCGAAAGCATCATCCATAGTCTTCAACTGAGTCTTCAAAGTACATATTCTCCTCGTAGGTACTAGCTGCTTATAGTAGAAACATATACAATGGTCCATCGGATAATCGACTCTCGTGTCGTCGTAACCCATACTTTGCACACATAATCTCCTTTAGTCTTTCCTCTCTGAGTTCGGATAAACATGAGAAGTCACGACAATGCATGTCGGTCTTCTATGATCAGAAAACTCTCCAATAGTCGTTCATGACTCACGACTTTAATCTTGCTCCTTTTGTCAAACATTCGAAGACTTCCAATTTCCAATAATTTGACTTGCAATATATGCTTATCAAATCTCCAACTCTTAAAACACTTGCTACGGAGTCATTCCTATACACATGACTCAGTCTAAGGACTTCCGGTAGGATCTAGTAGGAGATCCAAACATCCTGATCAAGATGTCAACCGATAATCTGTGGGTGGCTAAAACCAACCCAATCACATTCTTGGGCTATTAAATGGTCGTAACTTTCGCAAGTCTAACGACTCTGCATGGTACTTCCATTACCAACGATCACTCGACCTAAAGCCCAAGAATTCCTTGACAATGAGTCAAAGAAAATGATGTGGGAAAATACTCTCTCACAACATCACTAAACCATGACCAAGTGATGTGTGATTTCCCGTAGGTTATTTCCTATATCTTCCACCAAGTACCGGCTAAAATCCGGATAATGGTATTCAACTAACACTACTATCTTCGTATAACCCGAGTCAAGTACTCCAAAAGTACTCCTAAATGTTATACAACCTAGAATAACCAACTCAGGGATCAAAATCCCTATGAATATCTCCAAACTAATCCTCCACTATCTGCATCAGCAATAGTATACTCGCTTAGTCCATTACCCCTCAGGTAATGATCTGACTAACATAATTAGTGAAAATCTTAGGACCGTAATCCTTGATCTCCACAAGAGATGTGACTACTAACCCCTGATATCCGACTCGGTATCAGTCGGCTCTCAAAGGCAATTCACCTTTTCGACAGTAGGTACATATCTAATAACCTCCACATGTCGTTCCCGTGGTCAACTCACCATGGTTATTAATAGTGACTAACATACTACAAGTCATGCACTGTTATAAGCAACTAAATGCATAGCCAACAGAAGGATATGTAATAACAGTTAACATACCTTAATCCTTGTAGCTCGGAGATGTCCGCAACAGCCAGATCCCAGAACTCACGAACCAAAACCGAGTAAAGCAAAACTCGATGTCCGAACGACATAAAATCCGAAAATGGACTTCGCAACCTAGGGCTCTGATACCAATAAAATTGTCACGCCCCGAGAGTATGCCGTGCCGAAAAGCAAACGGACGGCATCTCCCCTGTACGTGGCAACATATCGGGTTAATACAAGGCCCGTAGGCCCACAACAACAATATGATATACACAGATATCAACATATAAAATGCAGCGGAAACATACAACAGATAAAACAATACACAATGACCCAACTGTGCACTCTGGAGTGACTTGATACAACAAGGAACATAATAGAAGTCACATCGAAAGCCAAATACATACAACACGTCCGTATATCACAGATATGAGAATAATACAGGTTAAAACCACAAAACGACAATCCGTAGAAATACAACAATCGGAAAACATATCCATTAAATCAGGTGTGAGATGGGATCGGTGGCGAGCTCGAGCGTCAAGGAATCTTCTACATTATCAGGCGACGAAGCCCGGGGTCGAGGGTGGTGAGTATAAACTCGGGGTAATATAGAAAGTGCATGAACAACATATAAGGATAGATCTACAAGTATACATGTGAAGATCTATCTACGGTATACAACATGAGTCCAATAGACATACTGATTATCAACATATTAATAACAAGTAACTTCACGGATATGTCATACTCAGTATATACTAAAGCGATCAGAACATAAAGTAATGTACGTACACGTGTATGCATCCTCCATATGATATATCATCTGAGCAGTATACAATAACATAACCATATAACATACTAAGATCAATCCCATACGACGCCAATACGCCAATATGAGCATATATGATCACTGTAATAACAACCCGGTCCATACCACACTATGACATGACACTATCAAATGCATCCATCGGTCAGGACCAACACACATATATATCAAGCTCATCACATAACAGTATATACAATGCAAATGACATGTATCATGATGAACAAGCATGTAACAATCATAGCTCAATCAAATGCGGATCTCACGGGCATATGTAAAACATATATCAAATACATGCATACATATATATCGAATGCATATGCATGGTCATGTCTGCGTGACTCGCTACCACGACCCGGTGTGGCCTAGGTGGCACGACATGACAACTATCCCGACTCGGTAGCCACCACTCTCGGTGGCCAGGGTTGGGTAGTATGAACGATAGCTAGCCGCTATAGAGCTATATGCTACCCACACGGGGGGTCCCTGCTAGCGCTCGTCCCTACCCATGAGTAGAGCGAGCACCGCACCCGGGACAATCGCATCACACGACCACCGTCAATAGTGGGTGAGTGCGCTAACTACCACTCGCCGCGGTGGCAAGTGCGCATCTCCACTACCACCATCCATAGTGGCCGAGAAGCGGCGCACAACAATGCTCTGCCTCAACCTGCGACCACTACCACGGTGGCGGGAGGCGGGATGGTGACGACGTCTCCACCATAAGGGAGACTCGGTCAGCCGTGCATGTAGTGTAATGATGCATAGATCCATACATGTATCCTCGCCACACTCCTATCCCACGGGGGACACTGGTCAACAAAAGTCAACTATGCGAGGACTACTGATCCACAAGACTCTCTCTATCGCACAAAGAGTCATACTCATCGACGATCAACCCCACTAAGACCTCTAGTCCATAACGATATACAATCAGTCCATATAACCATACAGCACACAATCCATAATGGATATACCATCACGCTAAGACCTCCGGTCCATGGTCACATCGACAACTATACACTTATCTATACACGAACAACTAGATCCATCATAAATGCACTACTAATACGGATATGATATAACAATCGACTCCATAATCCAAACCATCACCTAACCTAGTGATGTAATACGATAACAATCTGAAGTCACAAAAATAACCTAACCACATGTACTTCTTGAACATCTATCAGTTAATACATAATAGGGTTTATAGTTCCTATCCATGCTAGATAATCAATGAGTAATAGAGTATATATCTCAAAGGTCAAGGCAGTACAAGCATGTGATTAAATAAGAGTGGATCTAAGGTAAACAAGAATAACATATATCCAATATCATGCACTGAATTGATCAAAACTACGGACTGTAGATATTACCCACGATATATAATCCGTGCTATTCATCTCACGTCCATGTATCTATCACAATCAAAGTCTGTAACAATAGGACAATAAAATCACATATCTAATGATCGAATCAAATTCTACATCAACCTTGTATCTCGACCAACTAAATCGAACAATCTAATACTACAGGATGAATGAATTCATATTAGCCAATCAATCTACAATATTAGCGTAAATATACCAATCGGACATACCTTGCATTTCGAATTAGATCCACAAGGAAATCTCTGCTTCCACACAATCGCGTGTCAATTCCCATAACTGAGCTCACATCTCATCAATACACCAATTCACAATACCTTATTGTCAATACCTCCAACCGTAGCTCAACTAGTGTAACTTCAATCATAGCATACGAAATAGAACACTTGGCTATCATCGAGGTCAGAAGCAAGCAATCACAGATCCAAGCCCCCACCTAGCACAATGATAGCTGCACTGAATTGGTTGCAACCCTGATAAGCACAAATTAGGAAACTATGTCATGGATTGAAGATCATCGAAGAGAACTACAACCTTACCAATTCAATTCAACATGCAAACTCACCATATAATCTGCAACCACACCAATCCAACCAACATCCACCTATTTACAACCCCCACAATCGGCATACCAATCATCACCACAGATTTGTAGCTTCTAAATAACTGAAGTGACACCACTGTAATGGTATTCTCCTTCCCTATTGCATATAGATCACAACACAAACACCATCAACACACCTTCAATCCTTCACAATCTTCCAATCTCCTACGGTGAATCTGCTTCTTGGTCGCGGATCCAACCATGGCTAACCTCGAGCTATAGCGATGAGCTTCTTCGATCCAAATCAACATAGTAGAGCATAAGCGGTGATGGTACCACGGCAACCCACAACAACCCTGACAAGGAAGAAGCTCGATGGTAGATCCAGAGTGTGGCGTAGCCTTCGCGCTCACGGTCACGAGTCAGCCCTCAGGCGCCCTCATCCGGATCGGCAGAGCTCAACAAGGAGATGGCGACAATGGCAGATTGAGCTCCTGATGGCTACCGATGTTGTTCATGGTGGTCGGAGGCAAATCGACCGAACTAGAGTTGGTGAGCAAGAGGCGGGCGATGGCGGCTCGATCTGCGAGACCCGATCGAATCGCTACTAACCCGGCTCGACGACTCTTCACCGGAATCGAGCTCGAAACCCGTGTCGGAGATCCCCTCCGGCGACAATCGGCATGGCGGCTCCCAAATCCGGCAATTTGAACCTCCTGCCGATGCTTAGCCACCGGTGAGAGTTCTCAACCTGTCGGCCTCGACCGGCGACCCTCCCTCCAGTCGGACCTCCCTCTCGGCGGCCGGCAAGGGGCGAGCTCGAGCGTGGCGGCGCGGTCGTTCGGAACGAAGCAAAGAGGCGGAGAAGAATGGAAGCGGAGATCGCGATGTGTATGTCGCGATCAGCTGTGGCTTTTAAACGTCGTTCGTCCCATTTGGTTAACCCAGCCCAAACTAAACCGTTTCAACCCAATTCAAATCCAACTTCAGTTCAAGCCAACCCAAGCTCAATCCAATTGATTCAGCCCAACCGATTCAGCCAATTTCAAGCCCAACAATTTGGCCCAAGCCCAATTTCAGCCAAGCCCAATTTCAGCTCAATTTAATCCACTAATTAAACTCAATTAACCCACTAATTAAATTCAATTAATTAAAGGGTTAATCCATATAATAAATTTTTTTTTTGTATTTTACATCTGCTGTTGAGATGGTGCATCATCCTCCTGGAACACCATTGGTAGTCTTCAACTGAGTCTTCAAAGTACACCTCCTCCATTGTACTGGTTGCTCACAATAGCAACAGCTGAACTGCCCCAACGGATATCTGACTTCGCGTGTCTTCGTGATCTGCACTTCACGCACACAATTTTCTTCGGAGTCTTTGTTCTGATTTTGCTGATATCCACAAGAACCTTCTGATGATCTGCGATTGGTCTTCTATAATCAGAAAGTAGCCCCAAGGCCTCTAACTCCGATCTTGCTCCTTTTGTCCAACATTCGGAGGCTTCTTACTCTAATATCTGACTTGCAATATCTGCTTATCGATCTTCATCTCCTAAACACTTATACGGAGTCATTCCTAAACTCCTGTCTCAATCCAACGTCTTCCAATAGGATCTGGTAGAAGATCCCGACATCCTAATCCAACTATAAGCCAAACTATGGGTGACTTAAATCATCCATCCATCTTCTTGAGCTATTAGGTGACCGTAACCTCCGCAAGTCTCACGACTCTGCACCGTATACTGTTACTAATCGATCACCCTTTCTTGAAGCTCAAGAATTCCTTACAATGCGTCACTAAAAGTGACACGGGGAAATATTCTCTTTCAACATCACTAAACCATGATCAAGTGATATATTATTTCCCGAAGATTATTTTCTGCATTTATCACCAAATACCGGCTTGACCCCGATAATGGTATGCAAATAACTCTTCTTTCTCGGTATAACATGAGTTAAGTACTCAAAAATACTCCCAAAGTTATACAATTCAGTATGAACAACTCAGGGATAAAATTCCTATGAAACTCCATAACCTAGCCTTCCGCTATCTGCATCAACAATAGTCTACAAGTCTGTTCATTACCCACAGGTAATGATCCGACTAGCACAGTTAGTGGAAATCTCTAAGACTGTAGTCTCTGACTTCCATAATAAATGTGACGACTTGGCCCCTGTTTTCCGACTCGGTATCAATCGGCTCTCAAAGGTAAATTACCTTCTCGACACAGGTTCAAGACTCACAAACTCAACAGGTCATTCCCGTGGTCAACTCATACTATGGTTACGAGTAATAACCAACGCACTACAGGTTATTCCCTGATATAAGCATCTAAATGCATAGCCAACATAACCGGGAGTATAAACCCTAAAGGTCACTCCGGTTGGTCGCCTCGATGGACGACCCCTACTACAAGTCTACTTAGGTATCATAACTATATTATATACACCTACTAATCAAGTTTAGATAAATATCTACTAAACCATAAGTTTTCAGAATTGCTTGGCGCTTGAGCATTGTCCATCTCATCTCAAAAACCAAAACCGAATAAATCGACTCCCGAGAATCCAAGACTCGACACAAAAACAAATTGTATGGCATCGCATAACCTTGTGCTCTGATACCACTAAAGTTGTCACGCCCCGAGAGCATGCCGAGCCAAAAATCAAACGGACGGTACCTCCCCTGTACGTGGCAACATTTCGGGTTAATACAAGGCCCGTAGGCCCACAACAACAACAATATATATAACAAATAACAAATAACAGCAGCGGAAATAAAGAGCGCATACCCACAACATACATAACAAAAATATACAGGTGTACACCACCTGACAAGTCCACAGTCAAAACCGTAAATAAAACATCGACGTCACGACAAGTCCATAACAAAACAAGGGTCCATGACATAGGACCAAAATTCATAACCATAAGAGAGAAACAAAATAAACTCCTCGGGAGACATCGGAAAATGGAGATGGGATGGATCGATCGGCGCAGCTCCAAGTCGTCACAAAGGCGGCTACATTACTGGCGATGAAAAACCTGTGGTCGGAGGTGGTGAGTAAAACTCAGCAGGTAATCAGAGAAAACATGTAAATATGTGTATCAATATTACATGTTATTCAACAGTCTAATCTACTCGTACAACAAGTATACATCAGCATAACAATAGATATGCATGCATATACTAAATAACTGAACATCAACGATGCTGACATACCTGACAGTCAGGTACTCTATCCTGATCCAACCTGGGCATATAATCACATCATAGGGTATAACAGTATAATACTTACACAATATCCTAACCTGAGTCAAGGGTATCACTGTGAATATCCGATAGGTATACAAGTACCAACCTACTACCATACAGCAATATGCAATAGCATGTATAAATATGTACAAACAAATGCAACAAGCATAGTACATACAAATGCATCATCAAAGTGAGTATACATATAGACTGTATCTGTATGTATACTAATCACCATCATCCACATATATATATATATACAAGCAGGTATGTATATATATATAATCATATGCAAAACACCGTATGATACGGCAATGCAACATGCATGGTCATGCCTTCTCACCCTTACTCGCTACCACGACCCCAGTGTGGCCTAGGTGGCACGACATGACAACTATCCCAACTCCAGCCGCCACCACTCTCGAGTGACCGAGTTGGGTAGTATGATCCAGTAGCATATGAGCGTAAAGAGCTCGCTACGCAACGGGGGTCCCTGCTGCTGGCCACTCCGACTGACACTGCCAATGAGCGGTCGAGTGCCATGCACCCAGGATAACTGCACGCAACTCCAACAACCATCATCAATAATGGTAGAGTGCGGCACAACAAATGCTATGCCCTCACGCCAGTTACTCCTCTGGAAGTAACCTGGGAGGCAGGATGACTGACGACTCTCTCTCAACCCCAAGGGGAGACGATGTCGTCAGTATGCATGCAATGACATGAGGGTGCTGTCTCACATACAGACATCTACCATAGACTCTCTGTTCAACAGAGAGTCACACCCAATTGATTAGTACACTCTCTATCCTGTAGAGAGTCATACTCATCTGATCATGACAAGCTAGGACCATCGGTCCGTAGCGACACACTGTCCACGACTCACCTGACCATTTATACAACCCGTGGTTGGTAAATAAAGGTGCAACATACAGGTATGGAATGAGTCCTACATTTAGGGCCATACTTATCTACAGAGGACCTTTTTGCCAAATTTACAATTTAGGTCATCCTCCGTACTCTAACATCTACACCCTACTAAACAGTTAAACCTACTTACATCGCATCTGTAACTTCTAGATCATGCTAGGGAATATGTGTTATCAATAATCGAGCACACATATACATCAACGATAAGTTCAAGCATACGATAAACAGAGCATGGTCAAGGTAATATGAACACCTAAGCTTCATATCTATGTCTAAATCTGAAAATCATTACATCTACCCGACCAGTAGGAAATTACCTACCTGATTCGTAAACCATAACTGTCTTCATGTCCGCGAATTCACCTCGCATCAAAGTCATAATCTTCGCTTCAATCACAACCAACTTCATAATCCACTTATGGAAATCTGATCTGCCCACCCTTTTAACTGCAAATAAATCCAACCAAAATCTTCAACTGTTGGAATCAGCCACGACTTATCCAAAAGCACCTATCCAGAAACCATCACATCCATAGTTTATATACCACCCTAAGCAGTCGTGTTCATGCTCCTCCCCAGCCAGCTCCATCCATTCATCACCACCGACACTGCTCATCAACACCACCAAACAAAACCAGAGCCAATCACGGTTGTGAACAAGGATAAATCAAATCCAATTGTTGCTGTGAACCAAGATGAACCAAACAACCAACCTCACGACATCATAATCGCAAGCTACACGCCCTCCCCGAATTGCTTCGTCACCGGAGGCGCTTCAACGCCGATAATCATCGAATCGATCCATGATCCAAGCCCTGGATCATCATCCAACAGCTATGTTTTCTGCCCAAATCGAATACCAAAGAAAAACCTAAAATCTCGTCCAAGTTCAAGAAAAGAGCAGTGCTCACCTATCTCCGATGACCATTGGTAGCGAAGTCCACAGAACCAGCAGCGACCTTCTTCTATCCCCTATTCGTCGACACCAACTACTGCCCAAAACAATGGATCGTGCTCAGTGAGGGATCAACCACAACTCGGACTCAGATCTTGTTCAAGATCAGAAGAGAATCGCTCGCTTACCTAATTTCCAGCGGCGATCGTCCAGTTGTTCCGACGATGCGGGCGATCGACGACTAAGGCAGAGGGCCCGCGGTGGTGATCAACGGCGACATCTAAGGTTGGTGGTCGCCGGTCGCGTGCGCAGGGGCGACGATCGTTGATGTTGGTGCACGCGACGAGCAGGCCGGCTTGCACGCATACTGCTCTGCTCGGGCCGCGAGTGATCGGAGATGTGTGCACGGCGAGGAGGGTGGCGCGCAGTTTGGGCGGCGAGCACGAGACTAAGAAAAACGGGAGGAAGGGCGATCGAGTAGGAGAATCGCGCCTGCGTGGAGGAGAGGAAGAAGAAACATCGGGAAGAAGAGGAGTCGGACGACTGATTAACGCTCAGGAGAAATGGGGAAAGGTCGCGCGGTGAAAAGAAAATCGACGCGAAGAAAATAACGTTTAGCATTTAAATCTATTTGTTTTTTTAATAGCAGATAGTCTAAACAGGTTTTACAAAAGTCTATCCGCTTTATCCCCATGAAATGTTCATAACACTTCTGTTTAAATCCAGAAAAATTTCTATAAATTCCTGAAAAATTCTATAGGAGAACTTCTTAATTAACAAGGGTATTTTCTATTATTATATTTTTTTTCGGTATTTTACATTTTTTCTAGTGCTTAGCATCTTAGTCTCCAGGGCAAACTCAGATGGTTAACACAACCGTGTTAAGATTTGAAAGGATAAGGAGTCGATTTTTGAAGGTGACGACTAGACTGCCAATGACTTCGTATTTCTGTGCTAGTCATTTGATATCTGATTTATCCCCTTTTACACGTAGGGATAGCGATGGAGAATCATTAATGTGACAGTTTTATATATTTTTTTCTAGGGCTTAGTATCTTGTCAAGATGGTGTGGCAGTTAAAGAGGTGTGAACCGATCTTGCCTTTATTTTTCTGATTTATTCTAATTAATTCGACGCAGTTCGTATCGATAAATTATCTTAATTTTAACTATCACTCATGGCAATGGAGTTGATGAGCGATCCTTTTATTTATAATTTTATTGAAGAAGAAGATAGGGATTTAGAATATTTTGGTGACGCTGGCGGCTCCATCGACCACGAGGTTGTGGCCGCTCACGAACCTCGACTCGTCGCTGGCCAAGAACAGCGCCGCCTCTGCCATGTCCTTCGCCTTCGCCCTTACGCCCTTCAGAGTCGAGATCACCTCTGCCGTTGCCTCCACCTCCTCCTCGCTCGCCTGCAGGTGCGACGACGCCAGAGGCGTCGCCACCACCGACGGCGACACGCAGTTCACACGCACCCCGTGCTTGCCCAGCTCCGCCGCCGCGCTCCGCGCCAGCCCCACCACCGCGTGCTTCGAGCACACGTAAACCGGCAGACCCAGCCATCCCACCACCGAAAGCAAGCTCGCCGTGATTATGATGCTCCCGCCGCTCCCCGCCGCCACCATGGCTCGCCCCGCGTGCTTCGTCCCCAGCATCGCTCCCAGCACGTTGACCCCCATCACCTGCTCGAACACCGCGGTCGTGTCGTCCTCGCCGAGGATGCTGCTGCCGGCGGGATCGACGATGCCGGCGTTGTTAAACATGATGTCGAGCTTGCCGTGGAGGGAGATGGCGGTGTCCACGGCGCGCTTCACGTCGGACTCGCGGCGGACGTCGCAGTGGACGTAGGATACGGCGTCGTCGGAGCCGAGGCCGGCGCAGAGGGCCTTCCCCTTCTCGTCTTGGACGTCGGCGACTACGACACGAGCGCCGTGGCGGACGAACAACTTAACAGTGGCCTCGCCGATGCCGCTAGCGCCGCCGGTGATGACGGCGACCTTGCCTTCGAGCCTGATGAATCAATTAATCAATCATACGATCGATCAACTAAGTTTAAAGAAAACACGCAAAAATTTAACAGATTAAAAATAAAGACCTCCTCTCCATTGAAAATATCTTATTGATCTCTAAATAAATTTTAGTGAGGCTTGATGGATCCCTTCTTTTATAGGCCTTAATATGAGAAAGTAAAGTGTTCTATATTAAAACGAACAAACTATCTTTTGTACCAATATGAGAAAGTATTATCCTCCTGGGAATTATATTATAGAATTTATAAATATAAAGGTAGAATAAGGAATGAAATTAACATCCGTCAACATCAAACTGCATCAACTGTAACGTGGCTTGATATGATCCAAAAATAATAAAAAAAAAAATTAAACTAGCTTAAGACAAATATTTTTATTTATTTTTTAATAATTCACATATTTAAATTTTATGATTTAACTAAATCTTGAAGATAGACAAGGTTAAAAATTTTAGTTGATTATCAAAGTAAATCTATAAAATACAAATGGATCCTATAGCAAATGATTCAATAACACTAGTAATTTGAGCTAGACATCTAATTTATACCGTATGAATTTAGAATCCTAATTGATTGATAAACTATTCCACTTCTTTCAATTACACCATCCCTCATATATAGGTCGGGCCAAATAATCTTCACTTTAGGGAAAAAGTGACGTGTTCACTCCATGTGTCCTTCATCGTTGGTCTCACAGTTAGATGAAGAAAGATAAATTACGAGGAACATTTTTGCTTAACCAAAAACTAACACGATGGGAGAATAGATACCTCGAAAATTTTTACAATTCTCGAGAATTGACTCTTACTTTTTGGGACAATTCTACCATTTGTACTAACTACTTGATCCTCGTAGGAATAAATCTTCACGGGACAATATGAATTTGATATGCACATTTTGATTTACCATTACCTCGAGTACAATAAATCATTAACCATCCCCCCCATCCCAACCTCGTCCCGTCGCCCGACAAATTGTTTTTCTTCGGTGTTCTCTTCTCCACCTCCTCTGCGATTCACCTCTGCCATCGTCCTCTTCTCTGCCTGTGCTGCGCCAAGTGATTTGTCGATGTTGTTGTCCTCCTATTAGCCTCCACCATTGTCCTCTTCTTCATCGTTGCCTCTTCTCCTCATCTTCTTCCTATTCCGACCGGGTACGGTCCTCCGAATCTTTTCTCCCAACTACGATAGAAGCTATTATATAGAGTTTTCAATATTTTTAATGTTAATTTTAGGATAATTTTGATGATTAGATGATAATTTTAAGGATATTTTATTATTTAGATGATGATTTTAGGGTTATTTTGATGGTTAGAGAATAATTTTAGGGTTATTTTGATTAGTAGATGATAAGTTGTGAGATATATTAATGCTTAGATGATAATTTATCAGATATGTTGATGTTTAGATGATAATTTTAGACTAAATTTGAAGCTTAGATGATAATTTTAGGATTATTTAATGCTTAGATGATAATTTTTTAGTTATTTTGATGTGATAAATATAATTAATTTAAGTTGCTTAATTAATTTCATACCATCAAACTTATTTATAATAGTTATCTATTAAATAATATATATATTTTATATTTAACGAAATTTTTTAAATATAGATAAAAGTTAGATAATGATTTAGAATCGGATTAATCTTGAATATATAAATGGGTTGAATTAGTTTATAAATATGACAGAAAATTATATGATAAATTTAAATTTATTCAAAATTCATTCTCATCGATGGTGTGATAATTTATTTAAATATAATTTGGATTATATTCGAGAATATCTTTATAGGTAGGGACTTGATAAATTATACAAAGCTTGAAATTTTCATAGAGAAGTTGCTACATCATCTATTATATTGACAATGAAGATAAACATAATTGTGCTTTTAAAGAAGATGATTTTCAGAACTTTCATGGAGAAGTTGTTACATCATCTATTAATATAAATATTGACAATTAAGATAAACATAATTGTAATTTTGATGAAGATTATTTTCAAAACATATTTACTGATTTAAGAAATGCAGAAAATATCAACACCAACGGGTCTAAATTAGATGATATTAATGAAAATATGAATATAAATGATATTAGACAAAGTTATATCTCAATGTTTGAAGAAATACAAAAAGAGTTGTATCACACTTGTAGTAATTTTTTTATATTCAATTTTTGGGTCAGTTAATGCATGTGAAGGTATTAACTAGCTGGAGCAATAAATCTTTTAATATGTTACTTCAATTATTACAAGAGATATTTCTCAAATCAAATGTGATTTCAAACTCTCATTATGAAGCAAAAAAATTGTTAAAAGAGTTAGGATTGACATATGAGAAGATGCATGTATATAAGAATGATTGTATATTATTTTGAGATGAGCACGAGAATAAGGATACATGTTAAGTGTGCAATGAGCCCAAATACAAGTCTGATGGGATGAATAAGAAAAAGAATATTTAAAAAATTCTTTGATATTTTCCTCTGAAACCCAGGCTTAAACATTTGTTTATTTCGAAACATACAACAAAAAATATGAGATGACAAAGAAAATCGAGTTGAAACAGATGGTGAATTAAGACACATAACAGATAGTGAATCATGAAAAAATTTGACATTTCACATGAAATATTTATTCACAAAATATTCACTTAGGGTTGGCTACGGATGGTTTTAATCCATTTGGTAACATATCAAATGCTTATAGTTTGTGGTCTGTTATACTTATGAATTATAATTTGTCAACATTGGAAATTATGGAGTCATCATGATGTATCTTTTTATTCTTAGGCCTAAATCACTTGGAAAAAAGATAGATGTATACTTACAACCTTTGATCAACGAATTGAATAAGATATGGGATGATGAGGTGGAAGCATGTGATACATCGACTGAATAAATATTTTAATTACATGCTATTGTGATGTGGGTCATTCATGACTTTACAACATATGACACAATATCTAGATGGAACACAAAGGGTTATAAAATATATCTAGTATGTCTTCATGAAACTAAATCTCAAGGATTATGGAGTAAAATATGCTACACATGGGACCATCGATTCTTGAATGTTCAACATCCATGGCGTAGAAATAAGGATTTCAATGGAAAGATTGAACAAGAAGGACCACCACAAAGATTTAGTGGTTATGAGATTTTAACATAGTTAGATGTGTTACCATAAGTGACATTTAGTTAGCATCATTCATTAAGTAAAAAAGACAATGATCTTTGGATGATACAAATTAGATAAAGAAGCCTATATTTTTTGAGATAAAGTATTGGTCAGATTTAAAGTTGGAACACAATTTAAATGTGAAGCATATTGAAAAAACATATGTGATGCTTTGGTTAACACATTAGTATATATAGTTGGAAAGTCAAAAGATACATTTAAAGCAAGATTAGACTCGCAAGACATGGGGGTTAGGAGTGAATTTTATTTTATTTTTAAAAGTAAGAGACAAATTCAGTAAACAATATGCAAGTTATATATTGACATTGGAAGAAATGCGTGAATTTGATCAATTTTTGAAATTCGTAAGGTTTTCTTATGGATATGCTGCTAATATGTCTAGAAATGTGAATGCAAATGATGGGAAGTTATATGGACTTAAATCACATGATTGTCATGTCTTGTTGCAAAGAATATTTTTAGTGGTTGTACTTAAATTTTTCTCAAAAGACATATGCGACACACTAATTGAGTTATGTGATTTTTTTCCAAAAAGGTAACTGCACGATCTTTACACATAACAAACTTATGTAAAAAGGAGAAGGAAATAGCCTTTATATTTTCTAAGATGAAATAAATATTTCTCCTGGAATTTTTTGACATTATGGTTCATTTACCTCGTGCAGTCATATTAGCTGGACCTATGTCGTCACGATGGAGATGTATCTCTTTGAACGATATTTAGGCAACTAAAAAAATATGTTTGTAATAAAACAAGACCTGAATGATCTATTACAAAGGAGTATATTGTAAATAAGGCATTGACTTTTAGTTCTTTATATATGAGTGAAATTAAGACAAGATTTAGTTAGTCAATGAAATAAAGATGTTCAATCAGTAATATACAATTTAAGCATTTTCTCACTATAAACAAGAGTGTTTGACAACCAATATAATATGAAATTGTCGTTGACTTTGTATAAGAAAGTACATTGGTATATTCTCAATAATTGTAAAAAAGTTGATTGATATTATAAAATACCGCAAAAAAAATAAAATAAAATGTTGGATAATTGGGAGAATACCTTATGGAATTTTTCAGGAATTTTTAGATATTTTTCTGGATTTAAATAGAGGTTCTATGGATATTTCGTGGGGATAAAGCGAACAGGCTTTTATAAAGCCTATTTATGTTGAGGTATTAAATGGGTTTAATTAACTCTGTTTCCCCGTCGGTTTCATTTTCCCCGCGACGCCCCTTTTCTTCTTCTCGCGATCTCGCGACCGGTGGATTTCGGAGATCGTGACCTCGCGCGGAGCACGGAGAAGCGGCGACTACGGCTGGACGGCGACTGGGAGCAGGGGATTGCATCCTCCTGCTATGCCCCGTTCAGTTTCTGACACCGGAGTTATTTCCCTCTCGATGGAGTTTTGCCGGTCATCGTCCCTTTTTCCACCCGAACGGTGTCGGCTGGTTTTCTTCCCTTCTGTATGTGTCGCTGGCTGACCAATCACTCTTCTCCCTTCCACCGCAGGTGCTGTCACACGTGACGATTAGCGCCAACAGCCGTGTTGGTGAGTCCTCCCCGGCGAACAGGACCGAATTAGGGATTTACTACCAGTGGAGTTGCTAGGGCAGGTAAGTGTGATCTATTTCCTTCTTCTCTTTGCTGATGGGAATCTCGGATGATTACCACTGTGTTCCTCCTTGTGGTTGAGCGTGGATCCTGTTTGGACAGTGATCCGGGAGCCGGTGAACAGAGGAACGGGTGGCTGCCGAGGGATTTGGGGAAATTTCCTGATCTAGAGCATAGCCAAAGTTTGACTGTGTGATCATTGTGGTGGAGAGTGCTCCCATTCAAATTCACGGTGGTTAAAGAGAATAGAGGTAACGATGTGTGGAATTTTGATTAATTAAATTTTGTACAAACCTATACGATTGATTTGGCTTGATTGCTAGGTTTAGCTAATCTGATGGGATTTGCTTGCAGTTAAATTGACTGAGCAAATTAGGTTTCCCACAAATTGGATCAAGAAACTGTAAAGTGAAGCTAAACTTGGTAAGTACGGATTTGGATTATTATAGATGTGATGTTAGATCTATAGCCAGTTATTATTGGATTCATTGAGTTAGTGTGTTTAATTGATTTGGGTGGAGTCTACCTAAGAGGTTTAATAATTTAAACCTAGTTGGGTGTTATAGAAGGGTTACATTTGATGATGGGGGGGGGGGGTTTCTAATTCGTATCCGATAAAGGGATACGAATATAGGAATGATATAGTAGTGGATTTGTATATTTGTCGTGTGCTTGAATTTAATTATAAATGATGATATTTGCAGGACGTGGATACGAGGCAGATCTATGGACGTGAAGATATTTATGTTGCGGAGCTATTTAACAGGTGGGTAATTTCCTACCTGGTCCGGGTAGATGTATTGCATTCAGATTTAGTCATAGATATGAGCATGTTAGATGTTCATATTACCTTGACCCTGTTCTTATTATCGTATGCTTGAACTTATCGTTGGATGTATTTATGCTCAATTGTTGATATCACACATATACCCTATCATGATTTAGGAGTTATAGATGTGATGTAAATTGGCCTAGATGTTTAGCAGGGTGTAAATGTTAGTACGGGGGATGACCCAATTTATAAATTGGAAAAAGGTCATCTATGGATAGGTAATGCCCTAAATGTAAGATTTATTTCCAATACCCGTATGTTGCATACTGTTACCAACCATGAGTTGTGTAATGGTTAAGTGAAGCGTGATTAGTGTGTCGCTGCGGACTGGTGGTCCCAGCTTGATATGATTAGTCGAGTACGTCTCTCTATCAGATAGAGAGTGCGTCGATCAGTTGAGTACGACTCTCTATTAGAGAGAGAGTTATGATCAGTCGAGTACGACTCTCTATTGGATAGAGAGTGCGTCGATCAGTTGAGTACGACTCTCTATTGGAGAGAGAGTTATGATCAGTTGAGTACGACTCTCTACAGGAAAGAGAGTCCGTCAATCAGTTGAGAACGACTCTCTATAGGATAGAGAGTGTATTGATCAGATGGGTATGATTCTCTGTTGAACAGAGAGTCTGTGATAGATGGTTGTACGAGTGACAGCATGCTCATGTCATATGCATGCATTCTGACGACATAGTCTCCCTTGGGGTTGAGAGAGTCGTCAGTCATCTTGCCTCCCAGAGCACTCCCCGAGGAGTAACTGGTGTGAGGGCAGAGCATCTGTTGTGCCGCACTCTACCACTATAGACGGTGGTAGTTGGAGTTGCGTGCGGTTGTCCTGGGTGCGTGGTACTTGACCACTCATTGGTAGTGTTAGTCGGAGTGGCCGATAGGGACCCGTGTGTAGCGAGCTCTTTACGCTCATATGCTACTTGATCATCACGCCCACTACCACTCTATAGCAAAGTGGTTGGTGTGAGTTAGCTTGTCATGTCGCATCACCCACCCTGCAGTCGTGTTAGCGAGTAGGGGTGAGCATGACCATGCATCTTTGCATGCCGCGATCACGATGACACTTTGCATATTACCATATATATATACATATGAATGTATATATATATATATATATATATATATATATATATATATATATATATATATATATATATATATATATATATATATATATATATATATATATATGGATGGTTGAGATTAATATATATATAGATACAGTCTATATATATATGCTTATTGTGATGTTGCATTTGTTTGTATTATGTTTGCTGCATTTGTTTGTACATCGTATTCATACATGCTTCTTGCATTTATTATACGGTTGTGTCGGATATTTGTATATGTGTTGGACAGACCATTAGGTACCTTGACCGGTAGTATGGTGAGTTGGTATTACTCTTCCTGTTATATATATGTTGGATATATGTTCAGTTGGATCGAGTAAATGTAGCGACTTGGTATGTCTGCATTTTTATGTTGTTTATTTGGTTAGACGGTATATGCTTGTATTTATATACTATGCTGATATACCTGTTGTACCTCTAGAGTATGTTGTTGAAAATACATGTGATATGACATATATACATGTTTTTCTATTACCTGCTGAGTTTTACTCACCACCTCCCACGGACCCTGGGTTTTTCTGTCGCCCAGGTAACAGGTAGAAGACTTCATGACAGCTTGGAGTACCGCTGGCTGACATCTCATCTCACCTCCGAGGCTCCCGTATTAGTTTTGAGCTTTGTGTCCACCGTGTATTGTATTTGGAGTTTTCGTAGTGTACTGTGTTGTGGACTTGTAGATTCGGATTTTTATCGATGTACTGTATGTGGTTGTGGTGTTAGTCATACCGGTATGCATGATGTGGATGTATTGTATATGTGGGGTTATGAGTATGTCGTTGTATTAGTTTCCGCTGTGTTTCGTTATATTGTTGTGTTTTTATTTGTTATGTTATTGTTATTGTGGGCCTACGAGCCTTGTATTAACCCGAAATGTTGCCACGTACAGGGAAGGTGCTGTCCGTTTTATTTCCGGCTCGACATGCTCTCGGGGCGTGTCAACTTTAGTGGTATCAGAGCCCAAGGTTCTTCGATGCCATACAATGTTGTTTCTGTGTCGAGTCTTGGATTTTCGGGAGTCGATTTATTCGATTTTGATTTTTTGAGATGAGATGGACAGCGGCCTGAGCTCCAAGCATCACGAGGTAAGAATTCCTGATAACTTATGGTTTAGTAGATATTTATCTAAACTTGATCAGTAGGTGTATACAATAGAGTTATGACACCTGTGCAGACTTGTAGTAGGGGTCGTCCACCGAGGCGACCAACCGGATTGACCTTTAGGGTTTATACTCCCGGTTTTGTTAGCTATGCTTTTAGTGTAAATAACAGGGAATAACCTGTAGTGTGTTGGTTATTGTTCGTAACCGTGGTATGAGTTGACCCCGAAAATGACCTATTAAGTTTGTGAGTCTTGAACCTGTGTCGAAAAAGGTGATTTACCTTTGAGAGCCGACTGATACCGAGTCAAAAAACAGGGGTCAAGTTGTCGCATTTCTCTTAAAGATTTTGACTAATTAAGCTAGTCAGATCATTACCTGTTGGGTAATGGACAAGACAAATTGTCTATTGTTGATGCAGATAGCGGAAGGCTAGGTTACGGTGTTTCATAGGGATTTTATCCCTGAATTGTTCGTACTGAGATGTATAACTTGGAGAGTATTTTTGAGTACTTAACTCATGTTATACCGAGAAAGAAGAGTTGTTTGCATACCATTATCGGGATCAAGTCGGTATTTGGTGATAAATACAGAAAATAATCTTTGGGAAATAATATATCACTTGATCATTGTTTAGTGATGTTGAAAGAGAGTATTTCCCCTGTCACTTTTAGTGACATTGTAAGGAATTCTTGAGCTTCAAGAAAGGGTGATCGGTTAGTGATATTGTACTGTGGAGAGTCGTGAGACTTGTAGAGGTTACGACCACCTAATAGCTCAAGAAGATGAATGGATGATTTAAGCCACCCAGAGTTATTGGCTTATAGTTGGATAAGGATGTCGGGATCTTCTACCAGATCCTGCCGGAAGATGTTGGATTGAGACAGGAGTTTAGAAATGACTCCGTACAAGTGTTTAAGAGTTGGAGACCGATAAGCATATATTGCAGGTCAATTTATTAGAGTCAGAAGTCTCCGACTGTTGGATAAAGGAGTAAGATCGGAGTCATAGGCGTTGAGCTATTTTTCGATTATAGAAGACCAGCCGCGGATCATCCGGATGTTCTTGTGGATATCAGCAAAATCAGAACAAAGACTCCGAAGGGATTGTGGGCGTGCAGTGTAGATCACGAAGACACGTGAAGCCAAATTATCTGTTGGAGCAGTTCAGTTGTTGCTATTGTTGAGCAACTAGTACAGTGGAGGAGGTGTACCTTGAAGATTCAGTTGAAGACTATCGATGGTGTTCCGGGAGGACGATGCATCGTCTCGACAGCAGAAATCAGTACAGAGGATTGGGTTATCTTATCAGCATTAACCTACTACCTCAGGCGTGGTTGGAGTTCCTTGATACTCCCCTTCAGAAGAGATCAGCACAGAAGCAGCATCAGTAGAAGACATTGTAGAAGACTCAGCAGACAACAACAAACAGTTACCTCCAGATGTGTTTTGCTTAGTATAGAAGAGAGAGTATACGACGAAGGTCGTATCTATTCGGTATTCTACAGTTGTAGCTCGTAGGATTAAGTGATGAGAGCAGACGATCCGAGAAAATTCTCAGGTCATTCGTCGTAGAAATGCAGCCGCTTTATCGCGGACTGTTGGATACGATCTTTTTCTCTTCGGAGAAAGGTCGATACCTGTGTGGAGCCTTTTGGATCGGATCAACAGATATTTGATCGTTCAGGGTATTACTCTAGTTTACCCTCTGAGTTAATATATTGAGAGATACTTGTAGTTTACAGGTATCTGTGTCTAGAACATTATTAGTTCGGATTAGAAGGGTTCCTACCATCAGGTGAGATGTGGACCAACAATTAAAAAGTTAAGGGATGTCCTTAGACTTTGATATACATACTTTTACTGTAGACATATCCTTACGGATGGTCAAATTGTTGGAAGTATGGTACGATATGTCTCTCAGATGTGCGTATAATCTGAGAGCATTCGGATGTAATTTCGGATGAACTCCAAGTCTTGTCGTTGCTTAGGCAAGTGGAATAGGCGATCGAAATGATTACGAAAATAGTTCAATATCGAAGATCACATATCGAATGATATTTTTTGTTGGTATTAGTGTTGTTAAACACTATAAAAGAATTGGAAGAATGTGAGTTGCGATTATAGGAGATGTTGGAGGGGATATTTATCTATCCCAGTATTCCTCCTTGAGAAGATCCGGAACTCTTTGTTGAAAGAGATATGGACCTTTGAAAGTATGCATCGATTATCGATGATGGAATACAGTAGTTGTTGTGATGAATATCCTTCGTTGTGGATAAAAGATCTATTTAGATCAGATAAGGACACCTGCGTATACTCTAGGGTTGATTTACGACTGGAGTGTTGATATTGTAGTGACATGGTGTCATACAATTATCATTGTCGTTGTGATGATTATTATATCGTCAGCTTAGAGTAAAAGAGATGCAGGTGTGTAGATACGACAATTTCATACTTGGTATGAATTGTATGAGTTTTGATTAAGTTGTTAGACTAATTAACGATTTAGTCGCCACTGGATTTGAGAATCGTGTATCCTGAACACGATTGGATCCTTTTATAGTTGTTGGAGTTGCGTAACTTGGCCACTGTTGATGGTGGTAGTTGAAGTTGCGCACTCAGCCACCGTATATGATGGTTTCCTTGTATGATTGGTTATTACTGTAGATGTGGATAGAATGTGTTAGCATTATTATACCACGAACTTGTTTGACAAAGGTGATAATGAAAATCATTTAGTCGGAAGCTGGTGAAACCAGTTTACAGGACCTAGACGGCGGTTAACTTTTACACGAGTATTAGTTAATCCTTCCGGGGTAGATAAAAGGATGTTCGTAAAAATGCATCATTTCAGGGATCGGAGCGATTCCGATACAGTTGCATGAGACGTAACTTATGCTTACGTCAGTTAAGGAACTACGAGATAAGCGATCATACTTATGACGTGGGCTTAGTAGTTATTATCCTGATTAGTAGATGTATGGAGCAGGAATGCTCATGGGATTTTGGACTAGCTACTGGGTAGCTAGTATAAAGTTGCTGGAACGCGAATAGTTGTAATTTGCGAGAGTTGATCGCTATAGTCTCCCATGCACTTACAGAATGCGTGGTGGAGTGGAATTTTTGGACGACAGATGGACTTCTCTTTTGAGAAAATAATTTTCCCTGTCTCTGATAAGGATAGTGGGTTCCGGAGTTGCAGTATTTAAGGAAGAGTTGCTACAAAAAGCACATCATTCGAGATGGACTATATACCTTGGTGGTACTCAGATGTACTGAGAGTTGAAACGTTTATACTGGTGGAATGGTATAAAGAGAGTTATAGTAGATTTTGCTGCTCGATGTTTAGTATGCCAGTAGGTGAAGGCTGAACATCAGAAACTCGCTAGATTGCTCTAGAAAATTTCGATTTCGGAATGAAAGTGGGAGCATATCACGACTGATTGCATTATGGGATTGCCTAGAATCCGTAAAGGGCGTGATGCGATTTGGGTGATTGTGGATTGACTGACCAAATCAGCTCATTTCCTTCCTATTCGTGGGTCGTACTCGTTGGACCATCGTGGATTAGATTATCAAATTGTGTGGGGTACTTTTAAGTACCATATCGGATAAAGATTCGCGATTTTATATTTTGCGTATTCATATTCTATCTGGGCAAATCGCTTAGTGATCACATTTTAGTTCGATGATAGTCATTAATGCGAATCATCATTTGGAGGATCTATGTGGATCTTGTGTCGGACTATGGATTTAGCTTATCTTGGCTCGTGACACTTGGTGTGCTCATGTGTTTCTATTTTTATCTTGAGGAAATACATGTCGCGTGATAAGATGCTATCAGAGGCTCGATAGATTTCTTTGAGGAGGTAGGTGGCTAATAAGCGATCTATTTCCTTTTTCTTAGTCTGGAATCTCGGATGATTACCACCGTGTTCCTCCTTGTGGTTGGCGTGGATGTTTGAGCCAGGTGATTATATATAGGATATATATATAAAATAAAATGTTGGATAATTAGAATACCTGGAAATGATCATTGTTGGATATTTTTAGATTTAAATGGAGGTTCATTAGATATTTTATAGAGAATAAAGTAAGCGATGTGTGGAATTTTGATTAATTAAATTTTGTACAAACCTTACGATTGATTTGGCTTGATTCTAGGTTTAGCTAATCTAATGGGATTTGCTCGATTAAATTATTTGCCTGCGATTAGGTTTCCCTCCAAATTGGATCAAAACCTGTGAAGTGAAGCTAAGTACTTGGATTTATATAGATGTGATGTTAGATCTAGCTCGGTTATTGATCTTGGAGTTATTTTGATGGAGTTTTGTGATTTGGGTGGAGTCTACCTAAGAGGTTTAATAATTTAAACCTAGTTGGGTGTTATAGAAGGGTTACATTTGATGATGGGGGGTTTCTTCGTGTCCGATAAAGGGATAATATAGGAATGATATAGTAGTGATTTGTATATTTGTAAGTGCTTGAATTTAATTATAAATGATGATATTTGCGGGACGTGGATGGCGTGATCTATGGGCGTGAAGATATTTATGTTTGAGCTATTTAGCAGTGGATAATTTCCTGCAGTCTGTGATGTATTGTATTCGGGTTTTTAGATATGAGCATGTTACCTTCTTCTTACTTGCATTGCTCTTATAGTTGGATGTTTGGATGTATTTATGCTCAATTGTTGATATCACACATATACCCTATCATGATTTAGGAGTTATAGATGTGATGTAAATTGGCCTAGATGTTTAGCAGGGTGTAAATGTCACGCCCCGAGAGTATGTTGTGCCGAAAATCAAACGGACGACATTTCTTGATACGTGGCAAGTTGATTGGGAGGTTATAAGTGTAATTTAGATAAATTAGTTGTGAGTTGTTGCTATAAAAAAGGCTCTATAGACAAAATATATCACATCACGGTGAAATCGTATCTCTTCATCGTCGTAGCAACAACCAACACATTTACATTTAATAAGAATCTCTAACAGCCAAATCCCTCTTAAGTCTTGTTGTGAATCATAGGCTGTGGATGCAAGGAGATTTGGTGTGGGTTTGTGATGGATCTTGTTGATGAAGATCCAATGAGTAAGGACTCCTCCTACTCTCTTGTTCATAGTTCTTCCCAAGTGGAACAAGACCACGTGGTTAATTGCAGAAACTTGAAAGGGTTTATTTTGGTATTGATCCTCTTTGAGATCGAGGAAAACAAGTTGATGCTAGAATTGACTCATGATGATCGATTTAATCGATTAAGGTTGGATGTTGAATTAGTTGGAAAACACCGATGTAGGATTCATGATTCGATGTAGGCTGCTTAAGTATGTTCACGTTGTGTGCGGAGGAGGTTCACGAGAAGAATCTAGGATGAAGAGGGATAATGTAGTCGAGCAGAAGGTGAATTTCCTGCAAGTCGAGAGATCGAGAGGGAGAGGGAGATTGATAGGCATGTTAGGTGTTCATATTACCTTGATCATGCATCGTATAGGAATCTTGCGAAATCCAGGAAGAGAAGCATGATTAATGGTTTATAGGTGGGTTTTGAGAATGGGGTTTAAATCAATAAGCCATTAATCAAATTCAATTAACCCGATTTTAATTGAACTATTAAAATTTCCTAAGCTAGGTTAGATATAATTAACTCCTAACCATACGATTTTTTTTTCCGGTATTTTACATTCTCCCCCACTTATTAAAATTTGGTCCCCAAATTTCGTACTTAAATGCAAAAATTAATTCAAGCATATTCCAAAATAACCACATACCCTCGACTCTCGGGATGAGAAGTGTCGGATAGTATCTTCTAGCTCCCATGTAGCCTCCTCATCGTAGATGTGCCATCCCACCTTTACAAGCCGGATGGTTTTGTTCGATTCGATTGACTCTTGCGACCAGAGAATCGCGTAGAGTCTACGTAGTATAATTCTGTAGGTATCGAAACTTCTTTTAGAACATGGTCAGATCGTGGCACATATTTCCTCAGCATAGATACATGGAATACATTGTGAACATCCGCAAGTGTCGGAGGTAAAGCCAACCGATAAGCTACACCCCCAATCCGCTCTAATATCTCAAATGGACCAATGTAGCGTGGAGCTAATTTTCTCTATCACTATCTCTAAATTGTTGGTGGTGACACTGCGTGTAGGAATACATGGTCCCTCAGTAGAATTCCAGGGTGCCTCATCCGAGGAGCTCTTTCATCGTGTGCTGCCTCTTTCATGCTACTCGATGACTTGTACCAACTCCGGCATCATCGATACTGGAGGCCCTAATATCCGATTGTCATGCTCCCAAACTCACATAACAGGAGATCGTGGTAGCTTTAGGTATAATGCCTCGAAAGGGCCATCTGGAGATGGCGTAGTAGTATATTGTACAAACTCCATGTAAAGGATATATATGGATAGTTCCCAAGATTAATATATATCCATGACACAAGATCTCAATAGATCCTATATATCTGAATGATATGTTGCATTTGTCTGTCTATGCTTGTTGATGAAAGGTTGGACATCGTATTCATTGCATGCTTACATAGTTACTGATTGTGTGGATCTTGGTATGTGTTGGATACCATGATACCTTGATGTAGCTAGATTTATGATGATCTACTCTTCCGTGATCTATATATATAGCGATATAATTCGATCTGATCGGAGCGTGTGAGAATCGGCATGTTTTGATTTGGTTAATTGATTACCAATTATAGTATATACTATCGATTACGGGTTGTAATCCTAGAAAAATCCATCGTGATATGCTCCACTTCCATTATCGAATTTTACTCACCAGCGGACCAGGTTTACGTCACTGTAGCTACTAGGACATCATTTGCGACAAATCGCTCATCTCTCATACTCGTCCACCAAAGCGCTTAAATCTCTTGGTACATCCGAGTACCACCGTGATGTATAACAAATCTCGTGATGTGCTTCTGTGAGTTTCTTCCTTAGCGGGTGTGTGTCCGGAACACATAGTCGTCCGAAGTACACCATTCTCGTGTCGAGAAAATCTTATATGTCTATTTATTATTAGAGCTCAGAGGCCTTATCGATGTTGCTTCCGATCCTCTCGTTTGACGGTTGGCATGCTCAACCATACTAATATCCGGGTGTTTCGACAATCCCAACTCAATGGAAGTAGGAGCATCGAACTAGATTGCGATCGGGATTACTGGACGAGCGTAACTCCACGAGACTTCTGCCAGCATTATGGATCTACCACATTAGCCTTCCCGAATGATCTTGGATGGTGCGTAATCTCGTTGGATATTCCATCCACCATCTGTATTCGGAATTGACTCTTTCGTGATGGCGTTACTTTTAAGTACCATATCTCAAAGGTAATCCCATACAAGTAGTGCCTCCATATCTTCAATGAAAATAATGGTGGCTAACTCTAGATCGCGATCGGTAATTTCTCTCGTGATCTTTTAGTTGATGGGAGGCATAAGATACTACGGTTGGGAGCATCAGTATCAACCCTTGTATAACATCCGTATAGAGAACCATCCCATCAACACTAGAAAGAATCACTAAGATTGGTGCAGAAACTAGCGGGTAGCTCTGCGAAGCTAGTTTCACGGGCCTAGGAAAATTTGCATTCCTTCGTATTACGAGTGAGTGGCATGGCGATACTCAAGAATCCCTAACGATCTATGGTAATTCGGACCAAGGAAACTACGGACCTCTGAGTGTGATTTTGGTGCTCTCGGACTCGCCTCAAGGATCTGGAGAAATACCTCTGTTGGACACCACATGTCCAAGAAAACCCACGAGGATAACTCACACATTTGCTAAACTTGGCATACAACTATCTTGAGTTATATCTCGTATACTATCAAGTTGATTTCATTCTCTTCCTCGGAGTGAGAATAAATCAATATAAATCGTCGATGAACACTATTACAAATGGGATCTATATACCTCAAATACCCTAGGCATTAAGTCCATAAATGCAATTTGGGGAGACCGAAAAGGCATCACTAGAAACTCGTAATGTCCATAACTGTGAAAAGATGATTTCTCCATCCTCATCTCTTATCCGATGATATCCCGAGCGCGATCAATTTTAGAATACACATGTATCCTTAAGCTTATCGAACAAATCTTCTATCTCTGGTATTTGTTCTTAATCGTGGATCGCATTGCAATAGTCATAATCGCAACGATCCATCCTTCTTTTTGACAAAACAAAACCGGTGCTCCCATGGTGAAACACTAGGGTGGATGAATCCATTATCCAAAGAATCTGCGACCTTGAACTTTAAGTTCATTTTCCGGCGTCATCATCGATAAGGAGGTTTCAATATAGTGCGGTTCTCGAATCACCTCTATCGCTATTCAACTTGGAGGTCGAGAAGTTCATCGGAAATACATCTGGCTCGTTACTCGGACTACTCGCACATCGGTGGTAGTCCTTCGTTCTCAACTTTCCCGAGAGATAGCAAATAACCTTGACAACCCCGGGCCAATAACCGAGCTGTAAAGTGATATAATGGATAATCCATCGCGTTTCTAGTACCAACAAATTCCCAAGTCGCTGGTTGATCGGTGGTCGAAAGTCACCACTTGCTCTACAATCCATCAGATAAGCGTGATAAGCGTAACCACCATGAGAATAATATCGAATTCTATCATTTCCCACCCGAGGTCGACCAAAGGATATGCCCGGCAAAATCTAATGAGCAACCCTTGATTTCTTGGTGCCTATTCAACACCTCTACAATAAGGCCGCTAACCCACAAGAACCATCCTTCCGAATTTGGTGACCTAAATATTCTAGAGATTGAGTGAGAATGACTCAGATCAATCAAAGTAATCGTATAGAATAAATCAAACCATACCCCGAATGAGTATCCTCTTCTCGATTGCCTCATCTCGCAAGTGGCAAAAGTTTATGAATCTGGTAACCAAGTGATTGCATCACGAAGAAGTAGTGTGCCTCCACTCGAGTGATCAGTCGAGCGAGTGAGATGTGAGTAGTGCATAAGGTAACCACGAGCGGCCGGTAACATCGACGATGCATATACCTGGATAGTAGATCACAATGCAAATCTTTGGATCTGCAAGTGATCTAGGATCACTTGGTTACGAGATCATCAATGCCCAGCCGGAGGTCTAGGTTCGAATCTCACAAGGCAAAACCCACTTCGGTAAGTCTTGTAATCAGACCCAGCGCTCTTCCCTTGTTAGAGTATAGGAAACTCCAAGCATGCTCGTTGACGTATATCCGCCGAATTTGTATGCCAGTCGTTACAATAAAATTTATGAATCACGGTAACCAAGGACACGAGCTATGACTTACGGATCCACATTTATAACATCGTATATATATATATACGGTTTCATTCTTGAGATCCTCCAGAAACTTTTAGATCTTTTCGG
Source organism: Wurfbainia villosa (assembly GCA_025175895.1). Taxonomy (NCBI): domain Eukaryota; kingdom Viridiplantae; phylum Streptophyta; class Magnoliopsida; order Zingiberales; family Zingiberaceae; genus Wurfbainia; species Wurfbainia villosa. Next base: position 15,444 of record JAKLTH010000115.1, on the reverse strand, counting down.
ATTTGCGGAGATCTTATGGATATTTCCTTATGCGTAATTCCTTTTGCTCCCCTTTCTTAGGAGTCCCCGAAAGGTTAATTAACCCGGTGCTTCTAGTCATCGTCGATATTCTTTCTCCCGAAATTTCGAAGTCATCTCAATGAAGAGCACGTCTCAATGCCTCTTTGGTAATGCTAGATCCCTTCCATCCTCGCTCGGATATAAGGCTGCTTGCTGGTACATCCGAGCTTGTATCTTGGATGAGAGCTCCTTCGAGATCGTTCGACTCTCGTTGTACTCCATGATAGAACGATCACCTTGCTTCGTCGATTCGAAACTCCGACGCGGCTTACGCCAGGATCGCCTCAAAGCGTCTCGCTCAAAAGCCCCAAGTAATCCCACGCTCCTAAATAGAGTCTTCGTAATTTCCACCAAGTGACGGCGATCACGAGATGATATGCAACAAGGCCCACCTTCTCCGCCACATCTCCCCTTATACCGTTGTCGTTGTCTTCTTCCGTCCAAGATCAGGCAATCCATGGGTCGGACTCCCCTCGGAACAAGGTGAACTTTTCCTTGAGCTCGATCATGCGGTATCCATGACTTATCATTAAGCCAACAATCTGTAGGCTCGCATAGTCGGATCCGTGATCCTAGAGGTGGTGATGCTTACCTTGTGTTATTTCCAGTAGCCCCCTCGCAACCGATTTTATCCTATTTTCTCTGTTGACATCCTCCACACGAGTTCCTAACACGTGGCATAACTCCATAGTTCACCTATTGCAAGTCTGATCTCTATCTAACTAAAGTATAAATTATCAAGAATACTTACTTCTCGGTGGTGTTAGCTTATCTCATCCTATCTCACAAAAACCAAAACCAAAAGATATAGACTCGTTTCCAAGACTCAAAAACCATTTATTGAATAGAGAGACCTTCTTGCGTTGTGAAGGACCATGGCGGTGGCACCAAGAGTATGGTGAGTCTTATGGATATGTGAGATAGGTAGGTTACTTGATTTCGTGGTTCACAACAATGTGAGCAAGAATGGAAAATATAGCTCTGTTGATCATCACAAGGTAAACGTAAATACTTTTAAATTGATTAAAATTTCCTAAGCTAGGTTAGATGTAATTAACTCCTAACCATACGATTTTTTTTCCCGGTATTTTACAATAAATGTTAGTACGAGGGATGACCCAATTTATAAATTGGAAAAAGATCATCTATGGGTAGGTAATGCCCTAAATGTAGGATTTATTTCCAATACCCGTATGTTGTATACTGTTACCAACCATGAGTTGTGTAATGGTTAAGTGAAGGGTGATTAGTGTCATTGCGGATCGGTGGTCCCGCTTGATATGATTAGTCGAGTCGACTCTCTACGGATAGAGAGTGCGTCGATCAATTAGTCTGACTCTCTATTGGAGAGAGTTATGATCGATCGATCATGCGACTCTCTATTGGATGAGAGTCGTCGATCGATTGTCGACTCTCTATTGGAGAGAGTTATGATCGGTTGAGTACGACTCTCTACGGGATAGAGAGTTCGTCGATCGATTGAGTCGACTCTCTACGGGATAGAGAGTGTATTGATCGAGATAGTACGACTCTCTGTTGACGAGAGAGTAGTAGTGGTTTATGCAGTGACATCATTACTCGTCATATGCATGCATTCTGACGACATAGTCTTCCTTGGGGTTGAGAGAGTCAACAGTCATCTTGCCTCCCAGAGCACTCCCCGAGGAGTAACTGGTGTGAGGGCAGAGCATCTGTTGTGCCGCACTCTACCACTATAGACGGTGGTAGTTGGAGTTGCGTGTGGTTGTCCTGGGTGCGTGATACTCGACCACTCATTGGTAGTGTTAGTCGGAGTGGCCAGTAGCAGGGACCCCCGTTGTGTAGCGAGCTCTTTACGCTCATATGCTACTTGATCATACTGCCCACTCGGCCACTCTATAACAGTGGTTGGTGTGAGTTGGGACAGTTGTCATGTCGTGCCACCTAGGCCACACTGGGATCGTGGTAGCGAGTGGAGGTGAGCAGGCATGACCATGCATGCTGTATTGCCGTATCTGATGACACTTTGCATATTACCATATATATATATATACATATATGCATGTGTATATATATGGATGGTTGAGATTAATATATATATAGATACAGTCTATATATATATGCTTATTGTGATGTTGCATTTGTTTGTATTATGCTTGCTGCACTTGTTTGTACATCATATTCATACATGCTTCTTGCATTTATTATACGGTTGTGTCGGATATTTGTATGTGTTGGACAGACCATTAGGTACCTTGACCGGTAGTATGGTGAGTTGGTATTACTCTTCCTGTTATATATATGTTGGATATATGTTCAGGTTGGATCAGAGTAGCGTAGCAGACTTCAGGTATGTCTGCATTTTTATGTTGTTTATTTGGTTAGACGGTATATGCTTGTATTTATATACTATGCTGATATACCTATTGTACCTCTAGAGTATGTTGTTGAAAATACATGTGATATGACATATATACATGTTTTTCTATTACCTGCTGAGTTTTACTCACCACCCCCCACGGACCCTAGGTTTTTCTATTGCCCAGGTAACAGGTAGAAGACTTCGTGACAGCTTGGAGCACCGCTGGCTGACATCTCATCTCACCTCCGAGGCTCCCATATTGGTTTTGGGCTTTGCGTCCGCCGTTTTTTGTATTTGGAGTTTTCGTAGTGTACTGTGTTGTGGACTTGTAGATTCGGATTTTTGTCGATGTACTGTATGTGGTTGTGGTGTTAGTCATACCGGTATGCATGATGTGGATGTATTTTATATGTGGGATTATGGGTATGTCGTTGTATTAGTTTCCGCTGTGTTTCGTTATGTTGTTGTGTTTTTATTTGTTATGTTATTGTTATTGTGGGCCTACGAGCCTTGTATTAACCCGAAATGTTGCCACGTACAGGGGAGGTGTTGTCCATTTGATTTTCGGCTCGGCATGCTCTCGGGGCGTGACAGATATTGAAAGTAATTTTTTACATTATGTTATGATTTTATTTCTATTTCTTTATAAAATTATAATTTAAATAATTATTTATGCAACAAACATATATAACTTTAGTTACAAAAAGTTCATTCAAATCAACTTTTGCAATATCATAAGAGAGAATTTCTACACTGGTTTAGGGATAAAATGACAATCTTAAAAAATTTAACAAATTCATAGATCACAAACGAGTTATACTCTTTAGCAATGAGACCTAATGTTGAAGTTTAACTGTATGATGTTTGCATTATAAATGATATTTAATATCATATGAAGTCTCGTCATTCTCGCATATCTATTCAGAATAGTGGGATTAGCATACCATCATTTGATTACGGTGATAATTTAAATTTTTTTAGAGTGTTGAAGAATGTTATTCAACTATTTTACTATTTCAAGTATAAAGTGCAATTATTCTAGTATGAATGGTTCTAATGTAATCCTAAAAAAAATAATGGTCGACGAGTTTGGTCTCTTATGTATCGACACTTCTAAAATATGATATGCTGATAATCCATTCATTTTGGCCAACCAAGCAAGCCAAGTTTATTATTTAAATGATATAAAGTGTGGAGATCATTGGGTGGTAGTGCAAAAGGTTCAACACCGAGAAATATACGAAGTAACTAAAGTTGATGAAGTATCTAAAGAATTTGAATTTGAAAATAATTTGAATATAGAGATTAACCAAAAGATTTCATCTAATGAAGAAATTTCAATAGTTGATGAAGATTTAGAGATATCCCAACTTTGTAGATTAGGTATTGAGCATCAACATATAAATATGTCAGATGAACAAGTGGAGTTGGGTAGGGGTGCTTAAAGTATTCTTACTGATGATGATGAAGATACTGAAGTTGATAGTGAGACGGATTATCAAATATCTTTTTCAGATGATAGTGATTAATATTTATGTACATGGTATTTATGTTTTTCTTTATTTTTAATTCTTTTATATAAGATAAAGTTTCATTACTTGTTGATTTGTATATGATGTTTATGTGACAATCATGTCGTCCAAGAGAATTGACATATACTAGTTGTGTAGACACTTGATGATGGTAGTTCTCCTAGTGGTTAATTGGTTTATATTTAAATTACAAAAGGTCTATTTAGTTTACTATTTATTTAAGTATTTCATTTGTTAATTTTAACACTTTTGCATTTACAAGTTGATCGACACGTAGAAAGACACACGACACATATTCCAATCGACTGTGACGACAGATTGATGAACGGGACAAATTATCCATTACTTTTCGTAAGAGTGATGGTCATCCAATTGGCCCAAATGCAAGTTCATTTATGACCGAGTTAGGTCTCTCAATAAAGAAGTTTGCTCCATTACAAGCTAAAAGTTAAAAGCATGTCCCCATGAATAATAAAAAAATAATATACGATCGATTATCAATAAGTACAAGTAATTCAATATATTTATAACCACTTTTTTTATTACTAATCACATGCAAAATTAATATTATCGATTTTCTGAGGCTACTTTTGATATCAATTTTGAGGAGGGTTTATCGTCGGTCGGAAAGGAGACCGACCAATTAATGAGTGCGAGATATAGAGACAATATAAATAAAATCATACACATCATCATAAGTTATTGCACCTTCCTTCTATTGAACGATGACAACATATGTCAATCGAGTTATGTGAGACGCAAGATAACTAGGATTATATATGTGCTATGTTTGAATCAGATGCATTTCAGGTGACTCATTCTATATCGATTTTTTATTATATAAAAATTTAATTATTTGTTCTATAACTAATGATTTTTTTTATCTATATAAAATTTTGTATTATAGACACAATCTGTAACAATTGTAGAAAATTGAGCGAAACTCCCATATAACCATCATGGAATTTCTAAATCATTCATTCAATATAGTTACAATGGTATAAGTATAAATTTTATAGTTATTGTTTATTGTTTGTTGATTAAAATATTAATACATTATTTTTTCAGGCCGATTAGTCACAAAGAAAAGATCAGATTATTGTCTTTAATAAAACTCATTATAGCTCGTCAAAAAGGTGGATTAGAGAGAGGGTCGAAGCTGTATATATATACTATGATGTGATTTAGTGAATTTGTTTTTAACTGTGCATAATTAGCTTTAAATATTGATATAGAAGAAATATTGGCCCGTATATAGAAACAAGGGCCCGACCCAATTGGCGAAGATAAAAGAGGACGCTAGGGTTCATGGGAAAGGGGGTCCACCTCGACCGTTGCTAGGGGGCTTTCCTCAGGGAATGACAACTCTTCCCGACATCTCCTTTGCCGTTTGCCGAGCCATCTTCTGCACCAAACCTCGTCGGCCACTCATCTCCTCCACCAAGGTCGACAACAGTAGTCTTCTCATCCCTTCATCTCCTTTGTCGCCGGGAACCATCAATGCGACATCTCCATCTTCTTCCTCCTCTTCCTCGCTCTGCTACAATCAGTTGTATCTTCCTCACCAAGCTACACCACCAAACTCCTTTGGACTAACACTTTGTCTGCGAGCAGAACACGATCGAAGAGGCAATCATCATGGAGTCCTCCCCTTTCTCCCAACTCTGTTTGCTCCGTTCATCTACTCAAATCTAGAACAGTGAGGGATTAAATCCCCTTTGGGCATCTAGCCTACGATCTTATCAAGCCACTCGAAATCCACATCCTCCTCCTTAGGAGCCTCGAGTTTAATTTATCTGGTTGGAGTACACAAGCAGTGGAGATCATGTTGTTGTTGTTGCATTATCACGTTCTTTAATCATTAATCAACAATAACAACATTGAGTGCCTTAGAATTGATGTGTATTGCAAAGCCCGGATGATTGATGTGACACGTAGGGTATTCAATGGAATGCTTATAAGAGATATTGGTGTTTGAAATGCAATGATGTCTAGATACTCCAAGGCAGGATTGTTTCAGGAGGCTACAGGTTTGTTTAACAGGATGGAAAGCAAGGATGACATTTCAATGAGCACTATGATTGGTGGAAATGTCTTACACAAGAAGCCATATAAGACTCTCTAATTATTCAATTGGCTGGTCATGAGCGTGCATATTTGTCCTTCTTGATCTATTTTGATTAATGTGATTTTTGCACGCACCATACAAAATTGGGTGATTAATTAAAAAGAAGCTTATATGTACGTTCAGTGTGATATATTGAATATCTCATTGAGTCTTCTAGATCCATATGAGAAGGGATGGGATTACATGTAATGCTACGAGGAGAGTGGGTAGTTAAATTGGTTCGAGATAAGGACCGATGGAGACTTCTAAGCAGAGGAGGATTCTTTCTTCTTCTTCCTTTCGATTTTGCTGTCTTCTTCTTCGCTGGGCATCTTACTTTGGACAATAACTCAAATTGTAGGGCTTCCTCTGCCTCTAATTCTTCCAACGCCATATAAGATAAGTTCTCTTCTTATTTTATATTATTTTTACTGCATTTAATATATTTTCTTTCATTAATGACCGACCTAACTTAAGCATTGGAGTGTTGTCGCTGGGTAGGCTGGTGACAGTTTAACACATGTTAACTTTTTCAGGATAAATTTATTGATGCGGTCGGAGAGGACCCATCCTCGGTGGCATCAGATCGAGGAGCAAAAAGTCCAAGCCACATCAAATATATTTTTAATTTGTTTGTTATTCTTAGATTAATATGGTGAGATTGCGTGATGAATATGTTCAAACATAAGAAAATATAGGAAATGACATTGATGTCGTCCAAATTGCAGATACAATTTGTTATTAGGACCTCAGTACTCGTTCTGGATACATTAGAGGACTTGGAAGTAGATCAAAGCCAGTTAAGTCCACTTTTTAATATGCCACCTCCTCATCAAGATTAACTAACGTTGCATTGCATGAAAAGCTTGAATCCACCGAGCAACGACTAGAAGATACCGAAGAAGAGTTAGCAAATATCCGAGTTCAGTTAGCAAACACTCCAGATTAGTTGGAATTAATGAGATCAAGATAAAATATATTTAAATAAATTCTTAATTGGCTGGCACCTAGAGCACTATAATTCTTGATCCATGATTCCTCCTCAGCTTCACTTCCTCCTCCACCTTAGATTTTGATGGTGTGAACTTGATGGTATGAGTTATTTGTTATTAAAGTTGTGAGTTTGATGTTGTGAACTTAAAATTGTGACTTTGATGTTGTGCACTTGATGGTGTTAACTAATTACTTGTTAAAGTTATGAATTTGCTATTGCGAATTATTTGATGATATTTATGAATAAATTTGTGAATGTCGTGAAATTGAGTTGTGCATGTTTGTGAATTGATATTTGTATTACAGGATATGAATCTAAATAAATGAAATTATTATTTTTTAAATATATATTATTAGCGATGAAATTTATTAGATTCATTGATAAGTCCGGAATCCATGCACGGTCATGGTCCCATTCACGGGTTGTCTGTCGAGACCTCTGAAATTCATATATTTAGCTGGAATTTAATTTTTAGCAACTAAATAATTATTTCGTCGCTAATTCAAATGGCTCCATGATCGTTGAGATGTAAATGGATTGACCATTTAACCCTTTGAAATTTCTATTGTTAGTGATGAAATATAATTATTTGTCTCTAACCATTTATTTTTAGCAACGGAAGTTATAATTTCGTCGCTAATATTAGCGATGAAATATCTGATAATTATCCTAAAAAACAATCCAATTTAGCGACGATTATGATTATCTTAACGACGATTTATTTTATGTTATTAATATTAGCGATGAAATGGGAATAATTCGTCATTAAATATCATTTACGACAAGTCTATAGTGACGATATTAATGATGACTATTTATCGTTGCCAAACCATACTAGCGATGAAAATAATCGTTGCTAAATAATGTTTTTCATGTAGTGAGTGGTTTGGTCCCATATCTAAGTGGAGGTAATGAAATTTCTTTTTTTTTCAATAGAAATCTTAATTCGATACGTTTCTTTCCTTTAGAACATTGTTGGAGTTTTTTTTTCTAATTTAAAAATATATTATTATTTGAAAAAAAGGATTAGCACAATTTAGAATAATTTATGTAAAGCTACTGTGATGTACATTTATAATTAACTATTTAGGAAATTAAACTTTAAATTCAAAGCTAAAATTTAAATAATTTAATTTATTTAGAAAATGGATACATAGAATCAGAACTGAAACTGATCAATAGTTTTTAACTACTAAAATTTGAAGGGGAAAAAAAATAAATTTATCTATAAATCTATGGATGGGGTAACATAACAAACATACATTGAACTTAATTTATAAGAGTATAAATTGAAAGATACATGGAGATTACGACGATGATCTCTAGAAAATAAAAATGTTCAACTATCCTACCATTATCCATTAATCTTAACAGTGAATCCATTAATTAAACACTGTTTAATAATTATTAATCCTAAAAATAATGATATAAAAAGTTGCGAAGACTGTCACCACAATCTCTAAGAAATTAGGAATCATACAGGGACGATACAAAGGAGTCATGCACCGCTAGCTAGCTCTAGAAGTTAGGCCTTTAGTTTGATCATATAATTGAATAATAAGTGTCATATAAAAATCTATAGTAATTAAGGTCACTTAGGTGTGAGATATATATCATTTAGGATCTTATATTAATCGTATGCATAATTTTAGAAAAACAATTTTTCAAGACTAGAGTTTGTAATTATTTTTAAATTAGATTTTTGAGCGTGGATTGCTATTTAAATTATATATAAATATTTAATGATCACATCTATATATGTATTCAATTTTTTTATTTCCCTTGCTTGCAGTTGGAGTGTCTTTGTCTCCGCTTCCCTGTCTCTGGCTCATTGTCGCTTCGCCATCCACTAGATCAACATCATCACATTCTCATGGAACCCGTGAAGTGTGGCAGCTATAAGCGTCGATGAATTGTCATTATAAATAACTTTTGTCTTATGCAAACACAAACAGTACAACACTAACTGATTTCATTTTCTTTCACTTATGACGCCTTCAATCAAACAGCAAACCAAACAAATTTTATTACTTGCGTGGATAAGTTTAATAGACTGAATAATCAATTTTTTTATTATTTAAGTAATAAACAATAACATCACCGTGAAAAAAAAAATGATGTCTCTGGAGGTATTGCGGAACTGAAGCTCTGATACTATTTGAAGGTAGGAAATTTCGCTTCTCATTTCAACTCGGTTGTTTGTTCATAGCGATCCCGTCTTCGTCTCCGGATTAAAAAAAAAAATTAATCCATGACAATTAGGGATTACCTAAGCTACCGTTCCATCGTCGTGCTATCCGATTAGAGTGGTCACTAGAACAAACTTATAGTTCAAACAACCAACCTCTATTCTTCGAATAGCCGCGGAATAGACGATGTACGGATCGTCGGTTTTTGCGTTTGTATTCGGGGTCCAAGTATATTTGTCACGCCTCGATGGAGTCCCCGCCAAACGAAAATCCGGCAGCATCTCCTCTGTACGGGTGACAATACCAATTTACATACAAGACCTACACGACCACTATACATCGGTCAACACGATCGGAATCCAAACACACATGCAGATAATCAAATAGGTCTCTGGCCATCAACTCAGAACGGCCAGGGCCCCTATCGCACGCCCCTATTAGCGGAATTCCCTGTTGGTCGACGATCGCCTGTTGATCCGTCGTTACCCACCTGACTTTCCACCCTTGAAGTGGGTTTTGCTTCCACAGATTGAACTCTAGATCAAGATAAAGTTTATGAATCACAACCGTGATCAAGGATCGCCCGGTTGCCGTGATTCATAAAACTTAACTTAAGGTCTGAGTTCAATCTGTGGCGCAAACCCACTTCAGTGAGAAGTCCGTGGGTAACGACGGCGACGACGATCGTCGACGACAGTCGCCGACCGCCAATAGGCAGTGAATAAAGCCCTGGCCGCTAATAAAAGGCGCCTTTATTGTAACGAGGGCCCCTGTTGGCGGAATGGTGACCTATTGGTCAACGGCCGTCGCCTGTTGGCGGAATCGGTGACCTATTGGTCGACGCCGTCGCCTGTTGGCTCGTCGTTACCCACCGACTTCCACCTCGAAGTGGGTTTGCCTTCTCAGATTCGAACTCTAGACCTCCGAAGTACTAAAGTTTATGAATCGGTAACATCACTTGGTTACCGTGTGATTCATAAACTTTAGTCTTAGCTGGAGGTCTAGAGTCAATCTGAAGGCAAAACCCACTTATGGGTGAAGTCCAGTGAGTAACGACGGCCAACAGGCGGCGATCGTCGACCTCAGGTCACCGTTCGCCAATAGCTAGTGCCATAGGGGCCCGGCCGTTACAATAAAAGGCGCCTTTAATGTAACGAGGGCCCTGTTGGCAATTCGGTGACCCTATCGTCAACGCATCGCCCATGTGCGGAATTCGGTGACCCATATATGGTCAACGATCGCCTCGCTGTCGTTACTCACCGACTTCCCACCCTCGAAGTGGGTTTTGCGGTCACGCCCGAGAGCATGAGCCGAAATCAAACGGACGACATCTCCCCTGTACGTGGCAACATTTCGGGTTAATACAAGACCCGTATGCCCACAACAACAACAATATATATATAACAAATAATAGCAGCGGAAATAAAGAGCGCATACCCACAACATACATAACAAAATATAATATACAGGTGCACTCCACCTGACAAGACCACAGTACTAAAACCGTACAAAAACATCAACACCAAAATAAAGTCCACAACATAAAGACGAAGTCCAAAAATATAAACTAAGGTCCATGACATAGGACCAAAATCCAAAACACAATAAACAAGTCCAAGCCATAAGAAAACGAACTCCTCGGGAGACTCGGAAAACGGAGATGGGATGGATCGGTAGTTGACTACAAGTAAATCACGAAGTCGTTTCACCTACATTACAGGCGCGAAAAAACCTGTGGTCGAGGTGGTGAGTAAAACTCGTAATCCGGAGAAAACATGTAAATATATGTATCAATATTACATGTCATTCAACAGTTTAATCTACTCGTACAACATGTATACATCAGCATAACAATAGATATGCATGCATATACTAAATAAACTGAACATCAACGATGCTGACATACCTGGCAGTCAGCTACTCTATCCTGATCCAACCTGGGCATATAATCACATCATAGGGTATAACAGTATAGTACTAACACAGTATCCTAACCTGAGTCAAGGGTATCACTGTGAATATCCGATAGGTATACAAATATCAACCTACTACCATACAGGAAATGCAGTATCATGTATGAATATGTACAAACAAATGCAACAAGCATAGTACATACAAATGCATCATCAAAGTGAGTATACATATAGACTGTATCTGTATGTATACTAATCACCATCATCCATGTATATATATATATATATATATACAAGCAGGTATGTATATATATATAATCATATGCAAAACACCGTATGATACGGCAATGCAATATGCATGGTCATGCCTGCTCACCCCTACTCGCTACCACGACCCCAGTGTTGCCTAGGTGGCACGACATGATAACTATCCCGACTCCAGCCGCCACCACTCTCGAGTGACCGAGTTGGGTAGTATGATCAAGTAGCATATGAGCGTAAGTAGCTCGCTACACAACGAGGGTCCCTGCTGCTGGCCACTCCGACTAACACTTCTAATGAGTGGTCGAGTATCACGCACCCAGGACAACTGCACGCAACTCCAACAACCATCGTCAATAATGGTAGAGTGCGGCACAACAAATGCTATGCCCTCACACCAGTTACTCCTCTGGAAGTAACCTGGGAGGCAGGATGACTGACGACTCTCTCTCAACCCCAAGGGGAGACGATGTCGTCAGTATACATGCAATGACATGAGGGTACTGTCTCACATACAGAACATCTACCCTAGACTCTCTGTTCAACAAAGAGTCACACCCAATTGATCAATACACTCTCTATCCTGTAGAGAGTCATACTCATCTGATCATGACAAGCTAGGACCATCGGTCCGTAGCGACACACTGTCCATGACTCACATGACCATTCACACAACCCGTGGTTGGTGAATAAATGTGCAACATACAGGTATGGAATAAATCCTACATCTAGGGCCATACTTATCCACAGAGGACCTTTTTGCCAAATTTACAACTTAGGTCTTCCTCCGTACTCTAACATCTACACCCTACTAACCAGTTAGACCAACTTACATCACATCTGTAACTTCTAGATTATGCTAGGGAATATGTGTTATCAATAATCGAGCACACATATATATATCAACGGTAAGTTCAAGCATACGATAAACAGAGCATGATCAAGGTAATATGAACACCTAACATGTTCATATTTATGTCTAAATCTAGAAATCATTATATCTACCCGACCGGTAGAAAATTACCTACCTCCTGTAAATGCTCGTATAATCCTCACGGTCGCGGACCCGTCTCGTATCCACGTCCTGCACAAACCATAATATGCATTAAGTTCAAGCACATGACAATAGATATACAAATCCACTACTATATCGTTCTTATATTCGTATCCATTTATCGAATACAAATTAGAAACCCTAATTAGCTAGACTTGACCATTTATTTTAAATCCATCGGTTTCAATTAGCAAAAGTGCTAACTTCCTCATACAATTTTATATTCGACTTAACAAAGTCAATCTCATAAAGATTTAACCTTTTTACCCCCATCCTATTGTAATAGTATCATCAACAGAATCAGTTTACAAATCTAATTCATAAACACATCCCTTAAATCACAGTTGCCCCCCTACTACAATTAGTTCTATAATTACCTCCATCACTCTCGGTTAACCAGTAATCATTTACAGCCATTACAATTGGGAATTTAAACACAGCCGGCTAAATCCATCGACTGACAACCCTCCCCAAATAGTTTACATTCCTTCCAACCATACAACTGCCTTCCCACTGTTAATTAGCTAACTCAAAGGCAAAAAAAAAATGAACTGATCTGCATGGACAGAACTAAAAAGGAAAATAGTTTGCTTACCGACAATTTGATTTTTTTCACCGGCAGCACAAACCTTCCAATCCTCAATCTATCGATAGAAGCCCCTACTCCAATTTTTCACAATGATGTCAGCCAAGAACAAAACATCACAGTAACCTAAGGAGAACTAGGCTTACCGATAGTTAGAATTTTACCGGCCGAGTAATCCTCCAAATTCGGCAGCCAACCTTTATTCACCCGAATCCCAGATCACTGTCCAACCAAAGTCCACACGAAATCCCTAAGGAAAAACACGACAAACCCTCAAATCTCATCCAAGCTCAGGAAAGGGGCAGTTCTCACCTATCTTGATTACCACCGACAGAGCAATCCCCAAAATCGACGGTTCTTCCCCCTTTCGTCGCTTAACCACTGCCAACCACCGTCTGCTCCAACAGAGATCTTAGCCTCCGGCCAACGCACGTTGTAGATACCGTCGCCCCAAGCTCGCTGCTCTGGATCGCCCCGCTACCGACGCAGCGTGGTCCGCTACTTACAGAGAAGGAGGTTCGGGAGAAGAAGACAGACGAGTGAAAGGAAGAGGGCTCTGGAAAGGTCAGCATCGGCGGCGGAGTCAGCGGTGAGCAACTCACGATGTGCGCGAAGGGAAATGGAATCAGCGGAGTCGTGAAGGGGGAACGACCGCCGCGGTGGAGAAGTGAAGTCGCGTGAATTGGAACGCTCGGAGTAAAAGCTTTTTCGGTGAGGTGTAATGAGGGGGTTTGGTCTTAATGAGAACCGGGTTGGGTCAGGTCCGATTGTTAAAACCCAATAAGCCAAGGTTTGATTAAATTAAAATCCCTAACCATGGTTTAAATTAATTCCTAAAATAAGTTCTATAACTATGAATAATAGGGATATTAATCTTTCCGAAAATTTCTATTCGTGGTACTTTACATTCTCCCCTACTTATTAAAATTTGGTCCCCAAATTTCGGACTTAAATGCAAAAATTACTTCAAGCATATTCTGAAATAACCATATACCTCAGGTAAATAGATGAGGGTATCGAGCTCGGATAGTATCCTCCAGCTCCCAGGTAGCCTCCTCATCCGTATGATGCTGCCATCCCACCTTTACGAGTCGGATGGTTTTGTTCAAGGCCGCTCCTTGCGATCAAGAATCGACCGAGTCTCCTCATAAGTCGATTCACCGAGTGGTATCGAACCTCTTTCGTAATATGATCGATCGCGACACGATTTCTCAACATGGAAACATGGAATACGCTAGTGAACACCCGCAAGTGTCGGAGGTAAAGCCAACCGATAAGCTACACCTCCTATCCGCCTAATATCTCAAATGGACCAATGTAACGGAGCTAATTTTCCTTTATCCCAAATCTCTTGACTCCTTCGTGGGTGACACTCGAGGAATACATGGTCTCGATCGAGAATTCCAGAGGCCTTCGCCTCCGTCCGCATAACTTTTCTTCTATCCTGTCCTCGATAATCGCTGCCCGATCACTGACCAACTCGTGATCCCCGGATACTCGAGGCCCCAATATCCGCTGCTCCCCAACTTCTTCCCATAACACAGAGATCCGCAGGTTCGCCAGATAATGCCTCGAATGGAGCCATCCGATAGAAGAGTGGTAGCCGCTGTTGTAGGCAACTCCACTAAAGGAATGTGATCCTCCCAACCGCCACCAAATCCATGACGCAAGATCTCACAAGATCCTCCAGTCCGAATGGTACGCTCGGACCGGCCCGGCCTTGTCTGCGGATGAAAGGTTGTACCGAGTCGAAGCTCGCGGCCCATGGCTCACGCAGACTCCGCGTAATCGAAGTAAATCGCTGATCTCTATCGATATAATACTCAATGGTACCCATGTAACTGATGATCTCTAAGAAGATAATTCCGCCAGACGATCCAATGAGTCCGCCTCACGACATCGGAAGGAAGTGAGCTGATTCGTTAATCGATCCACGATCACCCAAATCGCAGATGTCCTTTACGGGTTCTCGTAATCCCGCAACGGTCCATCGTGATATGCTCCTACTTCCATTCCGGATCGAGATTTTCAAGTAACCCCGCAGGTTTCGATGTTCGCCTTCACTTGCCGGGCATACCGACATCGTGCTACAAAATCGCAATATCCCGCTTCATACCGCTCCACCAAGATAAGCGCTTCAAATCTCAGACATCCGTACCAGATGTATAGCAAATCTCGACCGATGTGCTTCTCAGAGCAATTCTTCCTTAATCGGGTGTGTGTCCGAACACATAGTCGCCCCTGAAACGGCACACCACTCGCCACTCGAGAAATCCTCGACGCTCGAGTCTATCGTGGCCGCTTCAAGAACCGCAGATGCCGATCATCGACTTGTGCTTCCTTGATCCTCTCAAAGAATGGCGATCGGGCAACCATAGATACTAATATCCCCGGATGTTCACCGTGT